>JASEVX010000008.1:58606341-58668841 GCA_031761405.1 Serripes groenlandicus
TTGACACAAGGGCGCTCATCATTATATAATTTTAAAACATGAGTAGACTAATGATTGGCAAGATTACTCATTTCCTGTTTATGATCAATAATTAGTTGGTTATGTATATGGTCAACCTACCTGAGAAAGGAGATTGATCATAAACAATGAAAGGTTTTAATTATATTTCAATGAAGGACATTCACTTCGTTAACAAAAAAATGCAAGTTATGATACATTTTCACTTGACCCGTGTTATGCATAACTGCAGTATGGATTTCCGGCGACACTGATGCGTTGCATCAACTTTCTCTTGTATACTTATATATTTATAAGTTGAAACATCGTGTTTTGCATATTAGTAATATACGAGGGGTGATCGAAAAGTTTTGAGAAAAGTTCCACATCATTTTAAATGCATATTAAATTTGAACAAAACATATAGAGTACATACAGATATTTGTTTAAATGCATTGCTTTATTTTTTATATATTTCAAATAAAGCGCATTCTATTGTCGATATAGCATCGTCATATCGATGTTTATAAGCGGGACAGCTATACAACTTACACATACATTTTGTTACTTAAAATCCATAACAGTTGGTTTCTAAAATCTGTATTATGCTGACATCCTTTAACAATACTCTCCAGCACACCTTATACACTTTTCCCATATATCAGGGACGTATCTATGTCCCTGCATATATGAACGCGTGAGTAATGTCTCTAATCGTCAATCTGTGGTCACTTCTCAATACCGCGCAAAATTTATCTTCTTTTCCTGCTGCCGTAGTGGGACAACCCGATCATCGCGTGTCGTTAACATCACGAGAACGTACTTTACCATTCATAAATCATTGGTGTTAACCTTGCTCTATCGTACGGCAGCTCTAAAAGGACAAACACATCTTTATAAATTACATACGAATTTTGTTCTATCTCGTGCGTACGAGATAAAACAAAATAGAGATACTATGTCGTGCGAACGAGATACTATCTCGTGCGAACGAGATACTAGAACAAATTCGTGTGTGTCCCTTTGGAGCTGCCGTACTATCACCATACGGGTTTTCAGCGTATCTCATTGTTCGACCAATAAACGTGATTGATTGATTGATTGATTGATTGATTGATGTTTAACTCCACCTTCAACACGTTTTTAGTTATATTACGGGGGTTTCTAGGTAAGTTACCAGTACTACTGGTCCATGTATCCTGACACCAGCCAGTCAGTCGTTATGCTAACTCCGCAACATTGAGCGCCAAGGAGGGCAGTCGTTAATACCTTTCTAAAGAATATGGTATGACCCGACCAGGGATCAAACCCGCGACCTCCCGCACCGAGCCAACAAATGTGAGACAGACCCTTAAGTATGCCAATCTTTGAGAATATTATGACAAATTTAAGCCTTGCTTAGGAATTCGGAGTCTTATTGCATGTTTATGCAGGGAGACTCTAGGCACGTGAAAGCTTAACAGAGTCTTTAATACGCGCCCTTGTGTTAACTAAACCTGAATACATCTTCATACAGCCATGTGGAAGAATTGTTTCACCCGGCACTCGCTCTCGCGTTAAGATCCATCTGTAGAGGCGTCAGAAAATGTCTGTATGTGGGAAAAGGTCGAATACAATTCTGAATGCTAAATCGGAACGTCGATAAAAAAATCTCCAAACACTGATTACATATTTTTGCGACCAGTGAAAAAGTCATCAGTAGGAAGTTTTCTTTGCTCGATAATACATCAAGCAATTTATTCTCTTTATTTGTAGGTCAACGAAAAGCTGTTGGGTTTCGAGAGAGAAAAGCCGAGCTGAGAGAGAATACAGACGGAACTGTTGACTTTCCAAGGGATCTCGAATACACCATTAACTTAGAGGGCGAGGATAGCAGAGATCTGAATTTGGTACTAAATCCTTACATGCAAATGCCTGGTAAAAACGCTGAAAGGAAACGGAAATATGCCTTTTATACCGATGTCAACACAGGAGAATCGTTTGCTTGCAAGGTGAAACGTAAGAATGGAAAGGTAAAATGTGATGTAGCTGGTATTATTGAAAGGAACAACGAAACTTGCTATATTTCACCGAACTCAAATGCGGCGGACTGCGAAAACTCCGACGGTTTTAGCGAAGGAACAATTCTTGCAGTGGACGATAACACAAAACCGATCGATAGCGCTTCAATAAGAATGTCAAACGGCGTTGTTAGAAGAGAACGACGTTCAGGTCTTCCGGAACCTGGGTTTAAAGTGGTCGAGCTCGCCTTTGTTGTTGACGAAGCGTTTATGCTACCGTTTTATAACAGAAATCCCGGTAATGATGCGGCTGCTTAAGAAGAAGCTGAACTCTATATCACACTATTTGCCAATGAAATGTCCGTCTATTACAGAAGTGTGAAGGAAGTGTCTTCTGGACAACTGGACCTTGTGATTTATCCAGCCGCATTCATACACCCTAGTAAAGGAAACAACTTTGCATGGTCCGAGGATAACAGGAGAAACACTGACGAGTTAGATATTAACAACGGTCTGGAAAACTTTGCCGATTATGCAAGAAGTTTGGACGTAAATTTTGACCACGCAATGGCAATTACTGGTCTAGACCTTTACCGTGCAGGTACTACTGGCACTGGTCTCCTAGGCGTAGCTTACACCAACACTATGTGCAGACGTAATGCCCCTGCTGTGTCAATGCAGGAAAATTACGGGTATAACCTCGGTTGGATTGCTTCGCACGAACTTGGACATTCGCTAGGATATGTACACGACCAAAGTAATCAATGTCCAGCTGGACGAAATGTAATGTCGTCATACCTTTTCAATCCTTCATCATCTACACAGGATACATACTATACCTTTTCAATTTGCTCTGTGGAGGCATTTATTACCCATTTAAACAGATATCCTGATTGTACAGCCAACAATGGATTCACTGATGCACAATTTCTTGAGAATTTCTGCAGCGGTTTACTAGGAGCACAAGACATGTCCCTGGATCGTCAGTGTCAGATTCGAACGGGGTCAAGTACGGCTTCTGCATGCAGTACAAGAGTATCTGCTACCAGTTGTTATCAGGGATATACCTCCTATTGCAAATCAAGTCCATCAAGCTCTTGTAGTGAGAGATTGGGATTTGTTTGGAATGGTACTCCTTGTGGCACACGTGCTGGTAGCATGTGTTATCAAGGTAACTGTGTCGCCGAATTCAACGTCTGTCCATCTTTGACATCTAACACACAGCCACCAACAACAACAGCTCAAAGTACCGAACTACCTACAGTAACTTCGTCGACTTCTTCTTCGACTACGACTCAACCGTCGTGCTCATGCTGCGGAACGTCTTCTCGAGGACGATGTTGTCGTACGGGTTACGCTGCTGGTACTACTTGCAGATGTTGCAGGCCTTGTTCGTGTTGTAGAGCAAGGGGACGTAGTCAGCGACGGTGTTGCAGAAGACTGGGCTCAAACTGCAGTTGCTGTTCATAAATTGATATTAGTTGTTTTGAAGTTCGTTTTATATACAGATCCAATGCCAGTAACGAAGTCCCTAAGAGATTTTCCTCGTCTGATCTGTAAATGTGATGTCTGCTATTAAGGCAAGATGTTGTTTCTTGGCACACTTAATCAACCGTTTGTTTTGTAGAATTATGCTATTGGCAATGAATACAATTTACAACATCATGTTTTGAACTGTTTCTTTACCACGTCACTACCTCCAGATTAACAGGTCTCAGGCGGACTCACTTTTCGGAAATAGTGACTCTCTTTTCTTGGACTCATTTCTGTCAACTTTGTTTATACTTTCAAACGCTTATTGACGCAGCTGACGACTTTTGCAAATATTGTAGTCAAAATAAAAAAGTACTCATCAAAAGCAGTTTCTCTTTCTGTCGTAATGTATTCAACTTATTGATAACTAATAATTAACTATGTTTCAAGAAGTTAAATTAACTCCAGCAATTCGAAACCTTCCTTTCTGACATTCATACACGTTTGATCGCAAGGACTATATCGATATTACGCGTGCATGTGGAAGCTGTCAATAAAGAGTCCGGAACATTCAGTTTCTAATCATTTCTAATTCCCTTTTCTACCACTTTGCCACATACGACGCTAGTAAGTTAGTATGTATGGTGTTTTACGATCATTGCAACTGCTTTTTCAGGTATATCATGTCGTTTCATGGGTACCAGTACTACTGGTCCATTTATATTAACACCAGCGAGTGAGTTGTAATGCTAACACCACAACCAATGAGGGAACGCCATCAGTATGATTATAACAGTATTTCGTATGACCTGATCGGGCATCGAACCCGCGACCCCCCGCACCCCAGGCGGACGTCTCAATAATTTGGAAAATGTTTTACAAGTTTGTGTAGTCTTTTATGGTAAAGGCCTTGTGTTTCATTTTGGATGATTTTGTTCTTCAAAAAATCACTTTCCAGAAGCAGACACATTTTGACGCAAATGCACCAGACGAATTTTAACCACACACATATATATATATATATATCAATAAAAGTGTGCCATGTGAGGTGAAAGGGAACTTGTAACATCGCTTATGGTAATGAATTCCCTTATTGGTGAATACATATTGATTATTTGTTCGAATTAGGTTAATAGGTACACTAGGAAGACCCTCTTTGGCGCTCAGCGTTGCGTTGTTAGCATTTTTGCCTGACGTGGTCCATATAAAAAGCAAAGCGCATGTGTAGCAGGATGATGGTATTGTCTAACGACCAGAATACAATAGGCACATCGCTTATGGTAATTAATTTTCTTATTGGTGAATACATATTGATTATATGTTCGATTAAGGTCAATGGGTACACTAGGAAGACCCTCCCTGGCGCCCAGGGTTGCGTTGTTAGCATTACGACTGACTAGCTGGTGTCACGACATATTGACTATTAGTACTAGTAGCATACATATGAAACGCCCCAAAATAACTGAAAAATGTTAAAAGCGGCATAAAACACAAAACAATTAAACAGTATGAAGACCAGCTTTGGATATAATATCAATCAGTTTGAAGACCAGCTTTGGATATAATATCAAACAGTATGAAGACCAGCTTTGGATATAATATCAAACAGTATGAAGACCAGCTTTAGATATAATTCAAATTATTTGAAGTTGTTCTAGACAAATGGCCACCTTTCCCGGTAGACCCTTTTAAACCCATTGGTGAAAGACGAATCTCGCTAGCCGAACTAATTAACTGTTCTCAATCAGCGGGAAATAATGTTGTCCTAGTCAGGATTCGAACTCGTGAAGCTATAGCTAAGAGCCCAGGTCAACTGAGCTACCGGCGCTCATCAGAATAGCATTAAACGCACCGACTGAGTGGTGTAACGATTATAGTACCCCTTTTAGAGAAAAGAAAGCATGACACGATCCCTGGTCATGTCAAGCTGTTATCTTTTAAAATGTAGCAGTGCTTTTTCCGTCTTGATACCGAGGGTTACAGGTATACGATTACGACACCTGAACTTTCTTAATACCCCGAATATTTGATAGACCGTCTGACTCGGATGAGGGACGGTATTATATATATATACATATACAGCAGTCGTACTTCTATCCCCGCAACCCAGAGCGCCAAGGGGGGAAGTCACCAAACACTGAATTCCCGCTTCCCAGCCAGAGGATCTAACGATGCAATGTTGGCAACGTATTACATCTGAATATTCAGTATAATTTGCTCGAACTTTGGCATATTTTATGTGTCCGTATTGCTGACCAGTATTTGATTATTATACCGTTACATCTTTTTATTACGGCCATAGCTTACAGGACATAATATCATTGTGCTAAACTGTTTAGTTTAAACAATATTTTATTCAGTAATTTTTAATATACAATTCAATACATAATCACATTTTCAAGGATTGAAAAGAAAGCTACAGCTTATTCTTAATCTCTCCCTTATTAATTGAAAATGTCGGTAACAAGAACGTAAATGTTATGCTTGCATACCATTTAGTTTCAATTTTGGAATCTTAATGACAAATTACAAAAATACAATTCTTACTTTAATATTCTTTACAAAGGTAACATATCCTGATAGAAAAATATGTATTAAAATCAAGTATTTAAAGTATTACATTCTTATTATTACTTTGAACAGTGTCACTGGGTTTGAGTGTGTGTGTGTGTGTGTGTGTGTGTGTGTGGTGTGTGTTCTCAGACTTAATACGCTGTGGACACAGTCAGTTGTAAAATAACCTACTTTGTGGACACATTTTGAATTGTGGACACCAAAACGTGGTGTCCACAAAGTTAAGGTTAAATATGATTACATTTAATATGTTTTTTAATTTTCAACGGGAAGTGCAAACTGCAGTTGTGAACCACTTTTACACACACATAGGTAATTCCTCAAAAATCGCAGAATTTGGTGTGTGGCACAAGTAATCTCCCGACAGACGCACTCTTGTAACATGATATCATCTCGCCTCTCATGGGGTCTAAGCCATGGCAATTAGTCTGCCAGAATAGCAATAAATCGCAATAAAGTAGCAATTAGACAGTAACAGTTAGGGCGGGCTTATCGGGGCTTATCGGCTATTTAACGGTCATTTGTGCGAATAAAAGTAAGATATTTTATATAAAATTATAGTTGCTAAGAAATCTATCTTTTCAGCATTTATAAAATTATGTACATCCAGATTTAGATTAGTGACACAACATTGAAACATTGGTAAATATAGAATGCCATGCGGGGAAGTCCTCTTATACATGTAATTATGTTATTATACCTATAGCAAATATCCATTTATACCTACTCAAAATAATGGGAATGATCCCCTCATTGCTATGTACTGTCTACCTTTATACGTTATGTGCTTATTATGGTAAGGGTATTTTAGTATTAAAAACTAATACAGATTCAGACTATTCTAATTAGGGTCTCCACTGCAGTTGATGCAGACAAAATACACTTTGTGTTGGTGGATGTAAAACTGTGTAGACCCAGATCAAACGTCGATTAAAGAATGTCCAGCGTGTCTGCGTCTACCCCTTTTTTTTCAGTAGATAAGTCCATAGCCTGATTAAGACTCTTTGACATATTCACATAACACCGGTATGTTACATACTTTTAATCAAACACTCATTACTGAATTATTCTGTAAATAAATATAGCAAACGTTTGTTTATCGCATATCAAGTCGATCACTAAACTTAACGAACGAATGAATTATCATATGTACAGATTACGTGTTGAGCTGATAATGTATCAGCCTAGATAGTCGATAATTCTAAAACTATTTAACAATTTATGTGACAGTAAGGAGGAATGGTACAGTTGAAATATTTTATTACGTCATTGTATTGCGTATATTTACCATGACGTCGCACTCATCACCATGTAGAGTACACACAAATTAAATAAAACATTCACCGTAAGGTTTTTGTTATACCACAGGCGTCCAAATTTCTATTACAGCAAAAAATGCGGAAAATCACACAATACCTCGTTAAAATACACAAAAAGTCTATCTATATTGTCTATACGCTTTGATAAAAATGATCGTAATGGTAATTTGGGTAATCCCGCACGTGTTACTATAAATAGCCCCTCTATACGCCCATATAGTGTGATAATAATGACACTAGTGTTCGTTATCTTTGCAGGTAAACAAATGTTATGAATTTCGAATACGGAAACGTTACACATCTAGGGCGATAACAAACATATGTTTACGCACAAACTATTTTTCAAGCACCATAAATATCGATATCACGGCATGTGTAAGTCACAGGCAACAGTTAAAACTCCACCGTCGTTGTGGACACATTTTTGATCCAGCGTGAAATCGTTCAGAAGTCGATGAATATCATGAGAGTAATATCGCATTAATTATTTGTTTCCCCCTAAGATGGATACAACGTATTTTTATTAATTTAGATGAATTTGTTTTGCGTGAATCACAAGATCCTTGTTCTAAGGCACGTTCTTACAAAACCGGAACAATGTAGATAACATTTAATATGAAATGGAGGCCTTTAAATGTACATAGCGTGTAGATAAACATCATGTGTTCGTTTTAATGTTCAACTTCAATAAAAGGGTGTAAAAGTGATCACGGCATGTGTATTTCACAGGAAACAGTTATACCACTGCGCTAACAACCCCACCGTCGTTGTGGACACATTTTATGAATAAGCGTGAGATCTTCTTAGAGCTTGTTAGATCTGCACTATCTTTTTCTCAGTGGTTCGTTATAAATAAAATATGCTGCAAGTCCAAATAGGATGGTGATTTTACATATCTCAAACAGTACGTATCGTCGGATCAAATATATTCTGTTTCAATTATAATAATACGTCGGGTTCCCTCATTTTATAGAGAATATATTGTAATTTAGAGACAATCAACTTTGAATTGGTTAAAAATCCGAGTTACTCGTCGCCTGAAATACGTGGCAGCTGTCTGCGTACGTTATATCAGAACCATGTAATCGGTGGAATATGGGTTAAGAAACATGCAACCCGCACACTCTTATAACCCTTATAATGCTGCTATCATTCTCGGGTGCTGGAATAGTCGAGTTGATTTCCGATCCAAGAAATTTGAAATTAATAATTTGGTCCCGATTAGCATAATAAAGGTATATTTATCAAAACATGAAGGAATGCTATTTGTGTAAACAAGACGTTTGGTTGGCAGTAGGGTTGATCGCTCGGCGTATGCTCCAAACCCAAGCCGTTGGATAGTAGGCTATACATATCAACCACTCAATCTCACACATTTTCCATAATATTTGTCACCAATTAGATTCAGAAGTACTATAGTCCTCTGTCTATGCAAACAGCGTAGATCATGACGAAACATAGAGTCGCTGATGTGACGTTTAGTTAATATTTTACACTATAAGTTTGAATCCAGATCACGCCGAGTGTTTCGGAATCAGATCTTGTTCCAAGCTATTTTGCAAACGGCTAATGATTTCACCTTGAATTTTTAAGCAAATCGGATAAATATGCAAACTGAAGTTGACGAAAGTTTGAGCAGGCGACCATTTTCACAATAGAAATAAGTATTAGCCTTCAATTTCTCGTTGTCACAGCCTTATATTGTTTTAAACATGCAGTGTGGTATCGATATTTGTCCATTATTTTGAATTACACACGTTGACGTCCAAATGCTTGTTGCCATCATTGACTTATAGGTCATTTACTTCTAAATAATGGAAAGTTATCGATTAACTCTGGGAAATAAAGTACAAATATAACAATGGGCGACGTTACAGTCACGTTTAAACTTTACAGCAATATAACACATGAAGGTAACTTTGGAT
Organism: Serripes groenlandicus; assembly: GCA_031761405.1. Taxonomy (NCBI): domain Eukaryota; kingdom Metazoa; phylum Mollusca; class Bivalvia; order Cardiida; family Cardiidae; genus Serripes; species Serripes groenlandicus. The sequence continues at coordinate 58,615,630 of JASEVX010000008.1, forward strand.
TGATACATTGTTCGTTATGTTTGCAGGTAAACAGTTGCTATGAATTTCGAATACGGAAACGTTACACATCTAGCGCGAGAACAAACATATGTTTCCGCACAAACACTTTTTCAAGCACCATAAATATCGACATCAGGGCATGTGTAAGTCACAGGCAACAGTTATAACAACACCGTCGTTGTGGACACATTTTTGATCCAGCGTGAAATCGTTCAGAAGTCGATGAATATCGTGAGAGTAATATCGCATTAATTATTCGTTTCCCCCTAAGATGGATACAACGTATTTTTATTAATTTAGATAAATTTGTTTTGCGTGAATCACATGATCCTTTTCTAAGGCACGTTGTTACAAAACCGAAACAATGTAGATAACATTTAATATGAAATGAAGTCCCTTAAATGTACATAGCGTGTAGATAAACATCATGTGTTCGTTTTAATGTTCAACTTCAATAAAAGGGTGTAAAAGTGATCACGGCATGTGTATTTCACAGGAAACAGTTATACCACTGCGCTAACAACCCCACCGTCGTTGTGGACACGTTTTATGAATAAGCGTGAGATCTTTTTAGAGCTTGTTAGATCTGCACTATCTTTTTCTCAGTGGTTCGTTATAAATAAAATATGCTGCAAATCCAAATAGAACGGTGATTTTACATATCTCAAACAGTACGTATCGTCGGAACAAATCTATTCTGTTTCAATTCTTATAATACGTCGGATTTCCTAATTTTGTAGAGAATATACTGTAATTTGGAGACAATCAACTTTGAATTGGATCAAGATCCGAGTTACTCGTCGCCTGAAATACGTGACAGCTGTCTGCGAACGTTATATCAGAACCATGTAATCGGTGGAATATGGGTTAAGAAACATGCAACCCGCACACTCTTATAACCCTTATAATGCTGCTATCATTCTCGGGTGCTGGAATAGTCGAGTTGATTGGCGCTTCCGATCGAAGAAATTTGAAATTAATAATTTGGTTGCGATTCGCATAATAAAGGTAAATTTATCAAAACATGAAGGAATGCTAGTTGTGTAAACAAGACGTTTGGTTAGAAGTAGGGTTGATCGCTCGGCGTATGATCCAAACCCAAGCTGTTGGATAGTAGGCTATACATATCAACCACTCTATCTCACAAATTTTATAGTAATTTTGTTATAATATTTGTCCCCAATTAGATTCAAAAGTACTATAGTCCTCTGTCTATGTAAACAGCGTAGATCATGACGCAACGTAGAGTCGCTGATGTGACGTTTAGTTAATATTTTACACTATAAGTTTGAATCCAGATCACGTCGAGTGTTTCTGAATCAGATCTTGTTCAAAGCTATTTTGCAAACGGCTAATGATTTCACCTTGTATTTTTAAGCAAATCGAATAAATATGCAAACTGAAGTTGACGAAAGTTTGAGCAGGCGACCATTTTCACAATAGAAATAAGGCTTCGACCTCAATTTCTCGTTGTCACGTCCTTATATTGTTTTAAACATGCAGTGTGGTATCGATATTTGTCCATTATTTTGAATTACACACGTTGACGTCCAAATGCTTGTTGCCATCATTGACTTATAGGACATTTACTTCTAAATAATGGATAGTTATCGATTAACTCTAGAAAATAAAGTACAAATATAACAATGGGCGACGTTACAGTCACGTTTAAACTTTACAGCAATATAACACATTAAGTTAACTTCGGATTGATACATTGTTCGTTATGTTTGCAGGTAAACAATTGCTATGAATTTCGAATACGGAAACGTAACACATCTAGCGCGATAACAAACATATGTTTACGCACACACTATTGTTCAAGCACCATAAATATCGATATCACGGCATGTGTAAGTCACGGGCAACAGGTATAACTCCACGGTCGTTGTGGTCACATTTTTGATCCAGTGTGAAATCGTTCAGAAGTCGATGAATATCGTGAGAGTAATATCGCATTAATTATTCGTTTCCCCCTAAGATGGATACAACGTAAATTTTATTAATTTAAAAGAATTTGTTTTGCGTTAATCACAAGATCAATGAAATGGACTCCTTTAAATGTACATAGCGTGTAGATAAACATCATGTGTTCGTTTTAATGTTCAACTTCAATAAAATGGTGTAAAAGTATTCACGGCATGTGTATTTCACAGGAAACAGTTATACCACTGCGCTAACAACCCCACCGTCGTTGTGGACACATTTTATGAATAAGCGTGAGATATTTTTAGAGCTTGTTAGATCTGCACTATCTTTTTCTCAGTGGTTCGTTATAAATAAAATATGCTGCAAGTCCAAATAGGATGGTGATTTTACATATCTCAAACAGTACGTATCGTCGCATCAAATCTATTCTGTTTCAATTCTAATAATACGTCGGGTTCCTTCATTTTATAGAGAATATATTGTAATTTAGAGACACTCAACTTTGAATTGGATCAAGATCCGAGTTACTCGTCGCCTGAAATACGTGACAGCTGTCTGCGTACGTTGTATCAGAACCATGTAATCGGTGGAATATTGGTTAAGAAACATGCAACCCGCACACTCTTATAACCCTTACATGCTGCTATCATTCTCGGGTGCTGGAATAGTCGAGTTGATTGGCGCTTCCGATCGAAGAAATTTGAAATTAATAATTTGGTCCCGATTAGCATAATGAAGGTAAATTTATCACAACATGAAGAAATGCTAGTTGTGTAAACAAGACGTTTGGTTGGAAGTAGGGTTAATCGCTCGGCGTATGATCCATGCCCAAGCTGTTTGAGTGTAGGCTATACATATCAACCACTCTATTTCACAAATTTTATAGTAATTTTTTATAATAGTCACGTTTAAACTTTACAGCAATATAACACATTAAGGTAACTTTGGATTGATACATTGTTCCTTATGTTTGCAGGTAAACAGTTGCTATGAATTTCGAATACGGAAACGTTACACATCTAGCGCGAGAACAAACATATGTTTCCGCACAAACACTTTTTCAAGCACCTAAAATATCGATATCACGGCATGTGTAAGTCACAGGCAACAGTTATAACACCACCGTCGTTGTGGACACATTTTTGATCCAGCGTGAAATCGTTCAGAAGTCGATGAATATCGTGAGAGTAATATCGCATTAATTATTCGTTTCCCACTAAGATGGATACAACGTATTTTTATTAATTTAGATGAATTTGTTTTGCGTGAATCACATGATCCTTTTCTAAGGCACGTTGTTTGAAACCGGAACAATGTAGATAACATTTAATATGAAATGAAGTCCCTTAAATGTACATAGCGTGTAGATAAACAGCATGTGTTCGTTTTAATGTTCAACTTCAATAAAAGGGTGTAAAAGTGATCACGGCATGTGTATTTTACAGGAAACAGTTATACCACTGCGCTAACAACCCCACCGTCGTTGTGGACACATTTTATGAATAAGCGTGAGATCTTCTTAGAGCTTGTTAGATCTGCACTATCTTTTTCTCAGTGGTTCGTTATAAATAAAATATGCTGCAAATCCAAATAGAATGGTGACTTTACATATCTCAAACAGTACGTATCGTCGGAACAAATCTATTCTGTTTCAATTCTTATAATACGTCGGATTTCCTAATTTTGTAGAGAATATATTGTAATTTAGAGACAATCAAGTTTGAATTGGATCAAGATCCGAGTTACTCGTCGCCTGAAATACGTGACAGCTGTCTGCGAACGTTATATCGGAACCATGTAATCGGGTGAATATGGGTTAAGAAACATGCAACCCGCACACTCTTATAATCCTTATAATGCTGCTATCATTCTCGGGTGCTGGAATAGTCGAGTTGATTGGCGCTTCCGATCGAAGAAATTTGAAATTAATAATTTGGTTGCGATTCACATAATAAAGGTAAATTTATCAAAACATGAAGGAATGCTAGTTGTGTAAACAAGACGTTTGGTTAGAAGTAGGGTTGATCGCTCGGCGTATGATCCAAACCCAAGCTGTTGGATAGTAGGCTATACATATCAACCACTCTATCTCACAAATTTTATAGTAATTTTGTTATAATATTTGTCATCAATTAGATTCAAAAGTACTATAGTCCTCTGTCTATGCAAACAGCGTAGATCATGACGAAACGTAGAGTCGCTGATGTGACGTTTAGTTAATATTTTACACTATAAGTTTGAATCCAGATCACGCCGAGTGTTTCGGAATCAGATCTTGTTCAAAGCTATTTTGCAAACGGCTAATGATTTCACCTTGTATTTTTAAGCAAATCGAATAAATATGCAAATTGAAGTTGACGAAAGTTTGAGCAGGCGACCATTTTCACAATAGAAATAAGGCTTATACCTCAATTTCTCGTTGTCACGTCCTTATATTGTTTTAAACATGCAGTGTGGTATCGATATTTGTCCATTATTTTGAATTACACACGTTGACGTCCAAATGCTTGTTGCCATCATTGACTATAGACATTTACTTCTAAATAATGGAAAGTTATCGATTAACTCTGGGAAATAAAGTACAAATATAACAATGGGCGACGTTACAGTCACGTTTAAACTTTACAGCAATATAACACATTAAGGTAACTTTGGATTGATACATTGTTCCTTATGTTTGCAGGTAAACAGTTGCTATGAATTTCGAATACGGAAACGTTACATATCTAGCGCGAGAACAAACATATGTTTCCGCACAAACACTTTTTCAAGCACCATAAATATCGATATTACGGCATGTGTAAGTCACAGGCAACAGTTATAACACCACCGTCGTTGTGGACACATTTTTGATCCAGCGTGAAATCGTTCAGAAGTCGATGAATATCGTGAGAGTAATATCGCATTAATTATTCGTTTCCCCCTAAGATGGATACAACGTATTTTTATTAATTTAGATGAATTTGTTTTGCGTGAATCACATGATCCTTTTCTAAGGCACGTTGTTACAAAACCGGAAGAATGTAGATAACATTTAATATGAAATGAAGTCCCTTAAATGTACATAGCGTGTAGATAAACAGCATGTGTTCGTTTTAATGTTCAACTTCAATAAAAGGGTGTAAAAGTATTCACGGCATGTGTATTTCACGGGAAACAGTTATACCACTGCGCTGACAACCCCACCGTCGTTGTGGACACATTTTATGAATAAGCGTGAAATCTTCTTAAAGCTTGTTAGATCTGTACTATCTTTTTCCAGCGGTTCGTTATAAATAAAATATGCTGCAAATCCAAATAGAATGGTGATTTTACATATCTCAAACAGTACGTATCGTCGGATCAAATCTATTCTGTTTCAATTATTATAATACATCGGATTTCGTAATTTTGTAGAGAATATATTGTAATTTAGAGACAATCAACTTTGAATTGGATCAAGATCCGAGTTACTCGTCGCCTGAAATACGTGACAGCTGTCTGCGAACGTTATATCAGAACCATGTAATCGGTGGAATATGGGTTAAGAAACATGCAACCCGCACACTCTTATAACCCTTATAATGCTGCTATCATTCTCGGGTGCTGGAATAGTCGAGTTGATTAGCGCTTCCGATCGAAGAAATTTGAAATTAATAATTTGGTTGCGATTCGCATAATAAAGGTAAATTTATCAAAACATGAAGGAATGCTAGTTGTGTAAACAAGACGTTTGGTTAGAAGTAGGGTTGATCGCTCGGCGTATGATCCAAACCCAAGCTTTTGGATAGTAGGCTATACATATCAACCACTCTATCTCACAAATTTTATAGTAATTTTGTTATAATATTTGTCATCAATTAGATTCAAAAGTACTATAGTCCTCTGTCTATGTAAACAGCGTAGATCATGACGCAACGTAGAGTCGCTGATGTGATGTTTAGTTCATATTTTACACTATAAGTTTGAATCCAGATCACGCCGAGTGTTTCGGAATCAGATCTTGTTCAAAGCTATTTTGCAAACGGCTAATGATTTCACCTTGTATTTTTAAGCAAATCGAATAAATATGCAAACTGAAGTTGACGGAAGTTTGAGCAGGCGACCATTTTCTCAATAGAAATAAGGCTTAGACCTCAATTTCTCGTTGTCACGTCCTTATATTGTTTTAAACATGCAGTGTGGTATCGATATTTGTCCATTATTTTGAATTACACACGTTGACGTCCAAATGCCTGTTGCCATCATTGACTTATAGGACATTTACTTCTAAATAATGGAAAGTTATCGATTAACTCTGGGAAATAAAGTACAAATATAACAATGGGCGACGTTACAGTCACGTTTAAACTTTACAGCAATATAACACATTAAGGTTACTTTGGATTGATACATTGTTCGTTATGTTTGCAGGTAAACAGTTGCTATGAATTACGAATACGGAAACGTTACACATCTAGCGCGAGAACAAACATATGTTTCCGCACAAACACTTTTTCAAGCACCATAAATATCGATATCACGGCATGTGTAAGTCACAGGCAACAGTTATAACACCACCGTCGTTGTGGACACATTTTTGATCCAGCGTGAAATCGTTCAGAAGTCGATGAATATCGTGAGAGTAATATCGCATTAATTATACGTTTCCCCCTAAGATGGATACAACGTATTTTTATTAATTTATATGAATTTGTTTTGCGTGAATCACATGATCCTTTTCTAAGGCACGTTGTTACAAAACCGGAACAATGTAGATAACATTTAATATGAAATGAAGTCCCTTAAATGTACATAGCGTGTAGATAAACATCATGTGTTCGTTTTAATGTTCAACTTCAATAAAATGGTGTAAAAGTATTCACGGCATGTGTATTTCACAGGAAACAGTTATACCACTGCGCTAACAACCCCACCGTCGTTGTGGACACATTTTATGAATAAGCGTGAGATCTTCTTAGAGCTTGTTAGATCTGTACTATCTTTTTCTCAGTGGTTCGTTATAAATAAAATATGCTGCAAATCCAAATAGAATGGTGATTTTACATATCTCAAACAGTACGTATCGTCGGATCAAATCTATTCTGTTTCAATTCTTATAATACGTCGGATTTCCTAATTTTGTAGAGAATATATTGTAATTTAGAGGCAATCAACTTTGAATTGAATCAAGATCCGAGTTACTCGTCGCCTGAAATACGTGACAGCTGTCTGCGAACGTTATATCAGAACCATGTAATCGGTGGAATATGGGTTAAGAAACATGCAACCCGCACACTCTTATAACCCTTATAATGCTGCTATCATTCTCGGGTGCTGGAATAGTCGAGTTGATTGGGGCTTCCGATCGAAGAAATTTGAAATTAATAATTTGGTTGCGATTCGCATAATAAAGGTAAATTTAGCAAAACATGAAGGAATGCTAGTTGTGTAAACAAGACGTTTGGTTAGAAGTAGGGTTGATCGCTCGGCGTATGATCCAAACCCAAGCTGTTGGATAGTAGGCTATACATATCAACCACTCTATCTCACAAGTTTTATAGTAATTTTGTTATAATATTTGTCATCAATTAGATTCAAAAGTACTATAGTCCTCTGTCTATGTAAACAGCGTAGATCATGACGCAACGTAGAGTCGCTGATGTGACGTTAAGTTCATATTTTACACTATACGTTTGAATCCAGATCACGCCGAGTGTTTCGGAATCAGATCTTGTTCAAAGCTATTTTGCAAACGGCTAATGATTTCACCTTGCATTTTTAAGCAAATCGAATAAATATGCAAACTGAAGTTGACGAAAGTTTGAGCAGGCGACCATTTTCTCAATAGAAATAAGGCTTAGACCTCAATTTCTCGTTGTCACGTCCTTATATTGTTTTAAACATGCAGTGTGGTATCGATATTTGTCCATTATTTTGAATTACACACGTTGACGTCCAAATGCTTGTTGCCATCATTGACTTATAGGACATTTACTTCTAAATAATGGAAAGTTATCGATTAACTCTGGGAAATAAAGTACAAATATAACAATGGGCGACGTTACAGTCACGTTTAAACTTTACAGCAATATAACACATTAAGGTTACTTTGGATTGATACATTGTTCGTTATGTTTGCAGGTAAACAGTTGCTATGAACTATGAATACGGAAACGTTACACATCTAGCGCGAGAACAAACATATGTTTCCGCACAAACACTTTTTCAAGCACCATAAATATCGATATCACGGCATGTGTAAGTCACAGGCAACAGTTATAACACCACCGTCGTTGTGGACACATTTTTGATCCAGCGTGAAATCGTTCAGAAGTCGATGAATATCGTGAGAGTAATATCGCATTAATTATACGTTTCCCCCTAAGATGAATACAACGTATTTTTATTAATTTAGATGAATTTGTTTTGCGTGAATCACATGATCCTTTTCTAAGGCACGTTGTTACAAAACCGGAACAATGTAGATAACATTTAATATGAAATGAAGTCCCTTAAATGTACATAGCGTGTAGATAAACATCATGTGTTCGTTTTAATGTTCAACTTCAATAAAATGGTGTAAAAGTATTCACGGCATGTGTATTTCACGGGAAACAGTTATACCACTGCGCTAACAACCCCACCGTCGTTGTGGACACATTTTATGAATAAGCGTGAGATCTTCTTAGAGCTTGTTAGATCTGTACTATCTTTTTCTCAGTGGTTCGTTATAAATAAAATATGCTGCAAATCCAAATAGAATGGTGATTTTACATATCTCAAACAGTACGTATCGTCGGATCAAATCTATTCTGTTTCAATTCTTATAATACGTCGGATTTCCTAATTTTGTAGAGAATATATTGTAATTTAGAGGCAATCAACTTTGAATTGGATCAAGATCCGAGTTACTCGTCGCCTGAAATACATGACAGCTGTCTGCGAACGTTATATCAGAACCATGTAATCGGTGGAATATGGGTTAAGAAACATGCAACACGCACACTCTTATAACCCTTATAATGCTGCTATCATTCTCGGGTGCTGGAATAGTCGAGTTGAATGGCGCTTCCGATCGAAGAAATTTGAAATTAATAATTTGGTTGCGATTCGCATAATAAAGGTAAATTTAGCAAAACATGAAGGAATGCTAGTTGTGTAAACAAGACGTTTGGTTAGAAGTAGGGTTGATCGCTCGGCGTATGATCCAAACCCAAGCTGTTGGATAGTAGGCTATACATATCAACCACTCTATCTCACAAATTTTATAGTAATTTGTTATAATATTTGTCATCAATTAGATTCAAAAGTACTATAGTCCTCTGTCTATGTAAACAGCGTAGATCATGACGCAACGTAGAGTCGCTGATGTGACGTTTAGTTCATAGTTTACACTATAAGTTTGAATCCAGATCACGCCGAGTGTTTCGGAATCAGATCTTGTTCAAAGCTATTTTGCAAACGTCTAATGATTTCACCTTGTATTTTTAAGCAAATCGAATAAATATGCAAACTGAAGTTGACGAAAGTTTGAGCAGGCGACTATTTTCACAATAGAAATAAGGCTTAGACCTCAATTTCTCGTTGTCACGTCCTTATATTGTTTTAAACATGCAGTGTGGTATCGATATTTGTCCATTATTTTGAATTACACACGTTGACGTCCAAATGCTTGTTGCCATAATTGACTTATAGGACATTTACTTCTAAATAATGGAAAGTTATCGATTAACTCTGGGAAATAAAGTACAAATATAACAATGGGCGACCTTACAGTCACGTTTAAAATTTACAGCAATATAACACATTAAGTTAACTTCGGATTGATACATTGTTCGTTATGTTTGCAGGTAAACAATTGCTATGAATTTCGAATACGGAAACGTTACACATCTAGCGCGATAACAAACATATGTTTACGCACAAACTATTGTTCAAGCACCATAAATATCGATATCACGGCATGTGTAAGTCACAGGCAACAGGTATAACTCCACGGTCGTTGTGGACACATTTTAGATCCAGCGTGAAATCGTTCAGAAGTCGATGAATATCTTGAAAGTAATATCGCATTAATTATTCGTTTCCCCCTAAGATGGATACAACGTAAATTTTATTAATTGAGATGAATTTGTTTTGCGTTAATCACAAGATCAATGAAATGGACTCCTTTAAATGTACATAGCGTGTAGATAAACATCATGTGTTCGTTTTAATGTTCAACTTCAATAAAATGGTGTAAAAGTGATCACGGCATGTGTATTTCACAGGAAACAGTTATACCACTGCGCTAACAACCCCACCGTCGTTGTGGACACATTTTATGAATAAGCGTGAGATCTTCTTAGAGCTTGTTAGATCTGCACTATCTTTTACTCAGTGGTTCGTTATAAATAAAATATGCTGCAAATCCAAATAGGATGGTGATTTTACATATCTCAAACAGTACGTATTGTCGGATCAAATCTATTCTGTTTCATTTCTTATAATATGTCGGGTCCCCTAATTTTGTCGAGAATATATTGTAATTTAGAGACAATCAACTTTGAATTGGATCTAGATCCGAGTTACTCGTCGCCTGAAATACGTGACAGCTGTCTGCGTACGTTGTATCAGAACCATGTAATCTGTGGAGTATGGGTTAAGAAACATGCAACCCGCACACTCTTATAACCCTTATCATGCTGCTATAATTCTCGGGTGCTGGAATAGTCGAGTTGATTTTCGATCCAAGAAATTTGAAATTAATAATTTGGTCGCAATTAGCATAATAAATGTAAATTTATCAAAACATGAAGGAATGCTAGTTGTGTAAACAAGACGTTTGGTTGGCAGTAGGGTTGATCGCTCGGCGTATGATCCAAACCAAGCCGTTGGATAGTAGGCTATACATATCAACCACTCTATCTCACAAATTTTCTATAATATTTGTCACCAATTAGATTCAGAAGTACTATAGTCCTCTGTCTATGCAAACAGCGTAGATCATGACGAAACGTCGAGTCGCTGATGTGACGTTTAGTTAATATTTACACTATAAGTTTGAATCCAGATCACGCCGAGTGTTTCGGAATCAGATCTTGTTCCAAGCTATTTTGCAAACGGCTAATGTTTTCACCTTGTATTTTTAAGCAAATCTAATAAATATGCAAACTGAAGTTGACGAAAGTTTGAGCAGGCGACGATTTTCACAATAGAAATAGGGCTTAGACTTCAATTTCTCGTTGTCACGTCCTTATATTGTTTTAAACATGCAGTGTGGTATCGATATTTGTCCATTATTGAAAATTACACACGTTGACGTCCAAATGATTGTTGCCATCATTGACTTATAGGATATTTACTTCTAAATAATGAACAGTTATCGATTAACTCTGGGAAATAAAGTACAAATATAACAATGGGCGACGTTACAGTCACGTTTATACTTTACAGCAATATAACACTTTAAGGTAACTTCGGATTGATACATTGTTTGTTGTGTTTGCAGGTATACAAATTCTATGAATCTTAAATACGTAAACGTTATACAACTAACGCGAGAACAAACATATATTTACGCACAGACGCTTTTTAGCACCATTAATTACGATATCACGGCTTGTGAAATTCACAGGCAACACTTATTATCCCCCCCGCCCTCCTTTTTTTATGCAGTGGTACATAGTGTACTTGGGGTAATGTATATTTTATAACACTGTATCAAATCCCTGTTTTAATCAACGAGCTTGATCATATACTATACTATGAAAATCGTATGTTCCAACTATGTTAAAAAATAGTAAGCAAATATTTTGTTAAGTTTGAACAGGTATCGGACAATATTAGATAGCGAAACGACTGTTGACTAAGTAGCAAATCGACTGTGGCGAAACGACTTAGGTGGCGAAAGTGTAAGGTAGCGAAACGCTAGGTGACGAATCAACTAGTAACCATTTATATCACTTTCATTATGGTATATGCATAATAATATTATGAGTGTGTTTATGAATACAGAACAACTTTTGTTTACTAACGGTTGTTTGTAAAAATAATAACAGAAAAGTTAAAATACGTGAGCGCCGTTGCACGGTGTCCAACAATGAGACATTACAAAACAGTGTAGACGCTGCCAGTTATTTCGCTTCAGACGGCGTCTTATCAGTTTCTACACTTTCAGCTGCTTGAGTCAATAATATGTTTTCTTCAAATATGCCTAGTTCAGACACAATACTTTCAACATAACAACTGATTTATATCTACACTATTTAAAATGTCTGAAAGTTTGAACAAATACAGAGGATTTCGTTTGTTTTTGCACGGGAACACTTTTATACTGATCTGGACACAACTAAATCGTTTACTAACAAAAGATTATTCTAATTGTTTGATTGTTTAAATTTGCACCATGTTAGTTTGTATAATAGAGCATTTTAATTTTCACTTTCATTAGTCTTGCTGAGTTTAGTGTGATTTCAACTATTAAGCAAAACTTCAAGCTTGCCATATTTTGATAGCCGACAAAGGGCGGTTAATATAACTTCATCGAGACGGTCAGTGACAATCATTTTCATATGCGTTTTTTATAAGACAATTCTTTGTCTTGGCGAATAATGGTTACTTATTCACATTAATATATTCATTACATACAGAACATTTAAACTCCAGGTCTACATATTTTGTATTAAAATAAAACGAAGCTCTTTAGTTGTCATAATTTAGGAAGCGAAATGTATGAGCAGAGAAACAGTCTGAATTACAAACTACTTTAGACTGGGTAGCGAACAGTCAAGGTAGCGAAAAGACCATCAATCATTTCTAACAGGCGGTGCCGAGTCTTGAGATTATAATGCAAAAATAATTATTTGATTGCATGAAAAGATAAATGTGTTATCAAATCATATCATACATACTCGCGTCCCAACCGCATTTCTGAATGTAGAACTTAAATTGTTATTTTCAATAATTTATATGGTCATGCATATAGGTGAAAAATCCTCAAACACCGTGACACTTATCCTATATACTCTAATATGTGTCCATAGTGACTGTCTAAAGTTCATGTACACACATTGTGTCCACAGCGCAAATATGGTATCCACAACATAGGTTATACTACTTTTACTATTTTTGCATTTTATCAGGTACTCTATGACTGTATATGTTTTTAAGACCTACTAGTTACTAATAATGTAAACAAAGAGTCTGTACCTTTATTATTTCTGTAAGTGTCCACAAAGTAGGTTTAGGTAGGCAGTGTCCACAACCTTTCCAACTCGAGTATGTGTGTGTGTGTGTGTGTGTGTGTGTGTGTGGGAGTGGGTTGTGTGGGAGCAAGAGAGAGAGAGAGAGACAGACAGAGTGACGTAGAGAGAGAGAGAGAGAGAGAGAGAGAGAGAGAGAGAGAGAGAGAGAGAGAGAGAGAGAGAGAGAGAGAGAGAGAGAGAGAGAGAGAGAGAGAGAGAGAGAGGAGAGAGAGAAATAGAGACAGATAGAGAAAGAGAGACAGATAGAGAAAGATAGTTGGTATATGTCACTTCAAAACGGAAAAGGTTAGGACATTTTTAGATTATCAAATTCAAACGTGTATTTTAATATATTAAGCACAGATTGAGTCGAACCTTTTAGTCTGTTTTATGTATTCTTGGACATGTTTTACAATTGCTTTATTTATTGTAATGGGAAGAGATACGTCGCCATAAAGAAGTGTGGTAAGAGTTATACTAGCAATTGGTATGATATTATTATAAAGCTCTGTGCGCGCGTTACGGTAAAGTATAGAGTCAACAAAAAAATAATGGTAGGTGTTCTCTATTTTGCCGCATGTACACACAGGGCTATCAATAATATTCTTTGAAAATAGGTGTTCATTTAAGGAACTACAATGGGTTCTTAGTCTGCTGTGTAATATCTGGAATCTTCTCGTACCAACATAGTAGTGATTTGGTACTCGTTGAGTAATAGAGTTAATTTTTCTTTTGAAGATTTCAAGAGTAGTACTGTTTCTGTAATCTATTTGGAGATCATTCCAGTCTTTGGTTGTTGATGGTAGAAAGGAATTGGCATACAGCTGTGTATTGCATTTCAAATTTCTACAGTAAGTAGAGTTCCTTAGGTTGTATGTATTGGTTTTGGCCTACAGATTCCGGTACCAGAGAGGAAAGATAGGATGGACTTAGTTCATTAATCATTTTATAATATAGTGTAAGCTTTCAGTGGTTGGAGACATGTTTCTTTATACAAGTTATTGATCGAAACCAATTTTGTTGCACCTGAAATTATTCTACATGCTTCTAATTGCATTTTTTCAAGTTCATTTTCTTGATGTTGGTTAATGTTGTCCCATACAACGTCGGAATACTCTAGGAGAGGTCTAATAAAGGACAAATATATTTTTTCAAGTGATCTTCGATCTAATACGTGGTTTAGGCTTCGAAATATATTATCCTTTGCCAGGCCTTCTCCTTAATGCTCCCTACATGCTCAGTCCATGTTCCGTCACTTGAGAAAGTGACGCCTAGATGTTTGTAAGTAGTAACTTCTAAAATGTTTGTATTTTGCATGTATAAAGAGGGGTGTAATTGTTTGTTTGCTTTGCGAGATATAAGTAGACTTTTAGTTATTTTTAAAAGATCGGAATTCATTGTATCAGCTGCATTTATAGGGTCGTCCACGATAACAAAAAGACTTGTTTCGTCGGCAAAAAGTTTAATGTTAGAGTTTATCTTGAGGACTATGTCATTTATATAGACTATAAATAGAAGAGGGCCTAATATAGAGCCTTGGGGAACTCGACCAGATATCGACACAATTTCAAATGAGCCTTTGGGTAAGACTACCATTTGTTTCCTATTAGTTAAATGATTATTTAGGAGATTAGCTTTGTCTTTGTCTGAAGTAACCATTTTTCCATTATCATTCAGTAATTGGACATGATGTGTTGATTGCGGCGATATGAACTTTTTCAGGATTTTCCAATAATCAGATGTTTTCAAGTTATCATTATGGAGTTTTTCGGCGAGATTGCATGCATGTTGTGATTTTGCTGATCTTAATACTTGTGTTGTTTTGTTTCTGATTTTGTTATATGCTTGCCAATGGTTTGTGTTTTTTGTTCTTTTTGCTGTGTCATAGGCTCGTTTTCTTTTTCTAATAAATGTTCTTAACTCGTTGTGCATCCATGATGGATCGGTTTGTCTGATTGTTACTATTTTGTTTGGTATGAATGTTTTGGATAAATTAATAATAATAATAATAATAATAAATTCTTTGTTTTAAGAAGATAACACATTATGCATTTTATACAAATTAACAAATGTAGAAAGTCATATTTACAATATGGTCTTCTGTAACAAAACACATTTTTAACAAATCATTCATTCAATTATACGACAAGCACCATCATGTTAAAGTAAATAGTAAATACAGATTTTAAAAACAACATTATATCACATATTTCAGCATTCATACAGAACATATTTGTATCCATAAGCATATATAAATTGAAACAAATGAAAACAATGTTGTAAATACTTTTCTTATAACTTCGATATGTTAAGTAAGTGCTTTTTACACTGGTATTTAAAAGTTTGTAACTTAGTAATATTCTTAATATTTGAAGGCAGACTGTTCCAGATTTTAGCACTGCTATGGGTAAAGCTTGTTTTCAAGTTATTTGTTTTAGATTTCATGACATTCAAATTATGTAACTTGGTGTAAGGTTATGCTTACTTTTAAATACCAATAAACCCCGGCCGGGTAGCTCAATTGGTAGCGTATCTGACTCGTGATCTGGAGGTCACGGGTTCGATACCCGGTTGCGGCGACATTCTTTCGGGCGATGTTTTCCATTGCCTCTCACCTCTGATCTATGTGAGAAAGTAGTCAGTGGCTTCGAAAGAATGTTGTGTAAGTATTGTCGCGGGAAAGCCAGGAAAACATGGGTAGGTGCACTGACCGCCGTGATATGACCAAAGCTGTTGAAAGCGGCGTTAAACTCCAAACAAACAGACAAAAACAAAAAAGAAATACCAATAAAGCAATATAATAGTAATATCTTTGTTCAAAAGTCAACCACACTTTTCTGGGTTTTAAATATAATAGTTTAGACTTTAGGAATCCCACCTCATACTGTACAACAATAGTCAAAAGTAGACATAATATACGCATTGTAATATAGTACTTTCATATCATGGGATACGTAAAATAATATTCTTTTAAGAAGATTAATTTTAGAGTTTACTTTCGCACGTACACTGTTCACGTGTAGGTCCCATGAGAGTGTATTATCTACAATAACTCCGAGGATTGTTTGCGATGTCACATTTCCTATATGTAAATTATCAATGCTTAGTTTCATTTGGTGGCCTTTTCTCATTTTATATTTGGAACCAATAATCATGCATTTCGTTTTATTAAGATGTAACGCCATATTATTTATCCTACACCAGTCATTGATAGATGATAAGCGAACTTGCAGGTTAGATTCGATGTTTTTTATATCATTACCAGCTTCATGTAGAGTGGTATCGTCCGCATAAAGATCTGTTTTCCCAGTATGAGAAGAAAGTGATATATCATTGATGTAAAGAAGGAACAAAGGTGGACCTAGTATAGAACCCTGATGAACACCGCTTGTAACTGGAAGATTGTTTGACATTTCATTCTTTACTTTAACTAGCTGTTTTCTATTTGATAGATATGAAGAGAGGAATGCTACAGCATTTTCAGAACAATGATATAGTTTTAATTTATGAACTAAAATATTATGATCTACTAAGTCGAAAGCCTTGCGCATGTCTAGAAAAAACGCTCCAATATATTTACCAGAATCAATGTCTTTTAACCAAGAAGCGATGAGGTATGTCAGCGCAGTGTGACATGAGTGATTCTTTCGAAAACCTGACTGAAATTCGTGAATTAAATTATTTCTTTGAAAAAAAAAACCTGCAGCTGATTTGATATATGCCGTTCAAAAATCTTAGAGAGAGTTGGGAGAATTGATATGGGAAGGTAATTATGGGGATCATTTTTGTCTCCTCCCTTGTGAATTGGACTAACACATGCATGCTTGAATAGTTCAGCGAAAATATTTGTGTCAATGTAGCTATTTATTATAGACGATATAGCAGGTGTTATGTAGGCTCCGCAATATTTTAATATTCTTGGACCAATACGGTCAAGTCCTACAGATTTTTTAACATTAAAGCTATTTAGATGCTTTTTGACTTTAAATGTATTGATGTGCTTTATTTCGAAAGTGACGTCTGACGTAAATGTCGCATTGATATGACGTTGAAGTTTTCTGAAATGGTCTGTAACGAGCGCAATTTTTTTAATGATATTAGAAATGTTTACAAAATGTTTGTTCAGTTGATTTAAAATATTTGGACACCCTGAGATATTGGAGTTTTCAATTTTTATAATATCAGGAATAGTTAAGCTATTCCTGCTTTTACTTGAGCAGATATTATTCAAATGTTTCCACAAATAGCTAGGGCTCTTGTTTTCTTTAATGGCATCATTGTAAAAAATCTTTTTGCTCTGTTTAAGCATCTATGACACTTTATTCCTTTGTATTTTATAAGCATCAAAATGTTTATTTTTGTGTAGATTATCACGCTTATGAATAGCTTCTTTTATATCGGAGTTAAACCAAGCTGGTTGGGAACTATATTTTACTCGTTTTTCTTTTATTGGGACATGTTTTGTGAGCACGGTGTTTAATACTGAAAAGAACATTTCGAGTGCTTCATTTGGATTCGAAACAGACTCAACTAGTTCTATATGCGATTTGGAGCGATCAGTAAAAGAAATGAGATTCTGAGAAAGTTTTAAAGCATCGACATTTTATAGTTTGATGTTGATATTTTTTTCAGTTTCATTTTATTGGTATTTCTTGTAAAACATATTGGAAAGTGATCGCTTATACATAACGCAGGCACGTGTACATCAGATATAAGATCAGATCGAGTGCTGTATATATGATTAATTATTGTCGAACTTGATTTCGTAATTCTTGTAGGCATTTTAATCATTTGATTCAAATCATACCTCAATATAATTTCACCCTAAAGTTTATTGGCATAATTTGGTACATCCCCGTGCATAGAAAAGCTGATATTGAAGTCTCCTGAGAGATGTGCCTCAATATTCAATTTATCGATTCTAACTAATTGAGATTCAAAAGTATCAATCCAATCTTGTTTACTATCTGGTGGACGATATAAAAAGTTCAAAATAAATGGTTTACATGTAGGTAGATTGATTTCAATCCATATTGATTCAATGTCGTCCGTTTGTAAATCAAAACGTCTCTTATATGAAATTGTGTTTCGAATAAAAACTAATACACCTCCCCCTTTTTTACTCTGTCTGTCTCTTCGTTCAAAATTAAAATTTGGAATACACAATTCATTTTTGTTTGTATTAGACAAATTACTGATTTTGTTGGTTATGTTGCTTGCATATGTATCGATATCATCACCACTAATGATTCCCAATTAAAAGTACTTGTTTCATTTCTCATGCTATCGTAATCACCTTGTTCATATTTCCAAACATGCCGTTTAAAGGAAGATGATAAAAGGTTTGTACATGTCAAATAACAATATAGTGGGCAATGAAATCGGATATTTTGACCTAGAAAAGGATCTCCAACTCCAGAAGTATGATTATTGCACGTGGATGATACGAGAAATATGCCTATGAGAGAGGAAGAAGTCTCTGTAAAGTGTGTTGGTTCTGTAATAACCTATCGCAAATTGTATTGTCCTGTAATATCATAGATTTTCTTTTGTGTCTTTGGCATAAGCATGTCAAAATTAAAGTCTTCTGTTATTATTACATCTTTTATGTTTGAGTCAAAAGCAAGATCAATGGATCTTTCTATATTTGCTAGTACTAGCGGGGGAGAATTCGGAGGACGATAAAATGTCCCGTAAAGAATATTTCTGTTTGGTAGTTTGACTTCGATCCATATACTTTCAATACCGTTAATTTCTAGATCAGGTCTTCTAATTGTCGGTATATGTTTTTTGTGTAAACGAGTAGGCCGCCATGGTTATTTCCTATTCTATCTTTTCTAAATGGCTCTGTGTAATTTTCAAAGATGATAGACTTTGTATTTATGTGTTCACCCAGGCACGTCTCAGTGAAGGACATAATGTCAAAATACTTCAGTTCTCCTTGTAACATGTCTTGTTTGTGAAAGAAACTCTATACATTATAATGAACAAATGATAGGCACTGTTTAGGGCCACGTGCACTGTTATCGGTGTATTTAAAAGGTAATGTTTTTATTCTACACTCTGGTCCGGGATTTTCATGAATATCATTAGCTTGTAAAATAATCAACGCCCTCCAGGTTATTATCTCAAAAAGTGTAGATGTTTGAGACCCTTTGCGTTTGTTTGTATGCAGTGGAAAAGTCCTATCCTCACTCGATATGCATTGAGCTCGGTACTCATTAAGTAACTGGCGAGCTACTTATATAAAATACGAGTGAAGAAGTTTTCTGTTCGGAGTGACGAAGACCAAAGTAAGAGAGAAAAAGATATATAGGTATTGTTGGGTATGCAAATGTTTTGCAAATATTTGGAAAGGAGATATGTATGCTCATTTTCCGTGTAGGTTTGGATTTTGTTAAGGTCACGAATTTATGCAATTTTATGTTAGACCTTTGGAATTAATTCATGCACAATCCACCCACGATACATCGTCTAAAGATAGCATGTGTATAAATTTACTCAATGAATGTTATCTGACATAGCTAAGTCATTGGGTGAACTGCACGTAACTTACGAGACTCCGTTTATATTGTATTTTTCGATGGGAATGAAAACACCGAGAAGTTGTGATTCATCAGGGTGAATATGAATGAAAATTTACGAATTAGTGATCGGTATCTATATTTACGTTTTAATTTTAGTTGTGTGTGTGTTTTTTCTTCTTGTGAGTTGAACAATTTCCAATGGTTTTAAGTTGGTGCAATCAGTAGTTATGTAGCAGTTTATTCGGTGTTTATTTTGGATTTTACTTTTAAGCTTGTTGAAAGAATTTACGGTAAGTGCTTTAGTTGTTATGGTTTATTTGTTCTACTGACTATATTTCAATTGAATCATTGCTTGGTACCAGTTGATGCAACTTCACGTTTTATCAATGTGAAGTTACATCATCGTGGAATCAATTATTGCCATGCTATATTTTACGCTGTATACTTACGAAGCAATTAACATAGAGTTACTATTAGTCACGTTAAGATTTATACATGCACATATATTTCATCTATTCATGGTTACAATTCGATTTCGGATGCACAGCTAAAAGTTTGGGTTGATATGAGACAGCGTACGCGAGGATGCACAAACCCGCACTACTGATCAGTGCAGATCCAGACCAACACGCACACAAACCCCAACCTATCATTGGCTGTGGAAGATGACAACCATCTTAACTAGGTGTACAGTCAATATGCGAACACTGTATATCCCAACCAGGTTGCGCGGATGTGCAGGCCTATCTGGACACACACTGCTCACTATTGCCAATCTGAACCCTCTTCCATGTACAGGCTCGAATTATCTATTGATTTCCTTCCCCAAATAAGGTTTAAATCGTCACACTATATTTGTGTTGGGAATACCAACAATATAATGTTTTTTGTTTATTTTGTGCTTACTGCTATGCATCACCATGTACCCAAGATAACATATATACAGTCAATATTTGGAAAACAAATAAACATGGTTATAACATGATACATACATTGAAAAGTCTATATGAAGGGATACAGTTTAAGCAGATTGATCAAGCCATGTAGTCTAAAGACAAATGGAAACACTCTGTTTAGCTTTATAGAAACATTACTGAAAAAGGACAAATCGCCAGTATTATCAGTCGATTATTTTAAAGCAAAGTCCCTAATATAATGATGACGCTATTAGAATTCACAGCTTTCATGTAGTAATAGCATTCGGACAAATTTATTCAAGTTTATTAATAATCTATTTTACGACTACGTTATTGCAGGTACTTAGGGGTAGCTTGGATTATGATTATGGTCGTAATGGTAATGTGTTCTTGTCGAAAGAAAATTAACAAAATACAATGTCAAATATTTACAAGACCTAGCAATCAATGGTAACTATTGTCATCATAATCACCATGTCTCAAATAGCATAATTATCATCTTCATCATCATCATCTTCCCTATGGATGGTATATTTTCATCCGAACTTGACTATGCTGTCTCTATTCACATTTTCTTTTGCTTCGCCCAATCTGTGACAGTTATCAATGTCAAACATAGATATTTCCACATTTCCCTTGCTGGCTATGTTTTTCACTATTTCAACAATGTTCTCTGTCTTTCCCTCTTTGCAATTTGCTATCCTGACACTGTTTTTTCTTGTATATTGTTCAAGTTCATCTTGCTTTTTCATCAGGTCTGCATTTGCTATTTTCAGATCCTTAATTTCATCTTTCATGCTATCAATTTCTACAACTATTGTATCAGTTGCTCTCTTTACTTCCAAATGTACAACGTTGTTTGTTTCCTCTTTCAAAACCTTATTCAGGACAGCTGCTATTCTGAATATGTCTTGATCTGATATTGGTGCTTCTTGAGACATTTGGGTTGCTGGTGTATTTATTTGTGACACATGTGTTAAGTGGCTAATCATAGGTGACCCTATTGAGGGAAGCTGCTGTTGAAATCCTGGCATATGCTGACTAGGACTATTTTCAACTGTACCTGTAAGGGGTGGGGGGGGGGGAGGGGGCTTCATGGTTCATATTATTTTCCATGTTTCCAATGTTCTGAGCTTGCACGGTTGGCTGGTCTATGAATGTTGGGGTTGTGGTTGAAAATTGCTCAGATGTATTGCTTTTAACTTTTTTATCACACTCTAAGTCGTTGGCTTTGGTTGTTTGTTTAAGCTTTTTACCTTGGGCTTGATCTTCAGGGGAGGCAACTTTTCTCTTTGTTGATGACGATCTGCTCCTTCGACTATCAATACTAGGGCGTTTTAGATTGGTTTTATTGTTTAGACTCATTACTTCTTCAGATATACTTTAATAACGTTTACAATGGGCATTTCAATATGATGTTTAGTGTTGTTTGTAGTTCATGTTCGTGTATGGACCGATATTATAGACTATTTTAGGCTAGATGACCTATCTTCGGATGTCGGTATTTCCGGATATACAGTTCTGAGTTAAATTGGAAATTTTCTAGAGATTATCTAGAAATAATTCCATTTGATCTATTGTCATACATTCATACGTGATTTCTCTATAAGCAGTACCTTTCCATGTGTAGATTATGTGGTAACTCTGTGTTCTACGTGCTACTTTTCTTCATACTCTTTATTCCTTGCTTACGTGTTGTTTACTGGAAGTCACGACTTTTTGCAATATTATTGTAAACGTGGTCCCTGTAATAAGAATTTACACTATTTATTTATAGGAAATATTCACCGATTCTGTTTTATTTGTCCTTATATGTGCTTTTCCCACATCTGCTGCAGACGACTTCGAAAATATTTAGGAAAACGCAATCTATAATTGGTGTTGAAAACTTACATAATGCTATATAATTCTGCAATACGACTTCCAATTCCTTCCTTAGGTCTCCAGCAGTCTCAGTCATTTTCGTCTCACTCTAAGACACCATCAGTCAACCTCCCTAAGTTTCCATCAGTCGCAGTCATTTTCGTCTCAGTCACCTTCCCTAAGTCTCAGTCACATTCAGTAAGTCTCCATCAGTCTCAGTCACCTTCCCTAAGTATCCATCAGTCGAGTCATCTTCGTCTGAGTCACCTTCGTCTCAGTGACCTTCGTCTCAGTCACCTTGGTCTCAGTCACATTCGTCTCAATTACCCTAAGTCTCAGTCACCTTCACTAAGTATCCATCAGTCGAGTCACCTTCGTCTCAGTCACCTTCGTCACAGTCACCTTCCCTAAGCCTCCATCAGTCTAAGTCACCTTCCCTAAGCCTCCATCAGTCTAAGTCACCTTCCCTAAGCCTCCATCAGTCTAAGTCACCTTCCCTAAGCCTCCATCAGTCTAAGTCACCTTCCCTAAGCCTCCATCAGTCGCGATCAGTCTAAGGCACCTTCCCTAAGTCTCAGTCACCATCAGTCACCTTCAGCCAGCTTAGGCCCAGTCACCTTCCCTTAGTCTTCGTCACATTCCTTAAGTATACATCAGTCTCAGTCGCCTTCAGTCAACTTCCCTAAGTCTCAGTCACAATCAGTCCCCATCAGTCCCTTTCCCTAAGTCTACAGCAGTCTCAGTCAATTCCCTTTAAGTCCCCTAAGTCTCAATAACCATCAGTCACCTTCCCTGAGTCTCAGTCACTATCAGTTTGACCTTCCCTCAATTTCCGTCACCTTCCTTAAGTCTACATCAGTCTCAGTCACCATCAGTCAACTTCCCTAAGTCTCAGTCACCATCAGTCGCCTTCCCTAAGTCTATAGCAGTCTCAGTCAACTCCCCTAAGTCTCAGTAACTAACAGTCACCTTCCCTAAGTCCCAGTCATCATCAGTCACCTTCCATAAGTCTCAGTCACCATCTGTCACCATCAGTCACATTTCCTCAGATTCCATCAGTCTCAGTCACCTTCCCTAAGTCTCGGTCACCATCAATCACCATCAGTCTCAGTCACATACAGTGTCAGCCCTGATATACGTTAGACAAATGTCAGAAACAATTTTGACCTAGCTGGGACTCGAAACCACGTCCCATTGACTTGCATTGACAAACGGCTGCTCTACCAACTGAGCTACCGAGCTTCATACAAATCCATGTCATTACAAGATATATATGTATTGACAGGTAATTACGTGGTCAATACTACACAGTAAAATGTTAAGTATGTTTTATGTAATCATCGACATAAAGTGGTATCTCAGCATAATTATTTAAGTCATCGTGTTGAAATTTTAAACATTTTAAATCTTTACTAAATACATATTAGTAAACAGGTTTACTCATCAATCTTCGCCTGCAACTTATAAATACGTAAACGTAGGTCTTCAAATCAACACCGTCGTCGTAGCCTAGTGGCTAAGCAAAAAGCACTTCAAACCTAAACGTTCACTTTTCATTGGTTCGATTTTTATGCTTGGCGTGCTTTTTTGTCTGTCCAGTTTTTTTCTAAATTTGTTTTGTATATAGTATATATATATATATATATATATACGACCATCTCAGTTTTCATTTAGTCGATCATAAGATTCATTTTCATCTTCGAATGTTCTCAATTCTAGTGCAACGATAATGTACGTGTAATCTCGCCCTAAATGTAACAACATATCACACATGCACTTATTGTAGAAGATTAACTCGACTATATAAAAGACATATACTTAATCGACATACCTGTACTTTAATACTATAAATAAAAGACAATCATGCTAGCATTACACAAAATGAGCATCATGATATAAAGGCCATGAATGTAAAAGACATTCCGATTTAGAGACTCGAATCCGTGTCCATTGCATTTGCAGCTATGTGTGCCAGGTACTTAGCTAACTACGATACAATGATGTGTATAACCTATTTTAAATTGGACGTTGTATTTTCTACTGTTTCTCAAGAATTTTAATTTATAACAAAACATTACGAATATTTATGAGAACGAGACAGTTAAAAGTGAGCGAGACAGACATTTTGGGAGTGGGGGGGGGGGGGGGGGGGTGGGGGGGGAGAGAAAGACAGAGACAGACAGACATACATTTATATAGAGAGAGAGACAGACATATAGACAGAGAGAGAGAGATAACGAAAGAGAGAGTGACACACAGAAAAAAAAGAGACAGACAACGTGAGAGAAAAATAAAGAGAGAGAGAGAGAGAGAGAGAGAGAGAGAGAGAGAGAGAGTGAGAGAGAGAGAGAGAGAGAGAGAGAGAGAGAGAGAGAGAGAGAGAGAGAGAGAGAGAGAGAGAGAGAGAGAGAGAGAGAGAGAGAAATAAAGAAAAAGGTCAGCAACCAGACCGACAGACAGCCAGTAGGACGGAGGGATGATTAGTCCATAAGTGCCTCCCAGCGTTACAGACAAACAAATTTTAAATTCAAATTCTTTAATACTCACAATCAATTTAATGATGTACATGCTAATAATACAGACTTTAGACTACACATAAAGTATGTAAGTACAGAAGACTTGATTCGATGCGTCAAAACACGTCTCGGTTTGGGAAAGGGTTAACATGTTACAGTACTGGTAAAGGAATTTGTTATCCAATATGAGCCGCATCCAGCAATATGGGGTTTAATTGAATCTCTGCAACGGGACTATACAATGTAAATTGACGTTATACTAATTATGATACAGTGCTAGTGTATTTGTATTTATCAACAGATACATCTTGGACTAGATTATATGTTGACGGACGTCGAATCTTTAATTTTCACAAATGAAAATAAGACCAAAAATAGCTATAATGCTGCTCACATGTAAAACAAATCTTGACCCTACGGTTATAACTCGTATGTTTGCTGAATTTAACTTATCCCTAATTTGAAGATTGACTTAACATTTCCTAGTTGGATCGACAAACTGACAGACAAGCAGATGGAATGAAGGAAACATATCGTGAAAAAGAGAAGAAATTGCTTATCGCAACCATTTTTTATTTTTTTCACAAAGGTTTCAACCATTTTCAATAATCATACCTTCATTTACAGATATGTAATCTGTTTCAGGTTATTCAAAATATGCATAAAAGAGAGAAAGAGCGAAAAGACGCCTATAGTAAAACATTAAAATATATAGAGAATGGAAATGATTTACTACATCAGGTGTTAAAGCATTGTGTGAAAAGGAGGAATTCCTCATTGTCAGCAATGGCTTCAATTTCCACAATATTTTCAATATTCGTATGTTATAGTATCTTTCACGGAAAGGGTTTAGTTATAATGGAAAATAATTAAACCTTTCCCGCTTACAGACGCTTTTGATGCATATGCAGCATTTGACATTTGAAAACATCGTGACAAAAGGAGAAATCGTTATTGTAGGCAATTTCTTCTTCTGCTACAGTATTTTCAAATCTTTTCAATAATTATGATTTCATTCACAGTGATTTTCATATGTATTCTAGGTCGTCTGTTCCATACTTGCTGGGGTCACAGTACGGTGGCCGTTTACGAATAAAATTGACATTAAGGTCAAACATAGCTCAAAGTGTGTTTCCCTTGTCGGAACTTTTTTGAGTCATTAATGCAAGCCGATGGATTTTGCGTTATTCGGTCAAATCAGTGTGAAGCAGATGACGACCAATCAAAAATGAGACTTTCGCAGATTAAGACAATAGTTGAACACGGTTTCGGCTTTAAGTCGACTCTTCGATACGCTTGCTTAGAATGGTAAATGGGCGAAAAGCCCAGTTCCAAAAATGTGACAAAAGACGAAATTTCACCTTTGGCCCCACTGTTTTCAAATCTGTTTAATAACTGAACTTGTATTACTATTTAATCTATTGAGAGTAACCTAGTTTTTACCTACATGTTTTCAAAATCGTCTGCTGCCATCTTGACTTATCTGGGAAATGGTTAAATATCATGTGCACATTTTTAGATGTCTTCAATTTAAGCTTTTCCCAATAACAGAATACAGTTGTCGCATCTGCAGCAGACGACTTTTGTTAATGCGTTTACAATTCTCATTAATAATAACACTTTTATCTATAGATTTTTTTTCTAATATTTGCCTACATGCTTTAAAAGTCATCTGATGCAAGTTTGACGTATGTGCAAAGGTCTAGATAAGGAGGGGTTAACAGCTCTTTTCCCAACAATATCCCTCTTATTATCAAACCAAACCCTATGTTGTAGGTACTCAAAAGGATTTTAGAACAATATAAACGCTGCTTATTTACTGCGTTTAACCTAATTGATTCACTACCTCACTGTCTTTAACCTAATTGATTCACTACTTGACTGTTTTTAACGTTATGGATTCACTGATTCACTACATTAGCACAATCAGGTCTAGTTCTACACTGTTTGTATTTTTTGTTTAAAAAAAGTTTTCGGAAATACAACCGACTCCGTTCTACACTTGTCACACAGACCGGTAGACCAGGGATTTAATCCAATTGTAGCTGCTTCCGTCCTTGGCGCTCAGGGTTACAGGAATAGTATTACGACTTATGCACTGGGACGGCTGGTTCCAAATCCCCGACGCTTAACACTCGGCCACTGCGTTGTCACAGTGAAGTCGGTGGGCCTTCAGTCAGCACAGACTGATCCGGGCGGACACAATCCGTTTCAGGGGGATACATGTATAGAGTAATGATTCCTGAAACAGATAATCCACAGGATTGAATGCTGAGATCTGAGTAAATACATTACGCAGAGGCCATTATGTTGGTTTTCTCGCGGGACGGCTCATATTTATGATTCTAGGGAAGCATTACGACTGTATCGATGGTGTCAGGGTAAATAAACAGGTATTTCTAGCAACTTAACCGGGAAACGCCGTGATATAACTGATACATTGTTAAAAGCGGCGTAAAACACTATTACCAAAAATCATTCTGGCTCATTATATTAAATCAAAGTTAATTGTTTTCTGTTTAACCGGGAAACGCCGAGATATAACTGACACATTGTTAAAAAGCAGCAAAAAACACTATTAACAAAAATCATACTGGCTCATTATATTAAATTAAAGTTCATTATTTTCTTTTTTTATCGACTGCGTACTTTTATTATAATAAGTCTTTATAATATACAAACAATTATATAAAATAATCAATAAATCAATGCAGCACAAATATATGTAGGAGTTCATTTTAATAAGGAATATTTGCTCATCATTAATCGTTGTACAGAATACATTTCCTTTTTATTTAGCCCACATACAATAATATTCAGCAGACGGCCTTGAAAACATCTAGGCAAACATATGGAATAACTATAAATGAAAATGTTATCTTTAATTGAATTAAAGACATTGTGGCAAAAGGGAAACTTGCTCATTAGGAGCAATTCTTCCCCTTTTCATTATGTTTTCAAAACTGTCTCCTGAGGTGGCCTCTACATTACGTCTTGATGTGGGAAAATAATAGCTCAAGAGTTTTGAACAAAATTACACCGAAGTCAATACACCAAAAAGCTTCATTAGCCAATCAGAAATATAGCTATGCTTTGTTGCAGGATCACATGAAATGTGACTCGGCGCAGGAAAGAAAGGTATTTGGAAATGGGCGACCATTGTAGACCCGGTTAAGTATACACACTGTTACTCAGAGCAAGTCTCCGTATTTGTCTAACTTTCTTAAATCAGTGGGGTTCTTTGCTTCGCGTTTTACGTTGAATTTTTCAGTTATTTTAAGGCATTTCTGAGAAAATTGCCAGAACAACTGGTCCAGTTATCCTGACAACAGCAAGTCAGTCGTATTACTAACCCTACACTCCTGAGCTGAGCGCAAAGGAGGGACAGCCATTACTACCATTTTTAAAGTATTTGGTATGACCCAGCTGGGTATTGAACCCAATGATCTTCCGCAGCGAAGCTGACGCTCTAACTATTATGCCACCGAGGCGGTCCGGGCATCGAACCCCGGCTTCCCGGTTCCAAATCCAGGATGCTAATCACTCAGCCCGGCGGGTTCCCAATGGAAGGTAAGATTTGATTTAACTCACGACCACTTGAACGGCAGACTGTGAATCTATCGACCCTGGTTCATAATACATATACACACACATATATATATATATATCAATAAAAGTGTGCCATGTGAGATGAAAGGGGAAAGTTTAACATCTGCAAAAAGCGCATACTCAGGTGAGCATTCGATGTTGGTCTACAATATGAAGAATTATATATATTGTGTTAATATGAAACTTAAATGTTAAGTTTAGACTTTCTAATTTCAACGGAATTTAGATAACAGTAGTATTCGATTGGATTGGTTAAATTTAGTTTAAACCTATCTAATTTACATCAATTGCGAAACAAGCTTTCAGCTTAAATTAATCACGCTCGATGTCTGCTTCCCAAAGGTAGAACTCGCTCATCACGGGACTCGAACTCGACCTCTGCACGACTGTCTTCCACACGATTGGATAACACCTGATGTGTAGGCTCTGTCAAAGTAACAAAGCCGAAAAGCTACATTGTAGACTGACTATTCTCGCTCCAAATCCGTATTGAATTATGCCAAAGCAGTATCGGGTGCAATAAGACCCTGTTTTTGCCTGAAGTGGCCCATATAAAAAGCAAAGCGCCTGTGTAGCTGGATGATTGTATTGTCTAACGACCAGAATACAATAGGCGCATCGCTTATGGTAATTCATTTTCTTATTGGTGAATACATATTGATTATGTGTTCGATTAAGGTCAATGGGTACAATAGGAAAACCCTCCTTGGCGCTCAGGGTTGCGTGGTTAGCTGGTGTCAGGACTAATTGACTATTAATACTGGTAACTTACACGGGAAAAGCCCTAATATAACTGAAAATATTAAAAGCGGCGTAAAACACCAAAACAATCAAACAGTATGAGGACCAGCTTTGGATAAAATAGCAAACAGTATGAAGACCAGCTTTAAATATAATTCAAATTATTTGAAATTGGTCTCGACAAATGGCTACCTTTTCAGGTAGACTATTTTTAACCCATTGGTGAAAGACGAATCACGCTAGCCGAACAAACTAACTCTTCTTAATCGGCGAGAAATAATGTTGTTCTGGCAAGGATTCGAACTCGTTTAACTATGGCTAAGAGCCCAGGTCAACTGAACTACCGGCGCTTATCAGAATATAATTAAACGCACCGATTGAGTGGTGTAACGATTATAGTACCCCCCTTTTAGAGAAAAGAAAGCGTCACTAAATCCATGGTCATGTCAAGCTGTTATCTTTTAAAATGTAGCAGTAGTTTTCCGTCTTGATTCCGAGGGTTACAGGGATAAGATTACGACACCTGAACTTTCTCACAATACACCGAATCTTTGATAGAGTGTCTGACTCGGATGTGAGACGGCATTATATATCTATAGGTACCGTTTCATCTTTCTATTAGGACCATAGCTTACAGGACAGAATAGCCTAGTGCTAGACTGTTTGCAATATAATAGTAAACTTGGTCCCTATAATAAGAAAATACACTAGAAAATATTTGATAAATGGCATTTTTTCCTACAGAAAACAGACGACTTCGAACAAATTTATGAAAATGCAAAGTTATATCTATAATTTACTTGAAAATCATCTGAAAACTGTACCACCTCGATCACCTTTCATCAGCCTCAATCATTATCAGTCACCTCCACTAAGTCTCCATCAGTCTCAGTTAGCTTCCATAAGTCTCAGTCACCTTCCCTAAGTCTCCATCACATAGTCTCCGTCAGTCGCAGCCACATTAACTAAGTCTATGTCAGCCTCAGTCACATTCTAAGTCTACGTCAGCATCAGTCACATTCCATAAGTCTCCACCACCCTAACTAAGTCTCCGTCAGCCTCAGTCATATTAACTAAGTCTCCGTCAGTCTCAGTCACATTCGTTAAGTCTCCGTCAGTCGCAGTCACATTAACTAAGTCTCCGTCAGCCTCAGTCACATTCCCTAAGTCTCCGTCAGTCTCAGTCACCTTAACTTAGTCTCCGTCACATTTCCTAAGTCTCCATCACCTTAACTAAGTCTCCGTCAGCCTCAGTCACATTCACTAAGTCTCCGTCAGCCTCAGTCACATTCCCTCAGTCTCCGTCAGTCTCAGTCACCTTAATTCAGTCTCCGTCACATTTCCTAAGTCTCCGTCACCTTAACTAAGTCTCCGTCAGCCTCAGTCACATTCACTAAGTCTCCGTCAGTCTCAACAACCTTAACTAAGTCTACGCTAGTCGCAGTCGCGTTAACTAAGTGTCTGTCAGTCTCAGTCACCTTAACTAAGTCTCCGTCAGTCTCAGTCACCGTAACTAAGTCTCCGTCGTCCTCAGTCACAATCCATATGTGTCCGTCACCCTAACTAAGTCTCCGTCAGCCTCAGTCACCTTAACTAAGTTTCCCTCAGCCTCAGTCACATTCACTAAGTCTCCGTCAGTTGCAGTCACGTTAACTAAGTCTCCGTCAGTTGCAGTCACGTTAACTAAGTCTCCTTCAGCCTCCCTCACATTAACTAAGTCTCCATAAGTCTCAGTCCCTAAGTTTCCATCAGTCTCAGACACCGTCAGTAAGCTTCCCTAAGTCTCAGTCACCATCAGTTACTTTGCCTAAGTATCAGTCACCATCAGTCTCAGTCACCTTCCCTAAGGCTCAGTCACCATCAGTTACTTTCCCTAAGTATCAATCATCATCAGTCTCAGTCACCTTCCCTTAGGCTCAGTCACCATCAGTTACTTTCCCTAAGTATCAGTCACCATCAGTCTCAGTCACATAAAGTTCATTTACGTTTGACATATGTCAGATTTTTCTTTGACCTAGCTGGGACTCGAACCCACGACACTTGCATTGACTTGTATTGACAGATGGCTGCTCTACCAACAGAGCTACCGAGCTTCATACAAATCCATGTCATTACAAGATATATATGTATTCAAAGGTAATTACCAGGACAATACTACGCGGTAAAATTTAAAGTATGTTCTATGTAATCATCGACATGAAGTGGTATCTCATCATAATTATTTAAGTCTTCGTATTGTAATTTAAAACATTTTAAATGTTTACTAAATACATATTAGTAAACAGGTTTACTCATCAATCTTCGCCTGCAACTTATTAATACGTAAACGCAGGTCTTCAAATCAACACCGTCGTCGTAGCCTAGTGGCTAAGCACGAAGCACTTCAAAGCTAAAAGTTCACTTTTCATTGGTTCGATTTTTATTCTAGGCGTCAATTTTTGTATGTTCGTTTTTTTTCAGAATTTTTATTGTATAAAATTGAGATTCGCTAGGTATCCCTTATTGTCAGGCGTTTCCGTCTGTCTGTGTGTACAAAAGAAGCTCAGGGTGTGCGCGTTTCATTGTTATGCAGCCGTGTTTTAAGAACAGAAAACATTTTTCTATCTTCTCTTACAGTTTTGAATGTGGAGAGCTCAAACTTCGGTTATAGATATTTCGAGATATTCAGAAAAAACGTATCCGTTACGATTTTTGATTTAGGCCTTTGTTTTTAAATGCTAGCCTTTCAAAGATAGCCAATGCTGTGCAGTAAGCAAAAAACCTCGTTTTAAGAACCCAAACCATTTTTC
The DNA here is from genome assembly GCA_031761405.1 of Serripes groenlandicus. NCBI lineage: Eukaryota > Metazoa > Mollusca > Bivalvia > Cardiida > Cardiidae > Serripes > Serripes groenlandicus. The sequence continues at coordinate 58,647,707 of JASEVX010000008.1, forward strand.
TATCTTTTTTTACAGTTTGTATTGTGAAGAGTTGAAACTTCAGATAAAGATACTTAGGGATATTTAGAAAAAACGTATCTGAAACGATTTTTGATTTAGGCCTTTGTTTTCAAATGGTAGTCTTTGAAAGATAGGGTCTTTTTACAGTGTTTTTTTTACTTATATCGGCCCAGCGCTGCAGTGGTAGCATTGGATAGCGATTTTATTGCGCCATCTCATATAGCTATTCAAGAGCTACAAAAAGTTTTGGTTACGTGATTGACCTCCAACCTCGAGTTTCCGAGCTAGAGCCGGAAGTTTGAAAAATCTGCAAAGGCGAATCCCACGTCGCGTACTGGCTTGTCTTCAGGATTTTCTAAACCGACGGGCCGAATCCGATGAAACTTTGTGAACAGGTGCCAAATGAGTTCAGGGTGTGCGCTTTTAAGTTTCATTGCTAAGAACCCAACTGTTGCTATGCAGCTAGCAAAATACCGCGGTTTCTGTTCAAATGCATGTAAAGCGACGCTCCACAGCCCAAACCGACATTCCGATTCCAATGAAACTTTGTGAATAGTTGCCATAGCGGCTCATGATTTGCGCGTTTGAGTTTCGTTGCTAAGGACCCACCGTTGCTAGGCATATAGCACAGAAACGCGTTTTAAGACACCAAACCAGTTTTCTATCTTCTACTACAGATTTGAATGTGCAGTGCTGCAACTTCGGTTATAGATACTTCGATATATTTAGAAAAAACGTATATGTTACGACTTTTGATTTACACCTTTGTTCCCGAATGGTATCCTTTCAAAGATAACCGTTGCTATGCAGCTTGCAAATATCGGGTTTTAAGAACCCAAACCATTTTTCCATCTTCCCCTACAGTTCTGAATGCGGAGAGCCGAAACTTCGGTTAGAGATACTTCGAGATATTTAGAAAAAACATGGTCTCCGAGCAATTTCTCCGTTTGCCACAATTTTCTCAACTCTATGCATTAGTTGTTCATTCATTGATGGAGTTTTCGAAATTTTGTCTAGATGTTTTCAAAGTCGTCTGCTGCAGAATTTATTACATTGAAATTCTTCGATAGACGGTTTTCGTTTTTCGTGTCTCATTTCCGAATCATATGTTTGAAGAAGAACATATATCCTACAATTGAATAAAAATAACGTTCGTTTTATCAATATTGTAACCTTTTGATTTCCATGTAGATTGGACCCATTGCGGGCGCTATTTGAATTCGTATTGGTCATTATACATTGCAACATTCAATGTTAACATTTGCTTTATCTGGATTAGACGTGTTATATGCTACGATCTGTGTTATATGCAGCATGTGAAGTTTAGATGACAAGTTTAGTCCTGAAACCATTTCGTTTAATGCAATGGTCTGGGTGAATAAACTGTATTGGGAGGAACGTTTTAAGTTTAGAGATACAACATAATTTTATAAGTAGGCAAAAACATCCTCCGAGACCTTTTTCTGAGCTTTAATGAATCGGGTCGTCAGGGCCGTAAACCAAACAATTAACAAAGCGTAACCTAAGAAGTTTTGGGAAAAGTGAGTCTTTTTCAGAGCTGTGATGAATCGGGTCGTCAGGGCCGTAAACCAACCTATCAAGCATAGTTAACGAGGTTGGGGAAAAGTTATTAAATACAAATTAAATGTGTCTAAAGTTTTGTAATAACGGTAGAAACAACAGACTGATTCATAAAGTTTTGTTTTTTTCAAACATATGACAGAGTTTCTCTTTACTCCTTTTTCGATTACGTAACCCAATGGTACGAAATTGAAACCTATTTAATACTGAAACCGCGTTTCAATGAGGCGTCAATGATATGCGAGGAAATAAAAACTCCTACATTCTTTCCCACATACAATAAATCTGCTGCAGACGACTTCGAAATTATTTAGGTAAATGCAAAATTCAATCTATAATTGGTGTTGAAATGCTATATAATTCTGCAAAACGGCTTTCCATTCAGTCACATTCAACCTCAGTACCATTCCCTAAGTCTCCGTCAACTTCCCTAACGCTCAGTCACCATCAGTCAACTTCCCTAAGTCTGTACCATTTTAAACAGTTTACAATTAGAGTAGCGGGAACAAAGATAGCAGACATGGTGACATTGCGTGTTTAAGACATGTAAATAAATAAAACGCAAAATCCATCGGCTTGCATTAATGACTCATAAGAGTTCCGACAGGGGAAACACACTTTGAGCTATGTTTGACCTTAATGTCAGTTTCATTTGTAAACGGCAACCGTACTGTGACCCCAACAAGTCTGAAACAGACGACCTATAATACATATGAAAATCACTGTGAATAAAATATAATTATTGAAAGGTTTTGTAAATATTGTAACAAAGGTAGAAATTGCCTACGATAATGATTTCTCCTTTTGTAACGATGTTTTCAAATGTCAAATGCTGCATATGCGTCAAAAAGCGTCTTTAAGCGGGAAAGGGTTAATTCGTTTCCATTATAACTAAACCCTTTCCGTGAAAGATACTATAACAGACGAAGATTGAACATTTTGTGGAAAATGAGCAATTCCTCCTTTTCACACAATGCTTTAAAACCTGATGTAGTCAAAGCTTTCTATACTCTATATATTTTGATGCGTTAACAGGCATTTCTTTGCTCTTTCAGGCACATGTTGAAAAACCTGAAATAGATAACATCTCTGTAAATGAAGGTATGATTATTGAAAATGGTTGAAACCTTTGTGAACAAAGAAGAAATGGTTACGATAAGCAATTTCTTCTTTTGTCACGATATTTTTCCTTCATTCCGTCTGTTTGTCTGTCAGTTTGTCGATCCAACTTGGAAAAGATTTTTTTTTTTCAAATTAAGGATTAGGTAAATGCAGCAAGCAAACGAGTTATAACCACTGTAGGGTCAAGATTTGTTTAACATGTGAGCAGCATTATAGCTATTTCTGGTCTTATTTTCATTTGTGAACATTGAAGATTCGACGTCCGTCAACATATAATCTAGTCCTAGATGTATCTGTTGATAAATACAAATACACTAGCACTGTATCATAATTAGTATAACGTCAATTTACATTGTATAGTCCCGTTGCAGAGATTCAATTAAACCCCATATCGCTAGATGCGGTTCATATTGGATAACAAATTCCTTTACCAGTACTATAACATGTTAACCCTTTCCCAAACCAGAACGTGTTTTGACGCATCCAACCAAGTCTTCTGTACTTACATACTTTATGTGTAGTCTAATGTCTGTATTATTAGCATGTACATCATTAAACTGATTGTGAGTATTAAATAAATTTCTGTCCTTTTTTTCTCTCTCTCTCTCTCTCTCTCTCTTTCTCTCTCTCTCTCTCTCTCTCTCTCTCTCTCTCTCTCTCTCTCTCTCTCTCTCTCTCTCTCTCTCTCTCTCTCTCTCTCTCTCTCTCTCTCTATCTCTCCCTCTAACTCTCTTTTTCCCTTTATCTCTCGTTATATGTCTGTCTCATTTTTCTCTTTGTGTAACTCTCTCTTTAGCTATCACTTTCTGTCTATCTGTCTGTCTATCTGTATGTCTGTTTGTCTTTCTCTGTTTGTCTCTGTCTGTCTATATCTGTCTCTATCTGTCTGTGTCTGTCTGTGTCTGTCTGTGTCTGTCTCTCTCCCCCACATGTCTGTCTAGCTCTCTTTTAACTGTCTCGCTCTCATAAATATTCGTAACGATTTATTCTAAAATAAAGTTTCGTGAGAAACAGTAAAATACAACGTCCAATCAGCTAAGTACGTGGTACACATAGCTGCAAATGCAATGGTCACGGATTCGAGTCTCTAAATCGGAATGTCATTTACATGCATGGCCTTTATATCATGATGCTCATTTTGTGTAATGCTAGCATGATTGTCGATTGATTATATGTATTTTATATAGTCGAGTTAATCTTTTAAAATAAGTGCATGTGATTACACGTACATTGTTGTTGCAATAGAATTTAGAACATTTGAAGATGAAAAGGAATCTGATGATCGACTAAATAAAATTGTTTGAAAGGAAAATAAGATGGTCGTATACATATATTATATACAAATCAAATTAAGAAAAAAAACGGACATGCAAAAAAAATGTAAGCCTAGCATGAAAATCGAACCAATGAAACTTTTAGGTTTGAAGTCCTTCTTGCTTAGCCACTAGGCTACGACGCCGGTGTTGATTTGAAGACCTGCGTTTACGTATTAATACATTGCAAACCTGTTACCTAATATGTTTTTAATAACAAATTAAAATGTTTCAAATTTTAATACGAAGACTTGAATAATTATGCTGAGATACCACTTTTTGTAGATAATTACATAAAAAATATTTTAAATTTTACTGCGTAGTATTGACCCGGTAATTATCTTTGAATACATATATATCTTGTTATGGCATGGAATTGTATGAAGCTCGGTAGCTCAGTTGGTAGAGCAGCCGTTTGTCAATGAAAGTCAATAAATGTCAATGTGACGTGGGTTCGAGTCCCAGCTAGGTCAAAATTGTTTCTGACATTTGACTAACGTATATCAGGGCTGATCACTGTATGTAATTGATACTGATGGTGAATGAGACTTAAGAAGGGTTACTGAGGTTTAGTGATGGTTACTTAGACGTAGAGAATGTGACTGAGATTGATGGAATCTTAGGGAAGCTGACTGATGGTGACTGAGACTGATGGTAATGGAGACTTAGGGAAGGTGAAGGAGACTTAGGGAAGGTGACTGAGACTCAGGGAAGGTGACTGATGGTGATTGAGACTTAGGGGAGTTGACTGAGACTTCTATAGACTAAAGGAAAGTGACTGATGGTGACTGAAACTTAGGGAAGGTAACTGTAGACTTAGGGTTTGTGACTGAGGCTGACTGAGGCTGACTGAGGCTGACTGACGGGGACTCAAGGAATGTGATTGAGGCTGATGGAGACTTAGGGAATGTGACTGAGGCTGACGGAGACTTAGTGAAGGTTACTGAGGCTGACGGAGACTTAGTTAACGTGACTGCGACTGAAGGATACATGTTGAAGGTGACTGAGGCTGACGGAGACTTAGTTAACGTGATCGAGTCTGACGGAGACTTAGTTAACGTGACTGCGACTGCCGGAGACTTAGTGAATGTGAATGTGACTGAGGCTGACGGAGACTAAGTTAAGGTGACTGAGGCTGACGGGCACTTAGTTAGGGTGACGAGGGACTTATGGAATGTGAATGAGGTTGACGGAGACTTAGGGAATGTGACTGAGTCCGACAGTGGCTATTGTGACTGAAGCTGACGGAGACTTAGGAAGGTGACTGTGGCTGACTGAGAATGACGGAGACTAATGGAATGTGACTGAGACTGACGGAGACTCAGTGGATGTAACTTAGGTTGACGGAGACTTAGTTAACGTGACTGCCACTGACGTATACAAGGTGAAGGTGACGGATACATGTTGAAGGTGACTGAGACTGACGGAGACATATGGATTGTGACTGAGGTTGACGGAGACTTAGTTAAGGTGACTGAGGCTGACGGGGACTTAGTTAAGGTGACTGAGGCTGACGGAGACTTAGTTAAGGTGACTGAGGCTGACGGAGACTTACAGTTAAGAACATCATGAAATTGACAATCTGAGCGGAACGTGATTGGATCGTGAGCGTGATTGGAACGAAGTTGGAACGCTTTATGAGCGGAACGGAACTTTGCTCTCTGAACGAAACAATCATAATGATTGCAAAAATCCAATCATTCGCTCGTTGAACGGTTGCAACAACTATCCGATAATTATTTTACGAAATTATTTTATTAACCCTTTACTGGATAGCCCAACTGCCCATTTACCTATATTATGTCCATATATAGGCATCTATTTGATAAACCAATAGTCAAAAAACTACTGATAAAAGCCTGTACACTATTTCCATACAGGGTATTGGGAAAATCATAAGAATTTGACACCTGTCCTAATTAAACCCAACTATCTGTATAACATATCGTAACTACCTTTTATATGTCAGTATAAACATTGTGGGAAATTAAATTACCTTTACATTGGTGTAAAATACACTATTTCAGCATGAAAAGAACTGAAGCAAAACAGGAGACGAAAGCAGGGCAATTTTATTTTTTATTTTTTCTTGAAAATAATGAATGTATTTTGCTCATGTCTACCTTTTCAAATATTGTTATTGCGGAAAAAAAACAAGTGAAATTACTCCAGAATATAACAACAGCAATTTCAAGTTTAATTTTTTAAAACCAGATACTCCGTAAAGGAAATATGTCTTAATTTCTACGAAGTTTTCAAAAGTCAACTCTGTGACATACAGGAGTAAAATTAGTAAAACTTAATGGAGAAATCACCCATCTTCCTGTCATGATTCAAAGTCGATTTCACGAGAATAAATGTTAAAACATCCCATATAAATATTTTGAATGTCTAATGTCCTTACGTTTTCATTTCTAACTATTTCCTTTTTGAAGAAATAGATCGGCAATAGAAAATTGTTAACCCAAAAAAAGTCGAATGTAAACACATGTTTGCGTATTTTACCGTATTCTCAAGGACGATTTAGTTCTTTGTTTACTTACCCTTGGTTGTTGAAACTCATTATTCCAAGCTCCTATAGAGAAAAGAACAATCATCGGAAACAACTTCCAGATCAGAAATATCTGATTGAATGTCAGACGGGGTAAAGCCAAAAAAAAAAAATACAGCTTCAGTTTTGCGGAAGTGTCATAACTGCACCCGTAAATGACCCATTTTATTGCCCTTCTGATTTACTAGATCAATCAATCAAAGACCCGCCGGTATTGTGTAGATGAAAACAATAACCACTTATGTCAGCTGTTCATCCCTTTCCCCATTACAACAAATCACAGCAAACGATTGTGAAAATGTCGAGACAAAAATAAAGAAAATCTATAAAAAAGGAAAGTATAATTACTGAATTAATTCAAATCATTGTGGCAAAAGTTATCTATTAAATTTAATGCATTTAGGCTTTCTCCTTTTGCTGCAATGTTTACTCGTCAGCTTTAGTTGCGTCAATATGAATCTACATCTGTGAAAGAGGTATTTCCCAGTAGCTTACTTGATTGTCAAAACTGGTATACACCGGAAATGTGATCGGTCAAACAAAGAACCGACTTTGCACGTGTGAGTAAACCCTTTCCTCTTTCAACAATTATGCCGACGAAATTAAAAACATCTTGACAAAAAATTCAAACTATTTAACCCTTTCTCACGTATAGACAATTTCTACAGCAGAAGAATAGATTTATACAGGGTTGCTTCATTGTGTTTGCATGGGATCATAACATTGTGAGCAATTTTTTCTCGTTTTAAATGTCATCTGCTCCAGATTTATTTAACATGAAGAAAGGGAGAAATGAAGCCCTGTTGTCAAGGTCATGTTTACTGCATGCGTCAGTAATTTTCCATTTGATCTGGGTTGCACGTGGTTTACACATAATAATACCGTGTCAAATGAAAACCCGCATTCCGATAGTTGGGAATATTCAGATCAATATGCTCTTCTGTTAAGACTGATTAGGATCATCACTGTTCGTAATTCGTCTCATAACAATTATCGAAGTCTTTTGAGAACAGTTATGATCAAACGCCGGCATTACAATTAAATAAATTGATACCAACTGTTATAAGATTTGGAACAAAACTGATTGCCTATTTTTATGTGTCGCGACTCAATCTGTATATGGTGCATAATGGTAATTTTAGAAAACCCTTGTGAAATAATTAAAATTTACAATTACAAATGGAAACGGATATTATCATATGGATATTTTTCATAGGAACAAGGTATTTTCAAGCTTATCATTTCCCGACGCATTTCATTCAACCTGGGTACTGAATTTTTAAACACTATACATGTTTGGACGCTTATTACTTAACTTTATATAGTAACACTATGATTTAAAGTATGAGATCCCTTTGTAAATAAACAAATTGTATTGTGATACACTTTTGGAGGACCTATTCACACGATAAATATACTTTTGAAGCATTCAAACTCCAAAGGTGTCGAAAAGCGTTTACATTGAAATCGATTAGAATCGATTAGGGTCGTCGAAAACCGTTTATATTGAAATCGATTAGGGTTTTCGAAAATCGTTTATATTGAGATCGTGTATGAAAGCGTTTATATCCGGTGAAGGGTTAAAAGTCATATTTGTATACTAAACTTTTGTTTTATAAGACACTCAAGTATCCGATTGAATTAGAATGTAACAAATATTATTAATATGATCATTTTCGTAATACGATTTGTTGTTGATATTTAGGGTTAAGTAAAAAAAAATATAAACGAAACGAAATTAATTTAAGCCAATCAAATCGTTGAACGGATTTTGATCGAAAAAAAGCGTTCCGAGTGAGCGTAAAAAAGCGCTCAATCTGAACGGAACGGAAAAAAGCAATCACAATGTTATGAATGAGTGAACGCTTTGAGAGCGGATTGGAACGTGAGCGGAGCGGAACGGAACGGAACGGAGCGGAGCGTGAACGGTTAATTTGTCAATTTCAAGATGTTCTTAACTGTAGTTAGGGTGACAGGGGACTTATCGAATGTGAATTAGGCTGACGGAGACTAAGTTGACTGAGATTGAAGACTGATGGTGACTGAAACTTAGGGAAGGTAACTGTAGACTTAGGGAATGTGACTGAGGCTGACTGAGGCTGACGGAGACTTAGGGAATGTGACTGCGACTGACGGATACATGTTCAAGGTGACTGAGGCTGACGGAGACTTATGGAGGTGATTGAGACTGAAGGTGAATCGAGGGTGATCGAGGTGGTAGAGTTTTCAGATGATTTTCAAGTTAATTATAGATATAATTTTGCATTTTCCTAAAACATTTCTAAGTCGTTTGCAACTGATGTAGGAAAAAATGCACTCGATATTTATCGTATATTTCCTAGTGTATTTTCTTAGTATAGGGACCAAGTATACGCTATTCTGTCATGTAAGCTATTCTATTCTGATGAGCACCGGTAGTTCAGTAAGCTAAGTAGTAGTAAGGGTTCTTAGCCATAGCTAAACGAGTTCGAATCCTTGCTAGAACAACATTATTTCCCGCCGATTAAGAACAGTTAGTTAGTTAGTTCGGCTAGCGTGATTCGTCTTTCACCAATGGGTTAAAAAGAGTCTACCTGAAAATTTAAATTATATCTAAAGCTGGTCTTCATACTGTTTGATTGTTTGGTGTTTTACGCCGCTTTTAACATTTTGAGTTATATTAGGGCTTTTCTTTTGTAAGTTACCAGTACTAATAGTCAATTAGCCTTGACACCAGCTAGTCAGTCGTAATGCTAACAACGCAACCCTGAGCGCCAAGGAGGGTCTTCCTATTGTACCCATTGACCTTAATCGGTCACATAATCAATATGTATTAACCAATAAGAAAATTAATTACCATAAGCTATGCGCCTATTGTATTCTGGTCGTTAGACAATACAATCCAACTACACAGGCGCTTTGCTTTTTATATGGACCACTTCAGGCAAAAACAGGGTCTTATTGCACCCGATAATGCTTTGGCATAATACAATACGGATTTGGAGCGAGAATAGTCAGGCTACAATGTAGCTTATCGGCATTGTTACTTTGGCAGAGCGTAAACATCAGGTGTAATCCAATCGTGTGGAAGACAGTCGTGCAAAGGTCGAGTTCGAGTCCCGTGATGAGCGCGTTCTATATTTGGGAAGCAGACATCGAGCGTGATTAATTTAAGCTGAAAGCTTGTTTCGCAATTGATGTAAATTAGATAGGTTTAAACTAAATTTAACCAATCCAATCGAATACTACTGTTATCTAAATTCCGTTGAAATTAGAAAGTCTAAACTTAACATTTAAGTTTCATATTAACACAACAGATATAATTCTTCATATTGTAGACCAACATCGAATGCTCACCTGAGTATTCGCTGTTTGAAGATCTTACACTTTCCCCTTTCATCTCACATGGCACACTCTTATTGATATTTATATCTATATGTGTGTGTATATGTATTATGAACCAGGGTCGATAGATTCGCAGTCTGCCGTTCAAGTGGTCGTGAGTTGAATCAAATCTCACCTTCCATTGGAAACCCGCTGGGCTGAGCGGTTAGCATCCTGGATTTGGAACCGGGCATCCGGGGTGCGATGCCCGGACCGCCTTGGTGGCGTAATGGTTGGAGCGTCAGCTTCGCTGCGGGAGATCATTGGGTTCAATACCCAGCCGGGTTTTACCAAATACTTTAAACATGGTAGAAATGGCTGTCCCTCCTTTGCGCTCAGCTCAGGAGTGTGGGGTTAGTAATACGACTGACTTGCTGGTATCAGGATAAATGGACACATACGAGACTTGCTCTGAATAACAGTATGTATACTTAACCGGGTCTACAATCGTCGCAAATTTCCGAATACCTTTCTTTCCTGCGCCGAGTCACTGTGATCCTGCAACAAAGCATAGCTGTATTTCTGATTGGCTAATTAAGCTTTTTGGTGTATTGACTTCGGTGTAATTTTGTTCAAAACTCTTGAATTATTATTTTCCGACATCAAGACGTAATGTAGAGGCCACAATGTCTTTAATTCAATTAAAGATTACATTTTCATTTATAGAAGTTATTCCATATTTTTGCCTAGATGTTTTCAATGTCGTCTGCTGAATATTTATTGTATGTTAGAAAGGGTTAAATAAAGCGGAAATTTATTCTGTACAACGATAAATGATGAGCAAATATTCCTTATTAAAATGAACTCCTACATATATTTGTGCTGCATTGATTTATTGATTCTTTTATATAATTGTTCTGAGTTGCCATTTTTTTTTTTGTTTATATAAAGGCTTATTATAATAAAGGTATGCAGTCGAGACAAATAAAATAATGGACTTTGATTTAATATAATGAGCCAGTATGATTTTTGTTAATAGTGTTTTACGCCGCTTTTAACAATGTATCAGTTATAGTACGGCGTTTCCCGGTTAAGTTGCTAGAAATACCTGTCTATTTACCCTGACACCATCGCGTCAGTCGTAATGCTACACTAGAATTATAAATATCAGCCGTCCCGCGAGAAAATCAACATGGCCTCTGCGTAATGTATCTACTCAGATATAAGCATTCAATCCTGTGGATTATCTGTTTCAGGAATCATTACTCTATACATGTATCCCCCTGAAACGGATTGTGTCCGCCCGGATCAGTCTGTGCTGACTGAAGGCCCACCGACTTCACTGTGACAACGCAGTGGCCGAGTGTTAAGCGTCGGGGATTTGGAACCAGCCGTCCCGGGTCACGGTGGAATACCCTTTGGGCAAGGCACATGTCCAAGACTATTATTGGTTTGTTTACCCAGGGATAACGAAAATGTGAACTGTCGCCGTGATATAACTGAAATAGTGTGTGGTGAAAACGGCGTAATACCCCATGAAAGTCAAAACTCAAAAGTCATCGCCAAGTTTTAGTCAATGTGGCTTTAACTTTGAATAATGAATAATACGCGACACGTGCTGCGATTTGTCTCTGTTATAATGCACCACTTAATCAAATGTGGATGCTTATACGTTTTTTGTCAAATGTTGTACATAGGGCTATACAAGAGAAAGTTGATGCAACGCATCAATGTCGCCGGAAATCTATACTGCAGTTATGCATAACACTTACATTATAGTAGTTGAATAAACAGTTATCAACTGAGGGGCATATTGGAACATCAGGGGTGGGGTCAAGTGAAAATGTATCATAACTTGCATTGTTTTGTCAACGAAGTGAATGATAATTGAAGCCTTTCATTGTTTATGATCAATCTCCATTCCAAAGTAGGTTGACCGTACACACAACCAACTAATTATTGATCATAAACAGTAATGGAAATGAGTAATCTTGCCAATCATTAGTCTTAGTATGTATACAGTGCTTTCATTAAGGAATAATTATAAGATTTGTGAATTCCACATACACTTTTCAAGATGTTTGTCAGAATATTTGAATTTTATTATCTTTCAATAAAACCACAACACAGACAATTTAGGATTTGCATGCAATAGCACGTCATTTTACCTTTCCTCTATTAAAGTCAACAGTGGACACCTTTGCAGCAATCTACTTTTAAAACAATGAGATAAGGGTTAAATCCACAGCAGTTAAAAATGTTTGACATGTGGGAGATATGTTCACCTTTCTTCACATGCAACACATCTGCAGTAGACGACTTTGAAAGTATTTATTAAATGAATGTTGAAAAACATTGATGCGAAAGGAAAAAATGCCCACCATGAGCAATTTCTCCTCGCTACCCTGAGCGTCAAGGCTGGAAGTCATTAGTACCATGTTTAGAGTATTGGGTAAAACTTGTACCCTGGTATCCCGCCCCCATAAGAAAATCAGTTGCTAATTCGCCAAGTCTTATCTAGTGTTGGTCTACATTGTTCGTAGCCCATTAAACAAAACTTATTGTCTACTCTTCATTTATAAATGTATAGTTTCAAAACGAGTATGTGTTCGTGTTTATCGTTTTCTCACATTACTCACATCTGCATCAGACGACTTTAACTCTTGCTCACATACAACGAATCTGCAGCAGACAACTTTGAAATCATCTCAACGAAAATGTGAACAATATATGTAAAAGAAAGTATAATAATTGAAAAAAGTTGTAAACATTATGTCAAAAAAAAAAGAAATCGTTTTGAACATTCTCTCTTTTTGTCACACTAATTCTTAAAATACGTCTGATGCAGATGCATGAGAAATGGTTACAAAATCTGGAGAAAAAATGAGAAATACAGACCAATGTCTCCTTTTGCAACAATTTTCTTAACTCTATTCAATAAACGTAGTTTCATTTTGAAATATTTCTCACATGTTTGCCTAGATGTTTCCTAAATCGTCTTCTTAATAATTGCTGTATAGAGGGATGAGTTGTCCTACACTATAGCGCTATGTTTTCATTTTGCAACGCCATATTTGGCAAATATTATAATCTTTAAACGATACAATCCTCTTCACTAGCCAATGGTACTCCGTTCTTTGGCGTTCCGATTTGTACATGTACTTAAGTGAAAGTATTGGACACATCAGCATTGACTCGCGAACGTTCTATACTAGGCAAATTTAATATCTAGAACAAAGATCGTGAGAATGGTTATGATTGTAACTGTAGATATCTCAACAATACAGAATATCTGTTTCGGATGAACCATTGTTAGAACAACCTGCATATGAGCTGTCCCGCGAGAAAACCAACAATATGAACACTGCGTAATGTACCGACCCGGATCAGCTTAAGCATGCCGCGCAGGCCAACCCGGACAGACACATTTCACCTCCTGTTGATTTTCTGTTTCAAGAATCATTACTCTATACCGCTATACACCTGAGGCGGAATGTGTCGGCCCGGATTAGCCTGCGCGGACTGCGTAGGCTGATCTTGGTCGATACATTACGCAGAGCCGTTAATGTTGGTTTTCTCATGGAATGGCTCATATGTATCTGTATTTATTGAATAGATAATGCAGAATGTAAATAAATCATTAAACAAACATTTTTAACAGCTTTATATGAAAGTTAACTAGAACCACCAATGTTTGACTTGAATAAAATGCCTTGCTTTCGTTCCGGATATACACCGGATGGTTTTATTTTTCATGGGGATATCTTAAGTTGATATCCAATGCGCATATTGGATATATTGTGAACCGCATCACTCACCGGAAGCAAATAAAGGCCATGATTCTTGTATTTTTACCAACAACGTTCGGTGTATGAATAGTGTTCAAGAGTTTACCAAATCAAAACACCTTCGTTAGACTGGTAAAATCAACATTGGTCGCTCAAATTGCAATTTGTATTTGAAGTGATTGGATTTTTGGTTGTGTGGTACAATTAATAAAGGTTCAAGTCGAACGTACACTTCTGTCCAAAACGAATCTGATAAGAGTGTTGGATACTATAGGATCAAAACGTGCATCATACTACTTGGCATAGTAGTTTAGAACATATTGTTATTATTTATTATTACTTGTACGCCTAATACGGTGCTGTGACAATCAATCTTACTGGCATAACTGTTAATTCATCCATAGTGTGGGGATAACATTACGTGCATGCCTAATACGGTGCTGTGAAATAAATCTTACCGGCAATACTGTTAATTCATCCATAGTGTGGGGATAGCATTACGTGTATGCCTGATACGGTGCTGTGAAATAAATCTTACCGGCAATACTGTTAATTCATCCATAGTGTGGGGATAGCATTACGTGTACGTCTGATAAGCTGCTGTGAAAATAAATCTTACCTGCAATACTACCCATTCATCTATAGTGTGGGGATAGCATTACGTGTATGGCTGATACGCTGCTGTGAAAACAAATCTTATCAGCAATACTGCTAATTCATCCATATTGTGGGGATAGCATTACGTGTATGTCTGATACGCTGCTGTGAAAACAAATCTTACCAGCAATACAGCTAATTCATCCATAGTGTGGGGATAGCATTACTTGTATGCCTAATACGCTGCTGTGAAAACAAATCTTACCAGCAGTACTGCTAATTCATCCATATTGTGGAGATAGCATTACTTGTATGCCTGATACGCTGCTGTGAAAACAAATCTTACCAGCAATACTGCTAATTCATCCATATTGTGGGGATAGCATTACGTGTATGCCTGATACGCTGCTGTGAAAACAAATCTTATCAGCAATACTGCTAATTCATCCATATTGTGGGGATAGCATTACTTGTATGCCTGATACGCTGCTGTGAAAACAAATCTTACCAGCAATACTGCTAATTCATCCATAGTGTGGGGATAGCATTACGTGTATGCCTGATACGGTGCTGTGAAATAAATCTTACCGGCAATACTGTTAATTCATCCATAGTGTGGGGATAGCATTACGTGTACGTCTGATAAGCTGCTGTGAAAATAAATCTTACCTGCAATACTACCCATTCATCTATAGTGTGGGGATAGCATTACGTGTATGCCAGATACGCTGCTGTGAAAACAAATCTTACCAGCAATACTGCTAATTCATCCATATTGTGGGGATAGCATTACGTGTATGCCTGATACGCTGCTGTGAAAACAAATCTTACCAGCAATACTGCTAATTCATCCATATTGTGGGGATAGCATTACTTGTATGCCTGATACGCTGCTGTGAAAACAAATCTTACCAACAGTACTGCTAATTCATCCATATTGTGGGGATAGCATTACTTGTATGCCTGATACGCTGCTGTGAAAACAAATCTTTCCAGCAATACTGCTAATTCATCCATATTGTGGGGATAATATTACGTGTATGCCTGATACGCTGCTGTGAAAACAAATCTTACCAGCAATACTGCTAATTTATCCATATTGTGGGGATAGCATTACTTGTATGCCTGATACGCTGCTGTGAAAACAAATCTTACCAGCAATACTGCTAATTCATCCATATTGTGGGGATAGCATTACTTGTATGCCTGATACGCTGCTGTGAAAACAAATCTTACCAGCAATACTGCTAATTCATCCATAGTGTGGGGATAGCATTACGTGTATGCCTGATACGCTGCTGTGAAAACAAATCTTACCAGCAATACTGCTAATTCATCCATATTGTGGGGATAGCATTACTTGTATGCCTGATACGCTGCTGTGAAAACAAATCTTACCAGCAATACTGCTAATTCATCCATATTGTGGGGATAGCATTACTTGTATGCCTGATACGCTGCTGTGAAAACAAATCTTACCAGCAATATTGCTAATTCATCCATAGTGTGGGGATAGCATTACGTGTATGCCTGATACGCTGCTGTGAAATAAATCTTACCAGCAATACTGTTTATCATACTGTAGGGATAACATTACATGTATGCCTGATACGCTGCTGTGAAATAAATCTTACCGGCAATACTACTCATTTATCCATAGTGTGGGGATAGCAATACTTGTATGCCTAATACGCTGCTGTGAAATAAATCTTACCAGCAATACTGTTAATTCATCCATATTGTGGGGATAGCATTACTTGTATGCCTGATACGCTGCTGTGAAATAAATCTTACCGGCAATACTGCTAATTCATTCATAGTGTGGGGATATCATTACTTGTATGCCTAATACGCTACAGTGAAAAATAAATCTTACCGGCAATATTACTCATTCATCCATAGTGTGGGGATAGCATTGTTTGTATGGCTGATACGCTGCTGTGAAAATAAACCTTACCGGCAATACTGCTTATTCATCCATATTGTGGCATTACGTGTATGCCTGATACGATGCTGTGGAATTAAATCTTACCGGCTAATTCATCAACGTTGTGGGGAAAACATTACGTGTATGCCTTATACGTTGCTGTGAAAATAAATCTTACCAGCAGTACTGCTTATTCATACACGATATATTTGTATATCTCTGAAAAAATGTTGAAAGCGGAGTTAAACACCATTTCAACAAATCTCAGTTCTGAAGATAATATAGCATTTTATATTAACCATTCTCATCTATAGATGTACTGTATAACTGATAGTAGTGGCAAAGTAAAACTGTTTGGCGAATAAAGCGTGTGGAATAAATTCACTAATATATCCATTATATCCGTAAATATCATCCAATCCGATAATCTGCTACTCCAAGAAATCGAACTTTACACATGAAGCTTAATTTTGAACTGCACGTGTAGAGGAAAATGTATCCGTGAAAGCATACTGACGAATCAAAATTGACACTATACTTTCAAAAGTTTCTTGAATCCTTTGACTTTTTGACGAAAAATGCAGAACATCTTCACGAATGCGCAGTTGGATATTGATCTACACTGATCATAATGCATCAATGATGGTTTTCGCAGAGCAACGTTCAAATGGGCCGTATTATGAAATGACAACACAGCACAATTTAGAAATTGACATTTTGCTACAAATTGTTTCATGCATAAGTGCTTTCAGTTCTGAAATCGGTAACTTTTTAAGAAGCAGAATGATCGCTAAACCACGCTTTTCGACGCCTCTGTACACAACTATTGAAAATATTCTGAAAATAAAAGGTAATTTTCAATTCTGCCACAACGTGTTCAACTCTATTCAATAGTTATAATTATATCAATTTATGAATATTTTCCCTTTTTTATGTAGATGTTCTCAAAGTAGTCTGCTACATATTTGTAGTATGTGCGTAAGGGTAAACAAACTGTAATACGCAGATATGTCTGTCAAATCACTTACAGAAGACATGTCGTACTTTGTTGTCAGAGTTAACGGTAAAGTATACTATGTATTTCTTTCATCCAGTCTTCTCCTGAAATAAATAAAAATCTCACAAAGAATCAGGTCATCAATTATAAACATAAAAATAACCAATAATTACCAATAATTACATTTGCATTGGACACAAACTGCCATTACATAGGTATATTAAACAAGTGTAATACAATGATTTACTTAAACATTAGGACTGGTCAGAAAAGTATTGATTACAAAATAAACACAACAAAAAAACAAACAAAAAACAGATAAAAACAATTAAATTTTAAATGAATTAAAGCCACTTATTAGTTACAATACATATAGATTATGTGTATGCAAAGTACAAGAAAACACTTATCTGACAATTCCTTTAAAGTTGTCCAATGGTCAAATAAATTTGCTGTCCGAAATCGAAGTTTCGAATTACCGTTCACTTTTGTATACATCGTTGAATTTCCAAATATAACAGAAAAACAATAACAAGAAACTAAATAATATGATTATAGGTGCTACCTACTTCGGGTAAACATTTATTATATGTTGTGATCGGTGAATAATTCCCCGCGAACTGCAGTTAGCCCCTTGCTTGCAGCACGATCAGTTATTTACGTCAATTACGAGTCCTACCGACCTAAGCAAAGAAAATAAAAATCATCATCAGGTTCAGCTTATATTTAACTTTAAAATATAGCCAAGATTTTACATCCATGAAATTATGATGACAGGTACAACAAATAAACAAATAACCAACTTGCCCTTCATAAAGTACTTCAAATAAAACGATTCCATAATTTACGGAACTACATATGTGACAAGTCAAACTAACGTTTCCTATAATTTCTGTCGATTTCCTTTTGGTTCATTTAGTTTAAACTTATTTATATTACATCGATTGTGAAACAAGCTTTCAGCTTATATTAATCACGCTCGATGTCTGCTTCCTGGAGACTTAACCAGCACTAGTGCCGTTCGTGTGAAAAAATCCCAAAGTCAGGACCCGCTCATCACGGGACTCGAACCAGGGACCTTTGATACAAGAGGCCGACGCTCTACCTCTGCACCACTAATAGAATGACGTCATAGTATGACGTCATATTACAGGAATTTGGATTTATAACTTCCGGAAAGTCAAAAAACCCTTACGAGTTGTTATTTGAACTCATTTTAGAAATAGACGACGAGTGTTATTACACGCAAATTATCACACATAAAATAACTTGTGCTCGTTCCTTATCGTGTACGTATTATCATATTTAATTATTTCCTCTAGAAGGTTTTTTTGTTTCGATATTTTCTTTTCATCCAATGAAAACGTACGAGTATCGTGACTGCATCACTGCATCAAAAAGTTCGCTCTGGACACAATTTTAGGAAAGACGGTATAGCAAATTATTGCAAAGTTCACATTACCTATTGACGGGAAACATCGCCGGCTTTACCGTCGATGTGTTTACCCGTATAAGGCCGTTTAAGCACGCTTTACTAGATTCTCGTGTTTAAAATTCCGTTAGAAGTCTACAAAGGGAAGTAACTCTTCCAATTCCGTTAGAGTATACAAAGGGAGGTAAAAGGGGGATGGTAACCGAGAATAAATTTAGACAGTTACATGAATCATGAAACCCTAATAGAATCCGGTTAATTATATTTTGGGCTATTTTAACCATCCTACGCTAAATCTCAAAAATAAAAAATAAAAATAAAAATCGTGGAATTTTATGTTGATCAATATCTGTCTATTCAGAGATCTATATATTTATTATTTTGTTTGTAAACAATGTTACAAAGAGAGTTGTTCTATATTCTGTCAAGTGTATATGTCATTTTGTTTCGCTGTTTGTAATGCTAAATTGTATTTACCTCATGGTGTTGTCCATGTACAAACTGGGAGTATTAAAGAAATTGAAATTGAAGGTTGCTCTGGCAGATTTGTATGGTTTGTTAAATATCAAACTGTCGTATCTTTGGAGAATTGGATGCCTAATTGAAACTAATGCCTTTTTATTAAATTTGGGATAACATGTAGATTTTTTTGTTTGGTTAATAAATGTAGTTAGGTATAAGAATGAAAACACGAATGAGTTTACCAATCTAAGCGTGGTCATTACAATTGTGGATAATGATATGCACGAACAAAACACAATCTGATGAAATTGAACAGTGTTTTTCTTCAATTTCTCGAATATTTTTAAGAAAACTTGGCGAAAAATGCAGTAAGATTTACCTGTTTGTGTGTATGTTGATCTGAATCAAAACTTTGTCACATAAATAGTCGCGAGGCTGGATTTCGTTTAAGTTGCCTCCTTGTATAGAGCAGCAGAATCGAACAGAATAAAGACCCCTTTGGTCTCGAGTCCTTTTCGTAAATGTCCTACAGTTATCTTCCATCGCGTATTTGGGAACAATTATCAAGCTGTCGTAAACAATTCCGGTTGCCGCTGGACAAATGGTGACCTGTTATTTTTCAAGGAGCGTCCGCTGCGGCCGTGGGAGGTCGAAGCTTCAATTCCGGACATGGTTGTTATGCATTTACCTCCTATGCGATCAGGGTTGTGTGGTTACCATTGCGACTGTCTAGCTGTATAGTGGTATAAGAATAAATGGACCTACAGTACTTGTAACTTACCACGGAAATGTCATGATCTAATTAACAATTGTTGAATGCGGTGTAAGACACCGTGCTAATAAACAAAAAAGAAGAAACAACATAAACAAATATACAGCAAACGACTTTGAAGACATCTACACATAGATAAATTGCACATTGTAAGCAATATTTGCTTTTACCACAATTGTTTCGAAATTCTTCATCAGTTGCCGTTTGTATCAGGGAAAGGGTTTATATTACAGGGAGATAATTCGACAAAGAATAAGGGTTATGCGATAAGAGTGATCTTTTGCTGTAAACAAGGAAGTGTAATTATCAACACTGGACAGGGTAGGTCATATCATTGAGAGAAAAACGAAACACAAAGAAAATGAGATGTAAAGTGAATATTCTATACTTATAACTTTCCGATTTGGTGAGTAATTATTTATATTGTTATTGATGAAGTTGAATGTAATCTTATACCGGTGTCTTGAATCGTTTACACTTAGTTAAACAGTTATTTCTTCTGGTAAAATTTAAAAGGAATGCAGCTTGTTTTACATTCTTTGGTTCTAACACTTATCCTGATATATATCAATTTTAAAAAAAGTATGGCAAAACTCTCCATTTCCCATCATATGTTTAACCCTGTTAACAAAAATAACGTTTCATTATTTACAGATGTTACACATTTTTCCTGAACAATTTCACACATGCAAGGTATCTACATCACACGACTTTGAAAACATCTACACTAAAATGTGGAATATCGTTAAATGTGAAATCATAATTACTGTGTTGATTTGAAAATAATATGACAAGTGCGAATTTCTTCAACAATGTTTTCAAAAGTGAAATGATTCAAAATGTGTCTATATGTCAGACAGAGTCCGTTTTTTCTACCAATTCACATATATAGCCTTTGTATGTCTATTTTAATCAGAGGCAGTATTTAATGACAGTTGATATGCAGTTTATTGTGAAAGATGTCAGGCTTTCTAGATCTTGTTTGATACATCTTTACTAACTTTGAAAACTTTCAACATATTGAAAGACATGTAAAATAGAATTATAAAAGATTTGCGGAATAAAACTGGAAAAGTAAATACAGTTCAAAAGTGTATAAATTGCCGTTTGCAGGCACACTTCATTAAAGGGATGGGTTCAAATCATAGTTAACAAAATACCATGTATTGAACCCTGTGTTAAACACGTTTATTGTTACAATGTTCTAACCCTTTCCTCATACAGAAGCTTTCTAAAGTCTCTACAGAAGACAACTTTTCAAAACATTCTGGCAAAAAATGAAATTGCTTA
>JASEVX010000008.1:58673841-58713316 GCA_031761405.1 Serripes groenlandicus
TGTTACTTCAAACCATTGGAACAATTTCAAAACCGTTTTATAAGAATGTTCCTTTAGTTACCCTTTACCGAAATTGATCCACCCGTTCCGTTCGGACGTACACAACTGGCCCAATTTATCAACTAATTAATAGACCTATTTTCTGGCGTTCATTTCCAGACGAACTCAACTGTATGAAGCCTCATTCATCAGTTATCTTCCGTCACATATTAGGGAGAAATTACCAAACTGCCATAATAAATCCAAGTAGCCGCTGTACAAATGAACCTGCTCTGATTCAATATTTGTTGCACCCACATGTAACAAATATATTAGAGACGACTAATTTGGCAAGATTACAGACCCGACAACCCCCCCCCCCCCCCCGGTTACCCTCCCCCTCACATCACACAAACACTTTTATAAAAAAATACTAGATAAGCCATATCAAAGTGAAAAAAAAAATGGGATGCGTTCTTGTAAAGAGTAAAGATGGATAATGGCGAAATTAGTTTAAAGTATGTTGAGTCCCTTCAACTGATACCGCTATTTTCTATCTCATGGCCATATTAGTGCACATAAATTGAGAATAATTTTGCTCAGATAGTATGACTGCACTGAACGACTGTTGCTTAGATCATTTTTAAGAAAGATCGTCCAACTAGGGCACGATATGTCGCGGGTACGAACCTCGGATCGTTCATACCAAACACTATAACAATGGTTGTCAAGCCTTTTTCTTCTATGCCCCCAGAGGGTAGTGGGGTCAGCTCTTCGACTGCCGCGCTGACAACGTTGTCAGGATAAATGCACCAATAGTACTAGTAACTTACCCAGGAAATGTCGTGATAACACCAAAATGGTTAAAAGCGGCGTGAAACACGTTGCACGACACACAAACAAATTTACTATGTACAATAAATCTACAGCAGACGGCTTTAAAATATCTGCAAACAATTTATGAAAATATTTAAACCAAAGCATTATTATTGAGTTGCACTTTCTGGCAAATGGATAATTTGCTCATTATAAGCAATATCTGCTTTTCCCACAATTGTTTCAAAATATAAGGGTTTAAATTAAAGGGAGTTAATTTGACATAAAAAAACATTAAGTATTAAGAGTAATTTTTTGTTGAAATAAAGGAAGTAAAATAGTTAACCATGAACAGGGTAGGACATTTTAGTGAAAAAATAAATCCACAAAGAAAAGTATATTTAAAGTGAATATTCTGATCCGAAAACTTTCAGATTTGGTGAGTAATGATTTATTTTGTGGTTGACTTTGATACTGTGACTTTGGCTTGAATTATTTATATGTAGTAAACAAAGATATACTTTGGTAAAAGTTAAAAAATACAGTAATACAGCAACAATCTCTGGAAATATTGAGTTGAGTTGAAAACTTAGCGACAGGTGATAATTTATGCCACAACGTTTTTAACTAGAGCTGATGCCATTACATCATGTTTAAATGTTTCTATCAGAAGCCTTATTAAAGATGAGTACACTTATATGTATCCCATAATATCTATCTGCTATTATTCGGGTCTTTGTCTTACAATATATCTTAATTCCAAATCAAACCTTATGATGTGGGTACGCAAAAGAACTGCCTCACTAAGATCTATTTCTCCCCCACAACATAGTGTTTGAGGGTCAAATTATGTTTTTAGAATATGAAATACGCTCCTATCTAGTTGGGTAACTTATAGTATAAACGTGATTAGAGCGTTGACAATTGACAATGAACAAAACATTGTTTAACGGTATAACACTATTGTGGTAAGGATGAAATCATTTATATCAACTAGTTTTCACACCATTTTGAAATTGTATACGCTCCTATCTAGTTTTGTAACTTATAGTATAAACGTGATTAAAGCCTTGACAATTGAAAATGAACACATTATTGTTACACGGTATAACAATATTGTGGTAAGGATGAAATCATTTTTATCAGCTAGTTTTCACACCGTTTTGAAATTTTACCGCACACCCGTCAGATATACCCTGCGTTAAATGACAAGACAAAAGTGCAGTGTTTGTAATATTAGCCCTCTGTCAAACACTTTAGCATTAATTATATTCGTTTAACAATAATAAAACCTCCTTTAAATGCTTATGAACAAATTTGAATTTAAAATTTCAACAATGCAGTAGATATTTTAACCGTTTCACCTGACTCATTTTAGAAAAGTCTCATTTGCAAATAATCTTAGAAAAATGTTCTTTTTAACCCCGAACTTCGGACAAATAGTTGTTCACCACAAAGTTTATGTATAATGTTTATGTCATAAAGAGTCATGAGTTGTCAGGTAAATATTTTCACAAAAAAAAAAAAAAAATCTGCAACAGAGAACCCTTTATATATCTGCGCAGAAATATGGAAAATCCATTGAAATAAATGAAAAGATTTGAAAATATCGTAGAAAAAGAAAATATTTATCATACGTGGAAATGGTAAATGGACACACCATATGAGTACTCAATAGAATAGTCTTTAGTGGGGCAGTTCTTTCGATTACTCACAACATCGGGTATAATTTGGTAATATGATGTATTGTAGGACATAGACGTGTGTACCCTTCATAAACCTGGTATCTAATCATAGTATAATGGTTGGAAGGATTATTTCAAGTATGAGCAAGGTCATTCTTTTCTAAAAAGCATGAGAGGCAACTAATAGGTTATTTCACAACAATATTGGATTTAGCTGGCATTCAAAAGAAGATATTTCAATTGAATAAACCTGGTTATCTTAAAATCTGATTAATAACATCTAGTCTGTAACGTAATGTAATCCCCGATGCATGTTTGCGCTGACATCCCTTCATTTATTCAAGTATGAAATACGTAAATCAAACATAAGTGTAGCGCGCTCAATAAGAAACCAAACATTCTATGACGGTAGATACATGGAAGATGGAATGTTCTAATATTTAACCCTTACCCTAATATAGACGCTTTCCGACGTTTATGTAGCAGACGGCTGTTTGAAAACATTCTGACAAAAGAAGAAATTGCTCAAAACGAGCAATTCTTCATTTTGTCACGTTGTTTTCAACTCTATTCAGTAATTAATATTTCATTTAAAGAGATTTTCCATATTTTTGATGAAATGTTTTCAAAGTCGTCTGCTGCAAATTTGTTGTATGTGGGAAGGGTTAATATGCGAAAAGTGTAGATCTATATTATGTTGCGCATATGGGCATGTTGATCTGGAACTACAATGACCTTCAATACGCAACGTTGGGTTTGTCCTATAACACAACCTTATATGTACGTGTATCATAATTAGGAGCATAGTTATTTACTGGTATAGTTCTGGTCTGTTTACCTAGGTGTTATAAATAACTTAACTGTCGCCGTGATATAACTGAAATCATGTTGAAAACGGTGTAAAACCACACAACGCAAACATAATATATGGAGGAGAAACACATACCTGAGTAAAAGCTGTGTATATGTTGACAGTTAGTTTTGTCTAAATGAATACCTTAATCTAGCTTCCTACTTCCAGCTATACATAACTCTTCGAAATCAAACTTTCTCTTTATCTCCTTTTAACAGTAAGCTCTTACTTCAAACATGCATTGTGTATGATTATTCAGTGAAATTAAACACGTTAATCGTCACATTTTTCATCACAAATATTTTCAATACATTATAATTATTTTCTCTGTATGCTAGAACATATACAAAAGTGTCGATGGTATTTGTCTAAAAGCGATCCATTTAAGAATGATCTAACGCCATAATGTAATATAATGTAGATGACTCACTTTAGAACCGAGTGACGCATGTGTTTTTTCGTATATTGATCCAACGGAGTGCAATTGATAAACCGACTGACCTAAAATGTTCGTGAAGCCGGAATAGCCGGAACAGCCGGAACCCCGGCTGTATAAACAGCAAGAACAGCAGGAACTCCGGCTACACTGGCTGTATTAACCAGTCGGAACAGCGGGAAGTTTTGTTACACCGGCTGTATAAACCAGCCGGAAAAAGCGGAACTCCGGCTACTCCGACTGTATGAACTAGCCGGAACAGGCGGAGATACGGCTATTCCGGTTTTATTAATCAGCCGGAGCCGCTGTAACTGCGTCGACACCGAATGTTTCAACCAGCTAGATAAGCCGGTACTACGGCTACACCGGCTTTAATAACCAGACGGAAAAGGGGGAATTCCTGCCATAAATCCGGGTTGAATCCGTCTATTGCGACTTGGAGCCAGAGTGTGGGCACTTTCACCTGACACATGTCACGATGCCAGTTAACCTCTCTAATTTGAAGAGGACGGGTGCAAAGTCGGGACTTTGTCGGTAATTCCCAACATCGGCTGGGCATGGCAGTCGGCTGACGCAAATTGGCGAAATAGGATTACGTGGAACACGAGCTCAGTTTGAGGCGCTTTCACCTGGCATGCATCAATCAATCGTCCAATCCATCTACATGTATCTCGAACAATAGGCACGCCAAAACGAGGGTAGGAGTCACTCTGTCGGCCCAACTGCGGCTGGGTTTTTCAACCGGCTGACATAAATCCAGATGGAATACGGCTTGCGCGACTGGGAGGCAGAGTATGTCACTTTCCCCTGGCATATGTCACGATGCCAGCTAAACTCTCTATTTTGATTTGTATACATGCAGAGTTGAGCTGTAGAATTTGCCAAAATGCACATTTCACCTGAACATTGCAGCCAGCTGCCATAAATTTGGATGGAATCTGGCTAGTGCGACTTGGAGCCAGAATGTGGCACTTTCCCCTGACACATGCTCGAGATAGATGGACTGGACGATTGATTGATGCATGCCAGGAGAAAGCGCCTCAAACTGACCTCGTGTTGCACGAGGTCCTGTTTCGCCAAGTTGCGCCAGCCGGCTGCCATGCCCAGCCGAAGTTGGATTTCCCGACAAAGTCCCGACTTTGCACCCGTCCTGTTCGAATTACAGAGTTTAACTGGCATCGTGACATGTGTCAGGTGAGGGTGCCATACTCTGGCTCCCAGTCGCACTAGCCGGATTCCACACTCGTTTTGACGTGCCTATTGTTCGAGATAGATGGATTAGACGATCGATTGATGCATACCAGGTGAAAGCGCTTTAAACTGAACTCGTGATGCATGAGGTCCTGTTATGCCAAGTGGCGTCAATCGGCTGCCATGCCCAGCCGGAGTTGGGATTTCCCGGCCAAGTCCCGATTTTGCACCCGTCTTGTTCGAATTAGAGAGATTAAATGGCATCGTGACATGTGTCAGGTGAGGGTGCCACACTCTGGCTCTAAGTCGCGCTAGCCTGATTCCACTCAGATTTATGGCAGCCGGCTGCAAGACCCAGCCGGAGTTGGGCCTTCAGAGTTGCTTCCACCCTCGTTTTGGCGTGCCTATTGTTCGAGATAGATGGAGTGGACGATTAATTGATGAATGTCAGGTGAAAGCCCCTCAAACTGACCTCGTATTCGCCAAGTTGCGTCAGCCGGCTGCCATGTCCAGCCGGAGTTGCGATTTCCCACCAAAATCCCGACTTTGCAACCGTCTTGTTAAAAAAAGAGAGTTTAACTGGCATCGTGACATGTGTCAGGTGAGGGTGCCACACTCTGGTTGTATATTGCTCGAATTAGAGAGTTTAAATGGCATCGTGATACACTCTGGCTCCCAGTCGCGCAAGCCGGATTCCACGCGGATTTATGGCAGCCGGCTGCAAAACTCAGCCGAAGTTGGGCCTTCTGAGTGGCTCCCACGCTCATTCTGGCGTGCCTATTGTTCGAGATTAACACATCGAGAAAGATTGATTGGACACTTGATTGATGCCTCAAACTGACTTCGTGTTGCATGAGGTCCTGTTTCGCAAAGTTGCGTCAGCCGGCTGCTATGCCCAGCCGGAGTAACCGGAGTTCCGCCTGTTCCGGCTGGTTAATACAGTCTGACTAGGCAGAGTTCCGCCTGTTCCGGCTGGTTAATACAGTCTGACTAGGCGGAGTTCCGCTTGTTTCGGCTGGTTAATATAGCCGACGTAGCTGACGTTCCGGTTGTTTCGGCTGGTTAATACAGTCGGTGTAGACGGAATTGCAGCTGTTCCGGCTGGTTAATACAGCCGGAGTAGACGGGAGAGTCGGAGTTGCCGGCGTTCCGGCTGTTCCGGATGATTAATACAGCCGGAGTAGCAGGTTGTAACGATCTTATCATTATACTTTTCTTTATTTTATGACTCTGATGGAATTCAACGACAGCACTTATATCACGGTTTTTGAAGAAAGCATTCACGAATACCTAAAGTAAAATACGTAAACTTCCTTAATTTTGAAAAAATCGGACGCACTCGAAATTAACCATGATCACGGTTCAACGTTGTATTCTCAAAAACACGGATCATAATATCCTCACTGTATTATCAATGTAGTACATAACGAAAACGAAACATCGCTAGAATGATGAAGTGATCGGGTGTGATAGATTTCGCAATGTATATGTGCATGCATGCGTTCGAATGTTTGTGTATATGTGTGTTTGTCATCAGTAAGTCTTATCGTGTTATGTGGGTTTTAATGTTAATCCTAATGTAAATTAAGCTTGAAAACGTATTGATTGTGGAAAATTGTAAGCATTAAGGTTCGAGCCATACAAGCATAGTCGGTAATGGCGAGGGCTATCAGTTAAGGGGTCGTGAGTTCGAACCCCGGCTCGGCCATTCATTCTTTCCGATGATTGAGGAAAGTCGCTGTGAATAGTGTCAATCGGCTCCCACCAACGGGCGTAAAGCTTTATGTTGGAAGGTAGCCAGTTGCCTGGGAATAATGCTATGTGGAGTACTGGTGAAAGAAAGCCAGGAAAATAACGTTTGTAGCAGACGGTATTTGAAAACAATGTGCACAAATTGAGAAATTGATCATAATGAACAATTACTCCTTTTGCCAAATGTTTTGAACTCTATTCAAAGTTTAAACATTCAGTTTTAGATATCATTTTAGTTTTGCCATTGTGTTCAAAGTCGTCTGCTGCAAATTTGGTGTATGTGGAAAAGGGTTTATATAAGCGAACACATGTTATATAAGTGGCGCTCGGCAGTGTAGATCAAAAACAGGCAGAGCATCCACGCATTCTGATCTATTTTTGCCCTGCTCAATTAGTCATAGACGGTTGAAAGGAACTTCTGTATGACAGTATTCATTTGGTTCCTTAGCATGGAGGCACATGCAGGTATTTCAGTTGTTATTATAACATAAATGCTGATGTTCCTGAAGCACAGGCCGAGCTACGGTAACTCAGACGATAGCAACTAGAGCTGTCAATCCATGGGGGTTGTGAGTTCGGAAGCCCAGCTCGGCCAACATTCTTTCCGACGTTTAACAAAAATCACTGTGACAAGTGTCATTCGTCTTCCACTAATAGGCTGACAGTCTATGTGGAAAAGCAGCCAGTTGCTTGGAAAAAATGGTGTGTGGAGTACTGGTGTGAGTTCGAACCCCAGCTCGGTCAACATTCTTTTCGACGTTAAATAAAAATCACTGTGACAAGCGTTATTCGTCTTCCAGTTGCTTGGAAAAAATGGTTTGTGGAGTACTGATGTGAGGAGGCCATGAAACACATGCGCAGGTGAACTGGTAGCCGTGCTTTGACTGAATTACTTTTTGAAAACGGTGTTAAACCTCAAACAATCAATCCTTGAGCACGGCTCATATCATAGCGACTTGTGTTTAGTTAATGCTTCTGGTGCATTACAACGATGGGTCACATGATCGCGTTGTTTTACGGTAGTACTTGAGAGTCTTCCCTATAGTTACTTGGATTCAAACTCTGACCAAATGGTTTCAATGCTGACCAATACACTACAGCCGTGGTTGATTATTAATGTATGTGAAGCAACCATATATAAACGTTTGATCATGACCAGAGTTCTAGATTAGGAGCGTTTTGCATGTTCTAAAATTAATATTTGACCTCCAAAACCTATGTTGCGGGTACTGAAAAGAATCATTTTTGAGTACCCACAATATTTGTTTAAATGAGTGCTAACAAAGATATCGTCAAAGCAATATCTGTTTATTCTCCCTTATATGGTGCTCTGATCATGAGTGTATCCCTTTACATTGATTCTTACCTTATGATCGTTATATGGTGCTCTGTTCATGACTGTATCCCTTTACATTGATTCTTACCTTATGATCGTTATATAGTGCTCTGATCATGAGTGTATCCCTTTACATTGATGCTTACCTTATGATCGTTATATGGTGCTCTGATCATGAGTGTATCCCTTTACATTGATTCTTACCTTATGATCGTTATATGGTGCTCTGATCATGAGTGTATCCCTTTACATTGATGCTTACCTTATGATCGTTATATGGTGCTCTGTTCATGACTGTATCCCTTTACATTGATTCTTACCTTATGATCGTTATATGGTGCTCTGATCATGAGTGTATCCCTTTACATTGATTCTTACCTTATGATCGTTATATGGTGATCTGTTCATGACTGTATCCCTTTACATTGATTCTTACCTTAAGATCGTTATATGGTGCTCTGTTCATGACTGTATCCCTTTATATTGATTCTTCCACTATGATTGTTATATGGTGCTCTGTTCATGACTGTATCCCTTTACATTGATTATTACCTTATGATCGTTATATGGTGCTCTGTTCATGACTGTATCCCTTTACATTGATTCTTCCCCTATGATCGTTATATGGTGCTCTGTTCATGACTGTATCCCTTTACATTGATTATTACCCTATGATCGTTATATGGATGATAACGAACCTCTATATGCAAATAGCAAATCTTCCCGCTGCCTGGGCTCGTATTAGAAGCAGCCATTAATATTTACAGACTTCAAGATGATTTTAAAGTATTTTAGTATTTTCTTCAGACTGGACAAAAGGTTAACCCACTATACGTCCATCTGTCTGCCTGCCAATAGGATTAAGTATGAAACCTAGATATATGGTGTTGTTTGTATATATCAAGTGGATGATTACACATTGTGAAAGAAATTACATGTAAGCAGAAATATGATGCTCTGTCCAGACAGTGCATGTGTACATGCTTCACTGCATGCATATTTCTTCATACCCCATGTTTGCTTGTCGCAGCTCTTATTCATTATTTCATTTTTAAGAATAAAGCAGAACAGATATTTATATAAGCTCAATACATTGAGAAAGGTAAACAATTTATGACCGAATTTCTTGTATTAAAATGTTCTTTATTGTACCTCTGGTATGATAAGTAGCATAATCATTTATATGGTACAGTTGATTAACTCATCCTTCTATTTCAGGAAACTTGACATTTTATATTTTCAAGTAAGATACAGTATAGGTCTTTTCTGTTTCCAGTTCTAAAAGATGGCTGCACAGTATCGCAATTTGTCACTCCGTCTTTATGAAATTTTAGATTGGATTGGCGTTTCTGAAGAGAATAGGGACAATCATAGACGACTTGCAATATCAGAAGAAATATTGATCACCCAAT
Organism: Serripes groenlandicus; assembly: GCA_031761405.1. Classification (NCBI taxonomy): domain Eukaryota; kingdom Metazoa; phylum Mollusca; class Bivalvia; order Cardiida; family Cardiidae; genus Serripes; species Serripes groenlandicus. Next base: position 58,683,302 of record JASEVX010000008.1, read on the forward strand.
TAAGCGGCTTTTCGCGTGACAAACCAATAAAAATGTATGTGTTCGGGAGTATCTGTGAGGGTACAACAACAAAAGGGCTGAAATCCGATAAAGACGTGCTATTCTGCTTTGATTCGACTGTTGTAGACAGTATCTCTCATTCACCACAAAACGGACACTCATTTCTCATGGTAACAGACGAGACCACAAAACCTGGATATTATAAACTACAACTGGTCATAGATACATTTCCAATTACTTTAATTCAAAACATTGACCCTTCAATCCTGGCAGCACATCGGTTAAGACCTGACTACTACGGCAGGATATGTTTAGAAAGCTTTAAACTTAGAAATAAATATTTCCGAGAGCAAAATGGTCCTGCTGTGACATTTTCAGATTCATATGGAATGAAAGATCACGATAAAGTTAACGCAGTAGGATGTCAGTACATCCCTAGCAGTGTTAAATCCTGGTTAAGAAGGGTAGTCAGTTGCGATCGGTTAAATGAAGCACAAATAAAACTATTGAAAGAATCCGGATGTTTCTTCGTGGGAATAAATCATCCATCAAGTCAAAACGGTTCGATTGAATGGAGAATTTCATTTTCACTACAGGAACGTGAACTCATGGCTAGTCTTAACTCTACACAGCACAAATGTTACGTTTTTCTTAAGATGATAAAGAAAGATATTATACATAAACTTGCCCCTAAATCTATTTCTTCTTATCACTGCAAAACATGTGTATTATATGCAATTGAAAAAACTCCCTGTGTATTCTGGAGACGTGGACACTTTTTAGAATGTATACGTTTTTGTATTAAATTATTATTGCACTGGGTAAAAGAGAATCGCTGCCCGAATTATTTTGTTCCGGATGAGAACATGTTTGATAGGCTTGAGTACAGCACTCTTAGACTCGTACAAAATGTCTTAGAGGACATGCTAGAACACTGGTGTAGCTTTCTATGGTCATTGACATGTGATAACATCGGGGAGGTGTTGTACGTTGTATTGTTTGGGCGGGGACGAAGTATCATGAGAGTTCAAAGAAGAACAATATCTGAACTATCACGGTTTCTGTACCTGAATTGTACTAATATGTTAAAATCAATCACGAATCAATATCTTACGTTGTGTAAAAAATGTAGATCAGCTGATCAGGCTGTTTTAGAATTACACTCAATTGAAACTTATTTCATAAATACCGATGATGTAGAAGATCATACGGAGGAAGAGACACAATTAGTAATAAGCTACTTTATCCCATACTTACGCCTTCATATAGCACAATGTATCGCCAGCATTATGTTGACCACCAGAAACGCGGATCGACTAAGGATGTTGTTTAGCAAGTTTGAGTATTACATAGAAGAAAGTAAAGATTGTGACGTTATTTCCTCATATTTGATAATTGCATCCTATTGTCTACAGAGTGAAAGGCATGATATTTGTGAGAGGATTCTTCTTAAATGTAAAACGTCTTTAGAATCACATGTTATTTCAATGTGTGGCTGCAATCCTCTTCAAAAATGTTATCATAATGAAGAAATTTTACAGATACTTAGGTCACAACCTATTCAACAGAAAGAGTTCACGAGAACCTGTACCACTGGATGTTTATCATTTCTACCTCACCAAGCAAACCTTATCCCTCTAGCATTACACTACGAGATGTATCGTTCGGTCAATACACCAGCTGGATCTAGGTATGGAATGCACCATGCGTGGTTTGATTGGATTGTTGTGGATTCTAAGGTTTACCTTTACTTCCTTCAGTATGTTCTCTATTCAAAGGAAAACAAGCCCGTCTATAAACAAGATGCTATTGACAATTTAATTCATATTATGACGAGAGATAAGAACCTTGGACATCTTGAAACAGCCTACAATTTGTTAGGATGGATATTTACACAGGAAAATAAAATACAACAAGCAATGGGGTATTTTCTAACATCCTGGAGGATCAGACCGATTCACAATGCTGCTAAATGGCACGTTCTACAACTAATTAGTTCTAGGAACATCCCCAATTAAGGCAAGGCATCTCATGTGACTGCTTCGCAATGATGTGGCGACTTTATTATAAGTTAGGATTTCGTTACATTGTAGGTTCAGATCAGCCAATACATCTTCACCGTCTTGTTAAAATCTTCACATTTCTACAGAATCTTCTAACACGTGTATGTAGGAAATATGTGAACACGGTATATTTCAGTAATCGCGTTCGGTGTTAACTTCCTGAATTTGTAACTAACTCCATCAACTGGAAAATCAATTGACTCGGGAATACATCATTCGGTCCACTGCACTCGCATATAGGTAGAATCTGTATCGCCGTGAATGATTTTCACAATAGACTCTACCAATATCAAACTTTATACCAATTATAATAGAATATAGAAGACAAATCAAATTAATAAAGTATTTAAAGTGTGACGAATAGTTTAAAAATATACTTTTATTGCAGACGAATGTTTACCCAATATACCAATATGGATCAGAGTGCACCTGCTTATTGTTGAACAGAATTAACATTGCACTCATTCGTGACGTTTTGTAAAACCAGTAAAAATGCAATGTACAATTTAAAATAGGTTTACTCATATATCTAATTAACTTTGTACGTAATAATACAGAGTTACATAACATTACATTCAGTTTATTAGCATTACATTTACACAATTTGTAGCCATTAACAAATACAGGTTTAAAGTGATGGTGAAGAACGGTTATACACATACAGACATTTATAAAACATATCAAGAAGAACATACTATAATGTACACTAGCATATTTGCCTTAATACTCATACAATGAAGCTATAACTGTTATATTTGTTTTAATGTATTAATTTATTTTAATAATATGTAAGTATATTTGTGTTTACCCTCTCAACTTAAATGCTTTAAAGACATATTTTCCTATAGTGTTTATCATGTTTTAACTGATGTAGAGGACATTAAAGAAATCAATAAAGGCACAATACAATTTCTTTCTAAAACTAAGCGTTTTTGTGAGTTTTTCATTTAACATAAAAATACATTCTGCAGTGGTTTTAGACCTTTTTGAAAACCAAATTGAACGTTATTTGTTACTTCGTGTTCATTACACCATTTAGCAATGTCTCGTTTTGCTATGTTCAATGTTTTCAATAAGACGCAATTGCTGTACGCACCCGTTCATCCCGATCTCGTGTGATACTTTTTTACCAACAGATATTAGTTCAAGACAGATCTACATCAAACGACTTTTGAAACATCTGTTTTGCAAAAGAGGAAATTACTCATACTGAGCAATGTTTCGTTTTGCTATGTTCAATATTTTCAATAATAACATTCTTGTAACTCTAATTCAAAGTATTCCGAACCTAACTAAGACGCAACTACTGTGCGTACCCGTTCGTCCCGATCTCGTGTGAGACTTGTTTTATCAACAGCTATTAGTTCCAGCGACCAAAGGACACTTGTTCGTGTCGATGTTTTGATAAGCATGGTTATGTAACCCCTTTCCCGCATACAACAAATATGCACCAGACGATTCTAAAGAGATGTGTGCAAAATACGAACACTCTCTGTTAATGAAAGCATAATAATTGAATAGAGTTGAAAACCTTCTGGCAAAAGCAGAACATGCTCATTAAGAGTAATTAATCTTTTTGCCACAATGTTTTCAAAAGTTGTCTGCTGTAGATGCATCTGAATGCGTCTACAAGTGGGAAAGGGAAAAGGTGTGAATGGTTAATTTAATCTATTGAGCCGTCCCGCGATAAAACCAACATTGTGGACTCTGCGTAAAGTATCGATCCGGATCAGCATAAGTATGCCGCGCAGGCTTACTCGGGTATATAATTTTCGCCTCCTGTGGAGTTTTTGTTTCAGGAATCATTATTCTATACCTCTATCCCCCTGAGACGGAATGTGTCGAACCGGATCAGTCTGCGCGGACTGCGCAGGCTGATCTGGTTTGATACATTACGCAGAGTCCATAATGTTGGTTTTCTCGCTGGACGGCTCATTTCTCCAAATACAGCCACATCAAGAAAGATCTACATCAAGCGACTTTTGAAAACTTTTTTTGGAAACGAAGAAATTACTCATTATGAGCAATATCTCGTTTTGCAATGTTCGATGTTTTCAATAATAACATTTTTGTTTGTTTTATTTGGGTTTGACGCCGCTTTCAACATTATTTCTGTTATATCACGGGGACAGTTCATTTATTCATGATCCCTGGGTAAACAAACCAGTACTCTGCTAGAAAATGTGCATTGCCCAAGGGCACTCCACCATGACCGTTGTGCCACGACCGGGAATCGAACTTAGGACGCCGGGTTTCAAATCCGAGACGCTAACCACTCTAAAATCAAAGTCTTCCGAACCTAACTAAGACGCAACTGATGTACGTACCCGTTCGTCCCGATCTCGTGTGAGACTTGTTTTAACAACAGCTATTAGTTCCAAAGAATAAAGGACATTTGTTCGTGTCGAGGTTTTGATAAACATGGTTATTTAACCCCTTTCCCGCATACAACAAACCTGCAGCAGACTACTCTAAAGAGATGTAGGCAACATAGAGCAATCTTTGTTAATGAAAGCATAATAATTGAATATAGTTGAAAACAGTCTGGCAGAAGCAGAACATGCTCATTTAGTGTAATTAATATTTTTGCCACAATGTTTTCAAAAGTCGTCTGCTGTAGATGCATCTGAATGCGTCTACAAGTGGGAAAGGGAAAAGGTGGTGAATGGTTAATTTAATCTATATAAGCCGTCCCGCGATAAATCCAACATTGTGCGTAAAGTATCGACCCGGATCAACCTGAGCATGCTGCGAAGGCTTACCCGGGTAGACACTTTTCGCCTCCTGTGGATTTTCTGTTTCAGGAATCATTACTCTATATCTCAATCCCCCTGAGACGGAATATGTCGGCCCGGATCAGTCTGCGCGGACTGCGCAGGCTGATCTAGGTCGATACATTACGCAGAGGCCATAATGTTGGTTTTCTTGCGGGACGGCTCATAGTTTGTGAATCCTATGTGTTTTATAATGATGATACAGATGTCAAATGAGGTTTACAATCGGTGGAATTTTTCTAGACGACTGAATACATTGTTTAGTTTATTTGTATGCATAATTTATCTCGATGTCGATGTTCTGGTGGGGCAATCATGTGATTTGAAGAAAAATGAATCGTCACCGTTCAATTACTTAATTTTTTTTCTCGTCGTACCGCCTCCTTCGGCCTAGTTTTAACCCAATGAATTATTGCCATAGCAATGAATGAGCTGTTTGAGTTTCTTTTTGCAAGACAAATAAATATTATGTATCGATTGATGATTATTGATTTAAAGAGGCAACCAGTGGGGCGTTTTTTATTTTCTTAATACATAATGTATACATTTGGTTTAAGTATCTCAAAGTCTAAAACTCATTTTTATTGTCCAACTATGCTTACGGATCTCAACACGCTTAAATCTGTTTCAAATTGTTTAATTCCAAAGTGCAGCGTATCATCACGTATACATATTAAAAAGGGAGGTAATATAGTAATATCATTTGATTTGAAGTCCCCTGTGCATATTTCGGATTTAATTCAAATGCGGGCTATTCACCTGCAATTCATTCATTGAACTGTTTATTCTTGTTTTAAATAAAACACTTACGCCAAAGATTGTTACGTTGTTAACAGTCTGTTTCTTTCTTATAATATCGAAAACACACCGTCAACTCGCCAAAGAAAAAAATAATACCCTCGCTATCTATCTAATAGCGTTGGTAAAATACAAAACAGACCCTGGATGTGACATAACTGCGTATATCCTAGAATGGAACAAGAGCGCCGCGGAGCGAACGCTAACGTTCGTCTGTTGTCGGAAATGGGGCATTACTAAATAAGTATTAAAGCCAGAGTTATGTGAATTAGTACAGACATGCGTATTGTTCATAGGAACACGTGTACTAAGTTCATTTGAAAATGTTGAACGTTTTTTTGAGCTATGGGAAAGGTTAAACTTTTGTATGAATTTCTAAGTCCAATAAGGTGCATGCATGATTAATTATTAAAGCAAGAGTTATGTGACTTTGTATAGACATGCGTATTGTTCATAGAAACATGTGTACTAAGTTTCATTTGATAATAATGAACGGCTTTTGAGTTAAGGACAAGGTTAAAAGGGGCATAACAGAATAATTATAAAGGGCAGAGTTATGTGACTTGGAATAGACATTCGTATTGTTACTAGGAACATGCGTATCAAGGTTTATTTGAATATGTGTAACTGTTTTTGAGTTATGAGGTAATGTTTAAATTTTTGACGATCACGCAGACTACGCCAAGGGTATCACATAGTATTATTCCAGTATAATGTCCTCCGAGATACTGCTCAATTTTCATTGACATACAATTAATTAAATTGAGCATGATGCTTAAACAACATAGTAACAAATATAAATAAATATTTTGCCGTGCCTTTGGAAAACCCGAACATCAGGACTTTGCGTTCAAGGCAAATCCGGATTAGCCCACAGATCTGCGCATTCTAATCAGGGACGTATCTGGTCATAAACAGTCATCTTAAAAAAATATATACACCAACACCATGCATGGAATTTGAACCGCGTGTGTCTCTGGAGGATCTTAGTCATCTAACAAAATTGAACATTCAGGTGGGCCTGTGTATACATGTACACACATTCTCACCGGATTCTTCGCCGTCCGCCTACACGTAGAACAGTCCCAAGTTTAACTCCTGACAAACAAGTGAAGTTGTAGCCCTACTGGTATATATGTGATTAAGTAACGGAGATGTAATAGGACCCTAAATCGTCTGACACTGCTCATATGAGCTGTTCCGCGAGAAAACCAACATTGTGGACTGTGTGTAAAGTATCGACCGAGATCAGCCTAAGCTTGCCTCGTAGGCTTACCCGGACAGACACTTATCGCTTCCTGTGGATTTTCTGTTTCAGGCAACAGAACTATATACATTTCCCCCTCGAGACGGAATGTGTCGGCCATGATTAGCCTGCGCGGACTGCGGATCTTGGTCGATACATTACGCAGAGTCCATAATGTTAGTTTTCTCGTGGAACGGCTCATATACGTTTATCTGTCATAAAGCGTACAAATGGCGAGCTTCTCTATTTATTATCACAATTTACTTATTTTCACACTCCGATAATCTTTCGACCAATAACAATTATTCTTACAATGCTCATGCCAAAATTAGGAATATTTGACCACAACAAGCTTGTTTATATTAGAACATAAGCAATAAATAAATAGAATAAAACTCGTACTGGATTGTATCTAAATATCAGGTCAGTTGTTAACCCTTTCCCCCATACGACAATTATGCAGCAGACGACTTTGAACATATTTTGTCAAAATATAGAAAATCTCTATAATTGAATGGATAACCCATGACTAAAAATGGAAAACATTGTGGCAAAAGGAGAAATAGCTCGTTTTTATGACTATGTTTTCAAAAAGCCGTCTGCTGCAAAGTCGACAGAAAGCGTCTTTATGAGGGAAAGGGTTTAAAAAATGTCCCACTTTTGAGACACGAGTTCACGGATATGATTATCTTCTTTGTTTTTCAATTTCGAAACACTTGTTTAAATGTTATCTAATTCACAGTCTTGCGCGGTGTTCTAAGAAAACCTAGATTGACGTATTCATTATAAGTGTTGAAAAAAACATCTGCACGGTCACCTATTCATATCATCTAATTGGTTAAAGTTTGTTTGGCGTTTCTTGGGATATTCTGTGAATAATTAGCGAAAATTGCTACTCAGAGCATGAGCAACCAGGTTATGCTGGTGTTACGCTGGTCAAAAATGGGCAAAAATGCCATACGGTTGTTTTCCCCAGAGCGCCGCTTAATAATTAAGTTTCGTATTCCGAAATCGGGAGATCGTCCATTTATGTTCATAGTCACTGTCCTCCTTGACACTATGATTGGTTAAAATCTCAGTATGATGGTGACACTTTCACATGCACGAATGCATCAACAAAGATAATTTAATTTTCGAATTATATCCAATCAGAGCGGGGGCTGCGGGCCTGAAAGTCGCCCATGAAATGACATCCGGAAAAAATGCCGTATTGAATTTGATAGACCATTTAATTCCATATCCCGTATGTATTATACTATTCTATGTTTATGTTTCATATATAAATTAAAGGAACCTACAGATAAGGTGATGTATTTTTTTTATAAACGTGTGTAAAAGAGAAGCGAAATCTGTAGATAAAGATATATGTGCTTTTGAATTGTGTTTAACACCGTTTCAACAATAGTTTAGTTATAATACGGCATTTCCTGAGCGTTGTAACAGCTCAAGTGGTGTGATATATCCTGACACCAATGCATACGTCATGGCGTTATCCCCGCAACCCAGAGCGCAGAGGGGAGTTATTTACCACACTTGTGTTAAGTCTGTTAGCATGACCAAATCAGGAATCTAATCCTGGTCTGCTGCTCATAAGGTGGACTCTCTAACCACTACACCACGGCTACGGTAAACATAAACGCACGTTAATCAGGAATAAGCGGCGCAAAGACATGAAGTGTCGCATATTGATGACATGGAGACACTTTTAACAAGCTAGCTGTACCACTATAGAGGCAACAAGAGATCAAAACCCTAATCGAAAAATGAGACTCAGCGCAGGAAAGTCAGCATTCAGTGATGTGCTTGGAATGTTGATTCAGATTAAACCAAATTCTTATCAGTCTTTCGGCTTCCTGAAAGGAGATGAAAAACTTGACACATTGACTCGATGGTGGATAGTTTAGATCCAGATCAGACTGCATGTGTACAGGCGTATTCGGATCTTTAGTTGTCACAAAAACAAAGTATTGTTTACATAAAGTCGAGGTTGCTTAAGTATTTGTTCGCGAAGCATCGTACTAACAGCCATGGCAAACGAAACCCCCCTCAAAGTCATAGAAACCAATGACAATGAATATCATATTTCACATTCGCCCATGCATGGGAAATGTGAATATGTTGGCCTTTGTGAAGAGAAGAGATCATACGCACAGTCTGATCAATATGTACACTGTTTAGATATTACTTACACCAGATTGTTAGACGATTCTGTCACTGTTCATGAATGTCAACCTTTGTTGATTCTTATAAGTCCGAGCAGGTTGACTTAGAATGACATGATCCTACACTGTTCATGAATGCCAAATTGTGCCTTGCACTGACTAATACAGTTTTTAATCAATTAACACATGGTATGGTAAAAGTTGTACATTGGTGTTGGTTTAAGGATAAATCATACGCACAGTCTGATCAACATATACATTGTTTAGATATTACTTACAATAGGTTATTAAAAGATTATCTCAACCAGTGTGAATTCTTATAAGTCTAAGCAGGTTGTCACGAATGACATGTTCAGTACTGTCAACTTGTACTTTTTCTGATGTACTTGCTCAATAATTAGTCGGCTCTCAGGTCGTAACCGATCTCCTGGGGCTTCCACGATGATTTTTTCCCAGGTTAAATAAGCTGAATGCTTGTTTCGCAAGTATAAACAACAACAAGTTGTCTGATAATACGCTTTCCAAAATAAAACAAATCAGACGAAGACGACTTTGAAAACATTTATGCAAAAACATGGAAAATCTAAATAAATGAAGGTATAGTTACTGTTTGTTAAAAAAACAGTTTGTGTGGGAAAATGAGAAATTGCTCCTATTGAGCACTTCTCCTTTGTTCACATTGTTTCCAAAAAAACTCTCTTGCAGGGGCGCTAGAAAGTGTCTAAATGTAGCAAAGGATTAACTATTTCACAAAATGCCGTTTTCAAGATAATTTCAGTTATATCACGTCGACAATTCGAGTATGCATGCTACCTAAGCAAGCAAACCAGTACTAGGCTAGAATATGTGCCTTGTACAGTAGCATCCGATCATGACCGACTCGCCCGGTACAAATTCTTCGACGCTTATCTCTCGGTCACGGCGGATTCCTGTGCATACGTACGGCCCATCAGGGTCCTCACTGTTCGCATATAAAGCAAGCAACATCTTGGCCGGACGTGGCTATATATATTTCAGAATCTTCTCCAATTATTACATCGTTCTCTATTATGTTTGACAAGTAAAAGGCAGTCATTGTGATCAATATCATCTCAAGATGATTTGGTACTCCCAGTTCAAACCAAAGACAAACGTTCATGTCATTTTTCATTAGAACCAGTTTTAAACTTCAACAAACAAATCAAAGTGCTGACATTACTCAGTGCTGATAATTCGCATGATGGCGACATGTATCTGAATATTTCCAAATTAAAGACACAGCAGTTAAAGGTTTTTGACATGTGGGAGATATGTTCACCTTTCTTCAAATGCAACACATCTGCAGCAGACGAATTTAAAAGTATTTATTAAATGAATGTTGACAAACATTGATGCAAAAGGAAAAAATGCCCACCATGAGCAATTCGTCCATTTGTAGCCACATTTAAAAAAAAAAAAAATCGTCTGCTGTAGAAGCGTCAGAAAGCGTATGCATGTGGGAATTGGTTAACGTATTTCAAGCCATGCCCACTGCTGTGCATCATAAACAAACAAACAATTGATCGTACAAAAAAATACCCTGTATTCATGCATTACATAACTTTTTTTGAGATGCAGATTCCGCGTTCGACAAAAAACAACATATACTCTATTCGAACTGTACTGATACGTCAGCTACTCTTAGTTGTCTCTTAGTTATTTCTTGTAATTTTCTATTTGTGTTGCTCATTTGTGAAATAACGAAATGAAGACATCCCAATCTATAACCAAATGCAGAAAATTGTTTCCAGAATACAGAAAACGACTTTTAAATTAAAACCATAATATTATAAACAGTTATAAAATGTTGTCCTTATCGTTTAACGCAAGCCAATTAGGTCCTAACATTCGACAAGATTTTAAATTAATCTTACACAATTAGCACTCTGGTGTGTGCTAGTAAATTGGATTGGTTGATTCGGCTAATACTCGCCTGAGCGCTCGATGTTTTCGGACAATCTGAAAACCCAGATGTTAGTCATTCTCTCTATACTTATAGGCACATTTTCCTTTGGTCAAAAACCATGATTATCGCAATGGCAGTCCATCACACCTTATAATTTGCAAATTCCTGCTATCTTGAACATGAATTATGGTAATGAAATGGACACATTATCCTTGGATTTCGAAAATGTATATCTGTGTCAGAATACATAAAACCAGTAGCACTGTTAAGTTACACAGGAATCGCCGTGAAATAATTTAAATACTCTCTTTACACAGCATTAATCACAATTCAAAGACACAATTCAACCCATGCTTCACGCGTATCCATCTTAGCTTGACAATAAACAACATTTACGTTCTTCTTAATGCATTTGAAAATAATGTAGACCAATGTATACGCTGTTTTCTACGTTTTCATTTAGTCATCATGGTATGTTACCATTACCACCAATACAACCGGTATTTTTTTAATCTGAAACATCGATGTACCGTAATGCTTTCCTCGCTACACTGAACGTCAAGGCAGGAAGTCATTAGTACCATGTTTAAAGTATTGGGTAAAACTTGTACCCTGGTATCCCGCCCCCCTAAGAAAATCAGTGCTAATTCGCCAAGTCTTATCTAATCTTGGTCTACATTGTTCGTAGCACATTAAACACAATGTATTGTATACTCTTCATTCATAAATGTATAGTTTCAAAACGAGTATGTGCCCTTGTTTAACGCTTTCTCACATTACTCACATCTGCATCAGACGACTTTAACTCTTTCTCACAAACAACGAATCTGAAGCAGACAACTTTGAAATCATCTCAATGAACATGTGAACAATCTATGTTAAAGAAAGTATAATAATTGAAAATAGTTGTAAACATTGTGTCAAAAAAAGATATCCTTTTGAACACTCTCTCTTTTTGTCACACTCATTTTTAAAAGACGTCTGCTGCAAATGCGTGATAAAGCGTCTACTTACACGAGAGAAATGGTTCAAACATCTGGAGAAGAGAATGAGAAAAAAGACCAATGTCTCCTTTTGCAACAATTTTCTGAACTCTATTCAATAAACGTAGTTCATTTTAAAATATTTCTCACATATTTGCCTAGATGTTTCCAAAATTGTCTTCTTAATAATTGCTGTTTATGGAGAGATGAGTTGACCTACACTATAGCGCTATGTTTTCATTTTGCAACGCCATGTTTGGAAAATATTATCATCTTTAAACGATACAATCCTCTTCACTAGCCAACGGTACTCCGTTCTTTGGCGTTCCGATGTGTACATGTACTTACGTGAATATATTGGACAAATCAGCATTGGGTCGCAAACATTCTATACTAAGCAAATTTACTATCTAGAACAAAGATCGTGAGATTGGTTATGGTTGTAACTGTAGATATCTCAACAAAACAGAACATCTGTTTCGGATGAACCATTGTTAGAATAACCTACATATGAGCCGTCCCGCGTGAAAACCAACAATATGGACACTGCGTAATGTACCTACCCGCATCAGCTTAAGCATGCCGCGCAGGCTAACACGGGCAGACAATTTCCCCTCCTGTTGAGTTTCTGTTTCAGGAATCATTACTCTATACCGCTATACCCCTGAAGCGGAATGTGTCGGCCCGGATTGATTTATAGTTTTACAAGATGGCGACTGATGACGCGCTCAAACTACCTATTGACTTGTAAGAAAGGGGCAAACTCAAACTAACTCATTCGTTCCCTAATAGAGGGGGCGTCCCATATTTATCAAAAATAATTCCAGGTTCGACTCAAATAGTTTTAACTGCGTTAAATTTCATTTGAAGAGGTTGGATTCTTTGGTTGTGTGGTACAATTAATAAAGGTTCAAGTCGAACGTACAATCCTGCCCAAAACGGACCTGTTAGGATAATATAGGATCAAAACGTGCATCATACTACTTGGCAAAGTAGTTTAAAACATATTGTTATTATGATATGCTGCTGTGGAAATAAATTTTACCAGTAGTACTGCTTATTCATCCATAGTGTGGGGATATCATTACGTGTACGCCTGATACGCTGCTGTGAAAATAAATTTTACCAGCACTACTGCTAATGCATTCACCTTGTGGGGATAGCATTACGTGTACGCCTGATACGCTGCTGTGAAAAGAAATCTTACCGGCAGAACTGCTAATTCATCAAAGTTGTGGGGAAAACATTACGTGTATGCCTTATACGTTGCTGTGAAAATAAATCTTACCAGCAGTACTGCTAATTCATACACGATATATTTGTATATTTCTGAAAAAATGTTGAAAGCGGAGTTAAACACCATTTCAACAAATCTCAGTTCTGAAGATAATATAGCATTTTATATTAACCATTCTCATCTATAGATGTACTGTATAACTGATAGTATTGGCAAAGTAAAACTGTTTGGCGAATAAAGCGTGTGGAATAAATTCACTAATATATCCATTATATCCGTAAATATCATCCAATCCGATAATCTGCTACTCCAAGAAATCGAACTTTACACATGAAGCTTAATTTTGAACTGCACGTGTAGAGGAAAATGTATCCGTGAAAGCATACTGACGAATCAAAATTGACACTATACTTTCAAAAGTTTCTTGAATCCTTTGACTTTTTGACGAAAAATGCAGAACATCTTCACGAATGCGCAGTTGGATATTGATCTACACTGATCATAATGCATCAATGATGGTTTTCGCAGAGCAACGTTCAAATGGGCCGTATTATGAAATGACAACACAGCACAATTTAGAAATTGACATTTTGATACAAATTGTTTCATGCATAAGTGCTTTTAGTTCTGAAATCGGTAACTTTTTAAGAAACAGAATGATCGCTAAACCACGCTTTTCGACGCCTCTGTACACAACTATTGAAAATATTCTGAAAATAAAAGGTAATTTTCAATTCTGCCACAACGTGTTTAACTCTATTCAATAGTTATAATTCTATCAATTTATGAATATTTTCCTTTTTTTATTATTGTTCTCAAAGTAGTAAGTAGTGTGCGTAAGGGTAAACAAACTGTAACACGCAGATATGTCTGTCAAATCACTTACAGAAGACATGTCGTACTTTGTTGTCAGAGTTAACGGTAAAGTATACTATGTATTTCTTTCATCCAGTCTTCTCCTGAAATAAATAAAAATCTCACAAAGAATCAGGTCATCAATTATAAACATAAAAATAACCAATAATTACCAATAATTACATTTGCATTGGACACAAACTGCCATTACATAGGTATATTAAACAAGTGTAATACAATGATTTACTTAAACATTAGGACTGGTCAGAAAAGTATTGATTACAAAATAAACACAACAAAAAAACAAACAAAAAACAGATAAAAACAATTAAATTTTAGATGAATTAAAGCCACTTATTAGTTACAATACATATAGATTATGTGTATGCAAAGTACAAGAAAACACTTATCTGACAATTCCTTTAAAGTTGTCCAATGGTCAAATAAATTTGCTGTCCGAAATCGAAGTTCCGAATTACCGTTCACTTTTGTATACATCGTTGAATTTCCAAATATAACAGAAAAACAATAACAAGAAACTAAATAATATGATTATAGGTGCTACCTACTTCGGGTAAACATTTATTATATGTTGTGATCGGTGAATAATTCCCCGCGAACTGCAGTTAGCCCCTTGCTTGCAGCACAATCAGTTATTTACGTCAATTACGAGTCCTACCGACCTAAGCAAAGAAAATAAAAATCATCATCAGGTTTAGCTTATATTTAACTTTAAAATATAGCCAAGATTTTACATCCATGAAATTATGATGACAGGTACAACAAATAAACAAATAACCAACTTGCCCTTCATAAAGTACTTCAAATAAAACGATTCCATAATTTACGGAACTACATATGTGACAAGTCAAACTAACGTTTCCTATAATTTCTGTCGTTTTCCTTTTGGTTCATTTAGTTTAAACTTATTTATATTACATCGATTGTGAAACAAGCTTTCAGCTTATATTAATCACGCTCGATGTCTGCTTCCTGGAGACTTAACCAGCACTAGTGCCGTTCGTGTGAAAAAATCCCAAAGTCAGGACCCGCTCATCACGGGACTCGAACCAGGGACCTTTGATACAAGAGGCCGACGCTCTACCTCTGCACCACTAATAGAATGACGTCATATTATGACGTCATATTACAGGAATTTGGATTTATAACTTCCGGAAAGTCAAAAAAAACTTACGAGTTGTTATTTGAACTCATTTTAGAAATAGACGACGAGTGTTATTACACGCAAATTATCACACATAAAATAACTTGTGCTCGTTCCTTATCGTGTACGTATTATCATATTTAATTATTTCCTCTAGAAGGTTTTTTTGTTTCGATATTTTCTTTTCATCCAATGAAAACGTACGAGTATCGTGACTGCATCACTGCATCAAAAAGTTCGCTCTGGACACAATTTTAGGAAAGACGGTATAGCAAATTATTGCAAAGTTCACATTACCTATTGACGGGAAACATCGCCGGCTTTACCGTCGATGTGTTTACCCGTATAAGGCCGTTTAAGCACGCTTTACTAGATTCTCGTGTTTAAAATTCCGTTAGAAGTCTACAAAGGGAAGTAACTCTTCCAATTCTGTTAGAGTATACAAAGGGAGGTAAAAGGGGGATGCTAACCGAGAATGAATTTAAACAGTAACATGAATCATGAAACCCTAATAGAATCCGGTTAATTATATTTTGGGCTATTTTAACCATCCTACGCTAAATCTCAAAAATAAAAAATAAAAATAAAAATCGTGGAATTTTTTGTTGATCATTATCTGTCTATTCAGAGATCTATATATTTATTATTTTGTTTGTAAACAATGTTACAAAGAGAGTTGTTCTATATTCTGTCAAGTGTATATGTCATTTTGTTTCGCCGTTTGTAATGCTAAATTGTATTTACCTCATGGTGTTGTCCATGTACAAACTGGGAGTATTAAAGAAATTGAAATTGAAGGTTGCTCTGGCAGATTTGTATGGTTTGTTAAATATCAAACTGTCGTATCTTTGGAGAATTGGATGCCTAATTGAAACTAATACCTTTTTATTAAATTTGGGATAACATGTAGATTTTTTTGTTTGGTTAATAAATGTAGTTGGGTATAAGAATGAAAACACGAATGAGTTTACCAATCTAAGCGTGGTCATTACAATTGTGGATAATGATATGCACGAACAAAACACAATCTGATAAAATTGAACAGTGTTTTTCTTCAATTTCTCGAATATTTTTAAGAAAACTTGGCGAAAAATGCAGTAAGATTTACCTGTGTGTGTGTATGTTGATCTGAATCAAAACATTTGTCACATAAATAGTCGCGATGCTGGATTTCGTTTAAGTTGCCTCCTTGTATAGAGCAGCAGAATCGAACAGAATAAAGACCCTTTGGTCTCGAGTCCTTTTCGTAAATGTCCTACAGTTATCTTCCATCGCGTATTTGGGAACAATTATCAAGCTGTCGTAAACAATTCCGGTTGCCGCTGGACAAATGATGACCTGTTATTTTTCAAGGAGCGTCCGCTGCGGCTGTGGGAGGTCGAAGCTTCAATTCAGGACATGGTTGTTATGCATTTACCTCCTATGCGATCAGGGTTGTGTGGTTACCATTGCGACTGTCTAGCTGTATAGTGGTGTAAGAATAAATGGACCTACAGTACTTGTAACTTACCACGGAAATGTCATGATATAATTAATAATTGTTGAATGCGGTGTAAGACACCGTGCTAATAAACAAAACAGAAGAAACAACATAAACAAATATACAGCAGACGACTTTGAAGACATCTACACATAGATAAATTGCACATTGTAAGCAATATTTGCTTTTACCACAATTGTTTCGAAATTCTTCATCAGTTGCCGTTTGTATCAGGGAAAGGGTTTATATTACAGGGAGATAATTCGACAAAGAATAAGGGTTATGCGATAAGAGTGATCTTTTGCTGTAAACAAGGAAGTGTAATTATCAACACCGGACAGGGTAGGTCATATCATTGAGAGAAAAAAGAAACACAAAGAAAATGAGATGTAAAGTGAATATTCTATACTTATAACTTTCCGATTTGGTGAGTAATTATTTATATTGTTATTGATGAAGTTGAATGTAATCTTATACCGGTGTCTTGAATCGTTTACACTTAGTTAAACAGGTATTTCTTCTGGTAAAATTTAAAAGGAATGCAGCTTGTTTTACATTCTTTGGTTCTAACCCTTATCCTGATATAGATCAATTTTAAAAAAAAGTATGGCCAAACTCTCCATTTCCCATCATATGTTTAACCCTGTTAACAAAAATAACGTTTCATTATTTACAGATGTTACACATTTTTCCTGAACAATTTCACACATGCAAGGTATCTACATCACACGACTTTGAAAACATCTATACTAAAATGTGGAATATCGTTAAATGTGAAATCATAATTACTGTGTTGATTTGAAAATAATATGACAAGTGCGAATTTCTTCAACAATGTTTTCAAAAGTGAAATGATTCAAAATGTGTCTATATGTCAGACAGAGTCCGTTTTTTCTACCAATTCACATATATAGCCTTTGTATGTCTATTTTAATCAGAGGCAGTATTTAATGACAGTTGATATGCAGTTTATTGTGAAAGATGTCAGGCTTTCTAGATCTTGTTTGATAAATCTTTACTAACTTTGAAAACTTTCAACATATTGAAAGACATGTAAAATAGAATTATAAAAGATTTACGGAATAAAACTGGAAAAGTAAATACAGTTCAAAAGTGTATAAATTGCCGTTTGCAGGCACACTTCATTGCAGGGATGGGTTCAAATCATAGTTAACAAAATACCATGTCTTGAACCCTGTGTTAAACACGTTTATTGTTACAATGTTCTAACCCTTTCCTCATACAGAAGCTTTCTAAAGTCTCTACAGAAGACAACTTTTCAAAACATTCTGGCAAAAAATGAAATTGCTTATGGTGATCATTTAATTTTTTCGACCTCATCCAATACTTATTCTTTCATTTATGAATATTTCATAGTTTTGACTTAATGTTTAAAAAGTCTTCTTCTGCAGGTTTGTTGTATGTTGGAAAGGCTTAACCGATTACCCGATAAAATAGTTTTGAATTTGTCTTAGTTGATATTGTTGGAATAACTAAATATGACTTCTTCAATATTAGAAGTATACTTTTGTTACAGTAAAAGCAACACATTGAGGGCAAATGATGAATTGATCCTTCTTTACTTCCATTTTTATTTTAATGTTCTTGTGTATTAGTATATAATTTTTCATCTTTTAGCTTATTCTTCATCTGTTCACTAACAGTTTTTTGAAGCAAACATATGACGGTCAGATTTGAATTATAATAGGAAAAGTAAAGAAACCAATAGTTTCCCAATAATATCTCTTTTATAATTCAAATTGTCGATTACCAAATTAAACACTATGATGTGGCAACTGAAAATAAGTGCATCATGTCATGACAATTGAAAATGAACACTCATTTGTTACACATAATTTAAATATTGTTGTAAGGGTGCAGTTATTAAGTATAAGTTGATTTCGAAATTGTGCCACACATCAATATTATCATACATTCATTCGTTCATTCGTTCCACGAGTTTAATGACAAGACAAAATAGCATTTTGTTGTAATTATAAGTTTCTTTCAAACACTTAACAATACATGTACATTTTTAAACAAAATTGTTATTAATAAAATCTCCTGTATATGCTTGATATCAACTAAATAACAAGTTTGAATTTAAATAAATTAGTGTTTATTTTTGACAATGAAGTAAATGTTCAAACTGTTTTACCCGACATTATTTAGAAAAGCCTCGTTTACAAATAATTTTGTTAAACCAGATGTTTTGACATAGCAGGGACCGTGTATAACCTGGACATATAGACAATGTTTTTAACCCATTCCCTCATTTAGACGCTCTCTGACGCCTTTTGTAAACATAGTGACGCAAGAAGAAATTGCTGAAAACGAGCAATTTCTCCTTTTGCCACAATGTTTTCCACTTTTAGTCATAGGTTATCCATTCAATTATAGAGATTTTCTATTTTTTGACAAAATGTGTTCAAAGTCGTTTGCTGCAGAATTGTCCTATGAGGGAAAGGGTTATCTGTGGCATAAAGTGTCGTTTAGTGTCTGGTGAAGGTTTTAACCCTTTCCAACATACAACACATATGAAACAGACGACATTGAACACATCTGTGAAATATATGGACACTCCCTTTAAATAAAAGATTTAATTACAATAACAAGTTAAAAGCATTGAAGCAAAACGAGATGTTGCACATTGTGAACAATTCATATTTTGTCACACTGTATTTATACACTGTCTTACAGAAAAAACATCCAAAAATCTCTAGTTATTTTAACAGTTTTAACCTTTTCCCATGCACCAATGTTTTCAACCCTATTCAATAATTACCCTTTCATTTATAGAGGTTTATCATATATTTTCATTGTTCAAGGGCATCCGTTTTAACACCCCTTTTTCTACGGAGAGCAAATAGCAGCAGACGAAAATGGACATGTTTTGGTACGACTTGGGAGAACTTACATGAATGCAAATTATTATATTATTTTTCACACAATGTTGCAAAAAGATTAAATGCATCTAACACGACATTGCAACATAATTGTAATGATTTGAATCAATGTTTGAAATTTTCTGACAACTCGTCCATGCATTCATCCCAAGATATCATATAACCTATTGGAATGTAAGGTTTTCATCTCATGTACGAACAGGGACTTCCACAGTTTCATATATCATCTGTAAAGAAAAGGGTATTACCCTCACGTGTCTTTATACAATAAATGGGGACTTTTCCTATTTCTACCCACACGTAAGACTTGTTGTTGTGTAGTTGAGTATCTGATTGTAGTTTAACGCCATCATTTTAAACTGTTTTCAGCTATATCACGACGACAAGTTCACGTAAACTTGTCTTTCTTCACTAAGCTTTTCGCACGTGTACCCCACATGATATCATTTTCTATGAGCCGGCTACAATCCCACGTTGAACCAGGTGGTGTAAATTATCACGTTAGAAATCATCTCTAAAGTTTAAAGACTCTTTTGTCAAAGAGTTTATGATATATTTATCATAAACCAATTTGGAATTTTAGCCGCTGCTTCGTTGACCTTTTGATCTAATGACCCAACAGAACGTGGTCAGCTCCGCTGATCCAATCATCTTGTGAGTTTGAAGTATCTGGATCAAAGTGATCTAGGTATTAAATGACAACGGATTTGAACCAAGGACCCTTGTTAACTTGAACCTTTGTTCCAGTGATCCGCAAAACAATACGGGTCGCACAATCAAAAACTAAATTAACCCTATGCATTTTACGACGTTGTAAATCAACGTGTGACGAACCGACGAACTGGACGAAACAATATGCAATATCACAATAGATGACCGTTGAAGAGTGCGCGCGCGAAAGAGAGAGAGTGATAGAGAGAGAGAGAGAGAGAGAGAGAGAGAAGAGAGAGAGAGAGAGATGAGAGAGAGAGAGAGAGAGAGAAGAGAGACAGACAGAGAGAGAGAGACAGAGAGAGAGAGAGAGAGAGAGATAGAGAGAGAGAGAGAGAGAGCGAGAGAGCGAGAGAGAGAGAGAGAGAGAGCGAAAGAGAGAAAGGGAAAGAGGGACAGCGATATACATATATATATATATCAAGGGGGAGGCATGAGAGAGAGAGAGAGAGAGAGAGAGAGAGAGAGAGAGAGAGAGAGAGAGAGGAGAGAGAGAGAGAGAGAGAGAGAAACAGAGAGAGAGAGAGAGAGACAGACAGACAGACAGACAGACAGAGAGAGACAGAGACAGAGACTCAGACCAGACAGAGACAGAGAGAGACAGAGGACAGAGACAGAGACAGAGCGAGAGGAGAGAGAGAGAGACCGAGGGAGAGCGCCGAGGGAGAGAGAGACAAAAATATACAGCGATAGAGAGAAAGAAAGACAGAGAGAGAAAGATAAAGAGAGAGAGCGAGAGAGAGAGAGAGAGAGAGAAAGAGAGATAGAGAAAGGGAGAGAGATATGGAGAGAGAGAGAGAGATAGCGAACTAGAGAAATAGAGAAAGGGAGAGAGGGACAGCGATATATATTTAGGGGGGGGGGGGGGAAGGGGGCATGGCCACCTAAATCAAAATACCCGTTTATAAAGATTGATTGGTTGATTGTTTGGTGTTTAACGAAGCTTTCAACAACTGTTTCAGTTATATACAGTTGTTTCATTGGTTAGTTACCAAGTTCAACTGGTTTATTTATCCTCATATCATCCAGTCAGTCGTAATGCTAACCTGTTGGTCTGAGCGCCTAAGAGGCAGTCATTCTATCATTTACGAAGTATTTGTATGACCCGGCCAACAACCTTTCGCACCCGAGGCGGACGCTCTACGATTACACCGCCGAGGATTACCACTGTAGAACGAATGTCTGTGTGAATTCCAATGCGAATCAGGTACCAGTTTAACTCTGATAACATTTACCAATATGAATACACGCTTGAACATTTGACGATTTAAATGACACTGTAATCGAGAAATAAAAAGATACGATCGAATACAGAGACTTCCGGTGTACTATTTCAAACTGTATAGCGTTTGCTTTGGTAATGAAATGTTTAGTTTTGCGCATATAAAAACTGTTCCCGAATACAATGTGATCTAAATCTTTCGTAATTTTAGTCACCGAACATCTTTGTCATACACATGGCAATCCCCTTCGTCGCTAGTACTTCGTACATCATATATTCCCATATGTATGGGTATGTTATGGACAAAGCTCTCTTGACTCATTCCTAGAAGCTGAAGTTGTATTGTGTCATACTTTGCACGTTCACTGTTACATTAAAGATAGTTCAAATTTACTTAAATGACGAACCTGCAACACTGACTTATGAGGAACAATTTATACTGCTAAGTTTGACAGAAAAGGTAAAGAAAACGAAGAATAAAAAAGGCCCGTGCTTGATTGATTGATTTTGTTGGTGTTTTTACGCAGCTTTCAACATTTGTTCAGTTATATCACGGCGTGTCCTGGGCAAGGTCACCTGTACTACTGGTTCATTAATCATTGCACCAGCGTGTCAGTCGTAATGCTAACCCAACAACATAAGCGCCAAGAGCACGTGCATGAGAACAGGTACAAGCTGGTATTTCTGAACAGTGTAAGGTTCATATCAGCCTGGCCATCTGCTCATCCTTATTGTATTCTATACAAGTTGAATACAATCTTCTAATAAGTGTATGTTAAATCTATATTAACAGTTTTCGGATTGCTCGGATACACGGGTGTATCTAGATCTACATTGTTCACAAAAGCCAATTAGTACGTTTTCCCATGGCTCGATGAATGTAATCATAATACGACAGAAACCAAACCTCTTGTTAAAACGTTTCCCATTTCAAATCAGTTTGATAAATAAGAACTATTTCGATAAGGAAGTGATTACGTAGCAAACACTTTCTCCTCTTTCCTCACATTGATTTCATTTCCGTGTTAAATTAATACTCTAATTGTCAAAAAAGAAAAATCATTTTTCATCCATCTGGGCACGAATTACTCGGGTCAACTATTATGAAAAACTGCCAGTTCGGCGACGTCGTCGTACGTCCGTCCGTCTCAATGTTACTTCAAACCATTGGAACAATTTCAAAACCGTTTTATAAGAATGTTCCTTTAGTTGCCCTTTACCGAAATTGATCCACCCGTTCCATTCGGACGCACAGAACTGGCCCAATTTATCAACTAATTATTAGACCTATTTTCTGCGGGGAATCATTTCCAGACGAACTCAACTGTATGAAGCCTCATTCATCAGTTATCATCCGTCACATATTAGGAAGAAATTACCAAACTGCCATAATGAATCCAAGTAGCCGCTGTACAAAATGTACCTGCTCTGATTCAATATTTGTTGCACCCACATATAACCCTTTCCCACATGTAACACATATATTAGAGACGACTAATTTGGCAAGATTACAGCCCCAACAACACCCCCGCCACCCGCCCTTCCACATCACACAAACATTTTCATAACAAAATACTAGATAAGCCATATCAAAATTGAAAAAAAATGGGATGCGTTCTTGTAAAGATGGATAATGGCGAAATTAGTTTAAAGTCTGTTGAGTCCCTCCAACTGATACCGCTATCTTTTATGTCATGGCCATATTAGTGCACATATATTGAGAATAATTTTGCTGAGATAGTATGAATAAGTAGACTGCACTGAACGACTGTTGCTTAGACCATTTTAAGGAAGATCGTCCAACTCGGGCGTGGAATGTCGCGGGTACGAACCTCGGACAGGTCATACCAAACACTATAACAATGGTTGTCATGCCTTTCCCTCCTATGCCCTCAGGGTTGTGGGGTCAGCACTTCGACTGACTCGCTGACAACGGTGTCAGGATAAAAGGACCAATAGTACTGGTAACTTACCCAGGAAATGTCGTGATAACACCAAAATGGTTAAAAGCGGCGTGAAACACGTTGCACGACACACAAACAAATTTACTATATACATTAACAGCAGACGGCTTTACAATATCTACGAACAATTTATGAACATATTTAAACCAAAGCATTATTTTTGAGTTTAGTTGTTTATTTTCTGTCAAATGGATAATTTGCTCATTATAAGCAATATCTGCTTTTCCCACAATTGTTTCAAAATTCTTCAGCAGCGAATGAATCAGTTTGACATTTGTATCAGGATAAGGGTTTAAACTGAAGGGAGTTAATTTGACATAAAAAACATTAAGTGTTAAGAGTCATCTTTTGTTAAAATAAAGGAAGTAAAATAGTTACCCATGAACAGGGTACGACATTTTGGTGAAAAAATAAATCCACAAAGAAAACTATATTTAAAGTGAATATTCTGATCCAAAAACTTTCAGATTTGGTGAGTAATGATTTATTTTGTGGTTGACTGTGTTGACTTTGATATTGTGACTGTGTCTTGAATTATTTATATGTAGTAAAAAAAGATATACTTTGGTAAAATTTAAAAAGTACAGCAACAATCAACGCCAAATTATGGAAAATCTCTTTTTATAATTATTGAGTTGAGTTGAAAACTTAACGACAGGTGATACTTTATGCCACAACGTTTTCAAATAGAGCTGATGCCATTACTTCGTGTTTAAATGTTTCTATCAGAGGCCTTATCAAAAGAGGAGTAAAGAACTGCCTCACTGAGATGATTCTATTTTTTCCCACAACATAGTGTTTGAGGGTCAAATTATGATTTTAGAATATGAAATACGCTCCTATCTAGTTGGGTAACTTATAGTATAAACGTGATTAGAGCGTTGACAATTGAAAATGAACAAAACATTGTTTAACGGTATAACACTATTGTGGTAAGGATGAAATCATTTATATCAGCTAGTTTTCACATCATCTTGAAATTGTATACGCTCCTATCTAGTTTTGTAACTTATAGTATAAACGTGATTAAAGCCTTGACAATTGAAAATGAACAAAACATTGTTACACGGTATAACAATATTGTGGTAAGGATGAAATCATTTTTATGCGGGGATTCAGCTGTGCTGAATACCTCGGTACATTGTCATGCCCAGCTTACAGGAAATGGAAATTTGTATTTTTTGTGCTGCCCTCTGTTTTTTCAAAATGGACAATTTGTCTTGATTGCCCAGGGATCAGTTAAATACGTTACACAGCAAGCTAAACAGTATGCACATTTATACAAAGTAAATGTACACAATGTAAAGTTTTAATCCATAAAGTTGTATACATAATTTAGAAATTTTAGTATAAAATATAACACAAAGTAACTTCATTATATATAAAAGTATAACAATTTGCTTGTGCAAAAATAACAAAATGTAAATTTATATTGAAACCATTTTTTGTTTGTGAAAACCCCTAGTCATAGCGTTTGTTGTATTTTTACACAACGGGTAGAAATGTTCACTTTAATCCCTAGTCATAGCGTTTGTTGTATTTTTACACAACGGGTAGAAATGTTCACTTTAATGATTATTATTATATATAGGGTTTTACGCCACTTCCAACATTATTTCAGTTATATCATGGCGACAGTCCACTTGTTCATGATCCCTGGGTAAACAAACCAGTACTAGGCTAGGAAATATGCCTTGCCAAAGGGCACTCCACCATGACCGTTGCACTTTAATGATACTGTATATCATATTTAAAACACATGGCTGTCAATGTTCAAGGTTACTAAGAGCTCATAAGTCTGTATAAATGCTTCTGACAAATAATGAACTCTACATGTTGCCCCCATGTATCTAGTTAATTAAAAGCTCCACCGTTTGTTACATCCCCCGCATTTTAGTACTTCAGTACTTTGATTATCAGCTAGTTTTCACACCGTTTTGAAATTTTACCGCACACCCGTCAGACATACCCTGCGTTAAATGACAAGACAAAAATGCAGTGTTTGTAATATTAGCCCTCTGTCAAACACTTTAGCATGAATTATATTCGTTTAACAATAATAAAACCTTCTTTAACTGCTTATTAACAAATTTGAATTTAAATAAATTTATGTTTAATTTCAACAATGCAGTAAATATTTTAACCGTTTCACCTGACTCATTTTAGAAAAGTCTCATTTGCAAATAATCTTAGAAAAATATTATTTTTATCCCCGAAATTTGACAAATAGTTGTTCTTCACAAAGTGTATTTATAATGTTTGTGGCATAAAGAGTCATGAGTAGAATAGTCTTTAGTGAGGCAGTTCTTTCGATTACCCACAACATCGGGTATTATTTGATAATTTGATGTATTGTAAGACATAGACGTGTGTACCCTTCATAATCCTGGCATCTAATCATAGTATAATGGTTGGAAGGATTATATCTAGTATGAGCAAGGTCATTGTTTTCTTAAAAGCATGAGAGGCAACTAATAGGTTTATTTCACAACGATTTTGGATATAGCTGGCATTCAAAAGAAGATATTTCAATTGTAATACACCTGGTTATCTTAAAATCTGATTGATAACATCTAGTCTGTAAGGTAATGTAATCCCCGATGCATGTTTGCGCTGACATCCCTTCATTTATTCAAGTATGAAACACGCAAATCAAACATAATTGTAGCGTGCCCAATAAGAAACCCAACATTTTATGACGGTAGATACATGTAAGATGGAATATTCTAATATTTAACCCTTACCCTAATATAGACGCTTTCCGACGTTTATGTAGCAGACGGTTTTTTGAAAACATTCTGACAAAAGAAGAAATTGCTCAAAATGAGCAATTCTTCCTTTTGTCACATTGTTTTTAACTCTATTCAGTAATTAATATTTCATTTTAAGAGATTTTCCATATTTTTGATGAAAGTTTTCAAAGTCGTCTGCTGCAAATTTGTTGTATGTGGGAAGGGTTAATATGCGAAAAGTGTAAGTCTAAATTATGTTGCGTGTATGGGCATGTTGATCTTGATCTACGATAACCGTCAATACCCAACGTTGGCATGTTCCTGTAATACAACCTTATATGTACGTGTATCATAATTAGGAGCATAGTTATTTACTAGTAATGTTCTTGTCTGTTTACCTAGGGGGTTATGAATAACTGAACCTGTCACCGTGATATAACTGAAAAAAACGTTGAAAACGGTGTAACATCACATAAACACAATACAAATCTATAGAGAGAAAACACATAACCTGAGTAAACACCTGCTGTATAATGTTGACAGTTAGTTTTGTCTAAATGAGTACCCTTAATTGATTGATTGATGCTAGCCATGTGAAAGCTCCTCAAACTGCCAGCCTCGTGAGCACGAGGTCCAGTTTTCGCAAAGTTTGCGTCAGCCGGCCCTGCCATGCCCCAGCCGGCAGTTGGGCATTTCCCGACCAAGTCTCGACTTTTCACCCGTCACTGTTCCATAAAAGAGTTTAACTGGCATCGTGACATGTGTCAGGTGAGGTGCTACACTCGTGCTCGAAGTCGCACTAGCCGGATTCCACCCAGATTAATGGCAGCTGGTTGCAATGTTCAGATGGAGTTCACAGCCCAACTCCCGGCTGTATATTGCTCGAATTAGAGAGTTTAACTGGCATCGTGACACTATGTCAGGTAAAAGTGACACACTCTGGCTCCCAAACGCGCTAGTTGGATTCCACCCGGATTTATGTCAAACTCAAGCCGAAGTTGGGCATTCAGAGTGGCTCGAACCCTCGTTCTGGCGTGCCTTAGAAAGATAGATTGGACGGTTGATTGATGCCTAAAACTGCTTCATGTTGCATGAGCTCCTATTTCGCCAAGTTGAGAGAGAGAGAGAGAAGAGAACGAGGAGAGAGAGAGAGAGAGAGAGAGAGGAGTCGCACTGACCCGAGAGAAGCAGAGATAGGAGAGAGAGAGAGAAAAACTTCTTTATTGATTTTATGTATGTATCTATGTGCTATTTAATTTTCACCCTTCTGAAATAAGTATTCAAACTCTACGAAAAATGATGTAGATCTAAAACAGTCATCGCATCCGCGCAGTCTGATCTGTCTCTCGACCGAGCTCCGGTAGCTTAGTCGGTAGCGACGTGGGCTGTCAATGTAGGTGTTGTGAGTTTGAATCCGAGCTCGGGCAACGTTCTTTCCCGACGTTTGACAAAATTCACTGTGACAAGCGACATTTGTCTTTCACCAAATGGCTAACAGTTTACATATTTGGAAAATCAGCCAGTTGCTTGGGGAAGTTTGTTGTGTGGCAGTACTGGTGTGAGAAAACAAGGAAACATATAAGTAGGTGAACTGGCCTACGTGATATGACTATTGAATTGTTGAAAAAGATGTTAAACCCCAATCAATCAATCAATCACTGATCTGTCTGTGCCCTGCTCACCATATTAGTCAGAGACGGTTTCAGGCAGTAGCCATTTGGTTCCTCAGCCTGGTCCTTGCAGGCAGGCTATTTCCAGGTGTAACGATCCGATATCATTATACTTGTCTTTATTTTATGACTCTGATGGAATTCAACGACATACTTATATTACGGTTTTTGAAGAAAGCATTCACGAATACCTGAAGTAAAATGTGTAAACTTCCTTAATTTTGAAAAAATCGGAGGGCACTCGAAATTAACCATGATCACGGTTCAACGTTGTATTCTCAAAAACACGGATCATATTATCCTCACTGTATTATCAATATAGTACATAACGAACACGAAAAATCGCTAGAATGATGAAGTGATCGAGTGTGATAGATTTCGCAATGTATTATGTGCATGCATGCGTTCGAATGTTTGTGTATATGTGTGTTGTTATGAGTAAGTGTTATCGTTTTATGTGGGTTTTATGTTAAATCCTAATGTAAATTAAGCTTGAAAAACGTATTGATTGTGGAAAATAGTAAGCATTGCGGTTCGAGCCATACAAGCAATAGTCGGTAACGGCCGAAGCCTATCAATCAGGGGTCGTGAGTTCGAACCCCGGCTCGGCCATTCATTTTTTTCCGATGATTGAGGAAAGTCGCTGTGAACAGCGTCAATCGGCTCCCACCAACGGGCGTAAAGCTTTATGTTGGAAGGTAGGCAGTTGTCTGGGAATAATGCTGTGTGGAATACTGGTGAAAGAAAGCTAGGAAAATAACGTTTGTAGCAGACGGTATTTGAAAACAGTGTGATAAATTGAGCAATTTATTATAATGAAAAATTACTTCTTTTGCCAAATGTTTTGAACTCTATTCAAAGTTTAAACATTCATTTATAGAGATCATTTTAGTTTTTTTTCAATATGTGTTTTTAAAGTCGTCTGCGACAAATTTGGTGTATGTGGGAAAGGGTTTATATAAGAGAAAACATGTTTTTATAAGTGGGCGCTCGGCAGTGTAGATCAAAAACAGACAGCGAATCCGCGCAGTCTGATCTATCTCTGCCCTGCTCACCAATTAGTTATAGACGGTTGAAAGGAACTTCTGTAAGGCAGTATGCAATTGGTTCCTTAGCATGAACGCACATGCATGTATTTCAGTTGTGATTATAACATAAGTGCTGATGTTCCTGAAGCACAGGCCGAGCCCCGGTAACTCAGTCGATAGCAACTAGAGCTGTCAATCCATGGGGGTTGTGAGTTCGGAAGCCCAGCTCGGCCAACATTCTTTCCGACGTTTAACAAAAATCACTGTGACAAGTGTCATTCGTCTTCCACTAATAGGCTGACAGTCTATGTGGAAAAGCAGCCAGTTGCTTGGAAAAAATGGTGTGTGGAGTACTGGAGTTCGAACCCCAGCTCGGTCAACATTCTTTTCGACGTTAAATAAAAATCACTGTTACAAGCGTTATTCGTCTTCCAGTTGCTTGAAAAAAATGGTTTGTGGAGTACTGATGTGAGGAGGCCATGAAACACATGCGCAGGTGAACTGGTAGCCGTGCTTTGACTGAATTACTTTTTGAAAACGGTGTTAAACCTCAAACAATCAATCCTTGAGCACGGCTCATATCATAGCGACTTGTGTTTAGTTAATGCTTCTGGTGCATTACAACGATGGGTCACATGATCACGTTGTTTTACGGTAGTACTTGAGAGTCTTCCCTATAGTTACTTGGATTCAAACTCTGACCAAATGGTTTCAATGCTGACCAATACACTACAGCCGTGGTTGATTATTAATGTATGTGAAACAACCATATATAAACGTTTGATCATGACCAGAGTTCTAGATTAGGAGCGTTTTGCATGTTCTAAAATTCATATTTGACCTCCAAAACCTATGTTGTGGGTACTGAAAAGAATCATTTTTGAGTACCCACAATATTTGTTTAAATGAGTGCTAACAAAGATATCGTCAAAGCAATACCTGTTTATTCTCCCTTATATGGTGCTCTGATCATGAGTGTATCCCTTTACATTGATTCTTACCTTATGATCGTTATATGGTGCTCTGTTCCTGACTGTATCCCTTTACATTGATTCTTACCTTATGATCGTTAAATGGTGCTCTGTTCATGACTGT
>JASEVX010000008.1:58713516-58753933 GCA_031761405.1 Serripes groenlandicus
ACGCGTATGGAAAAACCAATAATGTGATTGTCACAGTATGCTTTATTACCTGTATGTATTAAACACCGATCATTTAACACCTTGCAAATCAAAGTCGTGTGTTGGTTGATTGACCGTTGAACACAATAAGATTACAGTTAATCTCGACCAATTAGTGTGGCCGCTGGCCGCGTTTCAAAGGGGACCGCTGATCAAGGCAGTTTATAGAGTATAATTGGTTGGGAGGGATTTAAAGTGACCGTTTAACGCCGGTGACCGCTGATCGCATGTGACCGCTCACACAAGTTTGACTGTATATGCAAACATATGGAATATCTCTATAAGGGATGGCTTAATTATTGAACAAATTGAACACATTGTGACAAAAATACAAATTGGTCATTATGATCAATTTCTCCTTCTTCCCAAATATTTGCTGCAAAAGTGTAAGTTTGTTTAGAGTTTAACGCCGCTTTCAACAGCTTTGATCATATCACGGCGGTCAGTGCACCTACCCATGTTTTCCTGGCTTTCCCACACCAGTACTTACACAACATTCTTTCGAAGCCACTGACTACTTTCTCACATAGATCAGAGGTGAGAGGCAATGGAAAAATCGCCCGAAAGAATGTCGCCGCAACCGGGTATCGAACCCGTGACCTCCAGATCACGAGTCAGATACGCTACCAATTGAGCTACCCGGCCGGGCTTCACCCGTGTAAGTGTAAGACCAGCGGCAGCATGTTGGAAAGATTTCAATCAAGGATATAGATAATAGCGAACCGTCAATAAATAAATCTTAAAACTGTTTATTATATGACAAAGATACTTTCTGAAAGCATAAACTTAAGCTTAATTTATTTGTATTAATATACTGCAATATAGTTTAAACAAGAGGGCCACGATGACCCTAGATCGCTCACCTGAATTATGCAATGTGATTTATAATGCAAAACACATCAAGACAATTATTCTGACAAATATTCAAAATGCAACCTCCAGAAAAGTAACAATACTTTCCTTCATTTGGCCTCGTGACCTATTTGTTTTATCATGACATGCCCCATATTCGAACATGGACTAAATATCACCAAGACAAACATTCAGACAAAGTTTCAATTTGCTTAAAGTAAAAATGCGGCTTCTGCATAGTTAACAAGATTGTCCTTCATTAAGCCAAGGTGACCTAGTTGTTAACCCAATATGACCCATATTCGGGCTTGACCTAGATATCATCAAGACAAACATTCTGATAAAAGTTAAACCTGCTCAAACTATACATGCAGCATCCAGAGTGTTCACAATATTTCCTTTCAATTTGGCCTAGTGACATAATTTCTGACTTAATGTAACCCATATTTGAACTTGGCCTCGATATTATTCAGACAAACATTCTGACAAAATTTCAAGCTGCTGAAGCAGATTATGCGGCCTCAAAAGTGTTAACAAGATTGTCCTTCAATTTTACATAGTGACCTACTTTTTGACACATGACCCATATTCAAACTTGACCTACATATCATCAAGACACATATTCTGATAACGTTTCAACATGTTTAAGTTAAAAATGCGGCCTCCACAGTGTTAACAAGATTTTCATTCAATTTGACCTAGCGAGCTAGTTTTTGACCTCATACAGCCCAGTTTCGACTTAGTTCAAAATTTGATGAAGTGAAATGTTCTTATAAACTTTCATGAAGATTTGATGCAAAATGTAGCCAAATTTATAGGTTTACGTATGCATGTATGATATATTTCAATGACCGCCTCACGCGTTTGAGTGCATCTCATTTTTCAATTTCATACAAACCGCATTTTGTAGCAAGAAAATGTCAACCGGATATCTATTTTGAATAACAACGATTGTTTGCAGCGAATACAAAACATCACACTATTGGAGTAGATTGTTTCAAATCAAGAGGGATTTTCCATCAGTAAGCCAGACGCGACAAGTAACATAAGCCCATCCGTAATTTAGATAAAAATACATAAACGTTAATTATTATTTTCAATCAATAGGTGTTCAAAAACCAAAACTAAAAAAACATGTCGACAATCTTAGTTGTGTGCATTATTATGTTATAGTTAATCACACATGCTGTCAGCTTTATAAAGCATTCATGTATTATAAAGTCAAAAATTAATTTAAAAAAACCACCCGGTGCCATAATATGTCCTCTCCGATTAATCTCGGCGAATCTTTTATTGACGGATCTGTTTTCTGGCCGATAAGTAAGACAAGTAATAAAATGTTAACTGGACGCTTGTTATTGAGAATCACAATGTTTAATGTTGACATCTAGGCGATCTAAATATGTGAAATAGTGAATTGTATCCACATTCATTCGATCTGAAACGGACGACTCGGAAATCGTTACGGCACAAATATGAATAAAGTTCTGTAAGAGACATACATGTATCAAAACAATGAAGTTATGTCTCTGGCATTTTCAATGAATAATGTTGGAAATGTTTTGGTACAAGCAGAAAAATGACCTACATATCATCAAGACACATATTCTGATAACGTTTCAACATGTTCAAGTTAAAAATGCGTCCTCCACAGTATTAACAAGATTTGCATATTGTTTGTCACCTGCAATTTTCTTATCTAAACCCGTCCCACTTGCGGACGCTTTCTGACACAGCTACAGTAGATGACTTAGGAAAGATTGTGACAAAACACGAAATTGTCTCAATTGTTTTTAAACCTTATTCAATAAATGTACTTTCTTTCATAGAGTGTCCATATGTTGACCTATAAGTTTCCAAATTGACTACTGCTGATGTGTTGTATGAAGAAAATGGTTAATAAGAATATTATGTTGCTCAGCGGCATAATACAACTTAGTTGTAAAGGATGTGCGATGTAATGTAATTCAGAAAATATCAATATCAACAATCACATCCGCGCAATAAGATCATGATATAATCGTTTTACCATCTAGGCTTACAAAACCAAAACCAAACTATAGACGTAGGCTCTTTGATCGTAAGTTCTTTTTATGTCAATCTATCCGAAGGTCGGTTTTGGCGTGACATGAAACATGTATTAACCAAGACCGTCATGAACAAGTTCTCCTTTTGTCAAATGTTTGCATCTCTATTCCATAATCGATCTTTAAGTCCTTGATATTTTTCTGTATTTATGTAGACATTTTGAATGTCGTCTGCTGAAGAGGTATCATATGTTGATGGAAAGGGGGGTTACGGAACAAATAAAAAGATGTGCGCTTGTTAGCTGATCGTGAAGTGTTCTTATTAAGTAAATCCCTTTCCAACATACAACAAGCAGACGACTTTAAACATACTTTGACAATAATTATTTTCAGCAGTGTCTCCATTTGCCACAATGCGCTTTCTGACCCCTCAACAGCAGAGGAGTTGTGAAAACTGTATGGCCGTCCGCCCCAATGTTGTCAACTGTATTCAATAGATGATATTGCTGAAGAGTGGCGTTACAAGTGGGACATTTTGTTAACCCTTTCCCTCATATAGACGCTTTCTGTAGCCTCTGCAGCAGACGACATTTTAAAAACATAGTGACAAAAGAAGATATTTCTCAAAACG
The DNA here is from genome assembly GCA_031761405.1 of Serripes groenlandicus. Classification (NCBI taxonomy): domain Eukaryota; kingdom Metazoa; phylum Mollusca; class Bivalvia; order Cardiida; family Cardiidae; genus Serripes; species Serripes groenlandicus. Next base: position 58,717,066 of record JASEVX010000008.1, read on the forward strand.
AGCAATTTCTCATTTTTCCACAATGTGTTCCACTTTTAGTCATAGGTTATCCATTCAATTATAGAGATTTTTCTATGTTTTGACAAAATATGCTGCAGAATTGTCGTATGAGGGAAAGGGTTAACACCTAACCTGCCCTGTGTTCCATAGTCACCAAACCCAAAACCTGTTTTGCGAAACCTATATAAGTTTCGTCGATAATCCGTGTATTAGTCGGTAAACCAAACCTGTTTGACGGGAGTACATGCATAATACTAGTCTGGTTCCCTGCGTACTATATGACAAATACTACGTCAGGCACACAACATAAATGGCGGCGCCCAGTGTATTCGTTAAGGTAAATACAACAAAGAGTAACTCCTATACCGTGTAGGGCACACTTTTTAAAATTTCAACTTGCACTTATATTTGTGTATGTTAAAAGAAAATATCTTCATTTTGTCCCTGTTTCGTAGTGTTAAGAAATAATTCATCAATTTAGTTACTTATCAAGTAGCTACATTTCGGATGGTGTTATGAATTTCGGATACACATAAGAGTATATTCTATTTCGAGATATTATCTGTCAATGTATTAAGGGGTGGGTACGTAACACATTGAATATACATTGAATATACATATCATTTGGTTTTATACCTTGAAGTGGCTTACTAGGGCATATAATATATGATATAATTTTGTCTTTTTAAGGTTATTTCTGAAGCAATTACAAAATATAATGAGCTTTTTTCAACACATATACAATCACTTAAGCCTCTGCAACATGCTACTTTGCAAAAGTGATTCATTCCCAATTACAATCATATATTGTAAGTCCATTAAATGGATTGGATATGGTTATGAATTTTCCAGGATGATTTTGGGAGACAACTTCTACAATTTGTTTGGAGTTTAACGCCGCTTTTAACAGCTTTGGTCATATCACGGCGGTCAGTGCACCTACCCATGTTTTCCTGGCTTTCCTACACCAGTACTTACACAACATTCTTACGAAGCCACTGACTACTTTCTCACATAGATCAGAAGTGAGAGGCGATAGATAAATCGCCCGAAAGAATGTCGCCGCAACCGGGTAGCGAACCAGTGACCTCCAGATCACGAGTCAGATACGCTACCAATTGAGCTACCCGGCCGGGCTACAACTTCTACAAAGACAACAAGTTGCCTGAGACAGCACGTGTAGTAATGTTTCATTCCTCGATGGAAAAAAGCCAAGGATTGGTTAGTAAACTTCATATAAATGTGATTATCAGATTTCTCCTTTTGTCACAATGTTTTCAAACTTCGTCTTATGCAGAGGCATCTGAAAAACCAGTATGAGGGAAATGGTTAATAGTTACTGATTAAACGAATTTTAACTACATTTATAGGCAGCCACACACCGAAGAGTCAACATATGGCTGCTGAACACATATTGCAGTTTAATACAAGCCTAATAAAGAAGAAAACGTTGTTTTGGTTAATCTTCAAGTGGCTGCATAAAAGGGGTGATCGCTAACACAAGTTGACTGTACCAGTATTTCACAATAAATGAAGGCAGTTGTAATTTGAATCTTTAACCAGTTGTTACTTCTCAAAAAGGTAGATTTTGTTACCATGACTAATAGTAATAGATATGATTTCTTTTACATTTCTCTTGTTTTAGCGTTTTTCCTGTAGAGGTTGAGGAATCACGTTTCCTCTTTGAAACTGTTTCTTTCTTCTCTGGTGTTGTTGCAGGTTTACTGCCATTAAAATGCCCGTGATCAACATGAAGAAAGCTTGGTGTCTTTTGACTATCACTAGTATCAGTATATTTAGGTGTAACTGTGTTAGAGTATATATGGTCCATAATCTACAAATACAATAGGAAGGAAAATATTATTTATTTGACAAGAAAAAAATATAGGATAAGGGGCATTCGTTATTTTCTTTCTAGATGTACAAAATGAAAACAAATTGGGTTGGTTGTTTTTATTAATGGGAGACGATCGGGTATTTGTAGCCTAAGGATAGAGATTTGAACAAAAAATATCAAGACTCTTCAAAAGCCATTTAGAAGTTATGTTGACTGGGAACTCTGTATTAGAAAATATACATTCATTTCCGACTGTGATTGTGAATGAAGCTTTCATTTATTTGACTAAATATTGTGTATTCTTTCAAAATAATTGCAAATATGTTGATTCTATACACTTTTCTTTTCATTTACTCCTATTTTTAAACCTAGTTATATTCCATGTGGCCAACATATACTCGTAGGTTATGCGAACTTAAAGGTAACATTTATCCGAAATTACAAGGCATCCGAAATACGTCTACTTAACGAATGCATTATAAAACAACGGTTAGCAGGAAAGGCAATAAAATATAAACTTATCAATGACTTTTTAGTTATAATATTCACACGAAAAAACTACTGCGATGAAAGTGCCCAACAGACAACCTTGACTTTAACTGTAACACAATGGTCCTGTGGGAGCCGCCATTTTTGTAGTATGCCTGACCCGTAACATAGTGGTAGGGGCAGGTAATCCAGACTAGCATAATACAGGTATGTTTCGTTCCGCTCTATAGACAAAACGTGTTTACGTTGTGTTTACTATGGAACACAGAGCTGATATATAGATAAATTCCAGTAAGAGTTGTATTCTATTCATGTATTGCTTATGTTCTTATATAAACGAGCTTGTTCTGGTCAAATATGCCTAATTTTGCCATGAGCATTGTAAGAATAGTTGTTATTGGTAGAAAGATTATCGGAGTGTGAATAATTAAATTGTAATAATAAATAGAGAAGCTCGCCATGTGTACGTTTTATGACAGATAAACGTTTATGAGCCGTTTCACGAGAAAACCAACATTATGGACACTGCGTAATGTATCGATCCAGATCAGCCTGCGTTGTCGTCCTGGTTGACACATTCCGTCTCAGGGAGAAAGAGGTATAAATAACTGATTCGTGAACAGAAAATCCACAGGAGGCGAAAAGTGTCCCTCCGGGTTAGCCTACGCGGCAAGCTTAGGCTGATCTCGGTCTATACTTTACGCAGAGTCCACAATGTTGGTTTTCTCGCGGAACGGCTCATATGAGCAGCGTCAGACGATTTAGGGTCTTATTACATCTCTGTTACTTAATCACATATAGACCAGTAGGGCTACAACTTCACGTGTTTGTCAGGAGTTACATCTCCGTTACTTAATCACATATAGACCAGTAGGGCTACAACTTCACGTGTTTGTCAGGAGTTACATCTCCGTTACTTAATCACATATATACCACTGGGGGCTACAACTTCACGTGTTCGTCAGGAGTTACATCTCCGTTACTTAATCACATATATACCAGTAGGGCTACAACTTCACATGTTTGTCAGGAGTTACATCTGCGTTACTTAATCACATATAGACCAGTAGGGCTACAACTTCACGTGTGTGTCAGGAGTTACATCAATGTTACTTAATCACATATAGACCAGTAGGGCTACAACTTAACGTCTTTGTCAGGAGTTACACTTGGGACTGTTCTACGTGTAGGCGGACAGCGAAGAATCCGGTGAGACTGTGTGTACATGTATACACAGGCTCACCTGAAAATCCCCCGAGACACACGTGGCTCGTATTCCATGCGTGGTGTTGATGTGGTCATATCCAGTCTTAGGAAGGTTACAACATATTTTTAAAAATGACTGTTTATGACCAGATACGCTCCTGATTAGAATGCGCTGATCTGTGTGCTTATCCTGATTTGCCTTGGTCGCAAAGTCCTGATGTTCGTGTTTTCCAAAGGCATGGCAAAATATTTGTTAATGTTTGTTGGTGTTGTTATTACAAGCTTTGTAATTATGTTGTTTAAGCATTATGCTCAATTTAATTGTATGTCAATGGAAGTTGAGCAGTATATTGGGGGACCTTATACTGGAATAACACTATGTGATACCCTTGGCGTTGTCTGCGTGGTCGTCACAAAGCTTAAACATTACCTTATAACTCAAAAACAGTTACACATATTCAAATAACCCTTGACACACATGTTTCTAGTAACAATACAAATGTCTATTCCAAGTCACATAACTCTGGCTTCTATAATTATTCTTTTATGTCCATGTTAACCTTGCCCATAACTCAAAAGCCGTTCATTATTATCAAATGAAACTTGGTACACATGTTCCCATGATCAATACACATGTCAATACAAAGTTACATAATTCTGGCTTTAATAATTAATCATGTATGCCCCTTTTTGGACTTAGAAATTAATACCAAAAGTTTAACCTTGCCCATAACTCAAAAACGGTTCAACATTTTCAAATGAAACTTAGTACACGTGTTCCTATGAACAATACGCATGTCTGTACCAAGTCATATTAATACTTATTCAGTAATGCCACTTTTTCGACTTAAAAAAAAACAGACGAGCTTTGACCATGTAGAAGAATTATTTCACCGGCACTTGCTATCGGTGATAATTTACCATATAGAAATAATGAGTAGTTGTAACTTTAACAATATATTATACTTTTATTAATTAAGTTATTGCTTAGGTGCAAACGGCTCCATAAAATATAATTATCTATCTTTAATAAGTATTATAATTTTTTAGAGAAAAAGATGAATTAAATATTATTTTTTTTAGGTTGATTAAATGTTTTCAATATCATAAAGTCAAAGAACAAAATAAAAGTACCCCTTCACTTATAATCGATGTATATTAAATATTATTATAGATATTTCTTAGGTGCAAACGGTCTCGGATGCGGCACTTCTTCATCTACAATGTCATTTTAATTTATCAAAATAAATTTAGATTTAAATGGTCTTTTTTGATAATATATTTGTAACTTCATGGTTTTAAATGTATTCCAGATTGTTCGGAAGTGCTCCCGATTCGATCCGAAGTGTTATGACCCTCATAAAATAAATTTGTAATCCGAATTATATTATAAACGATTCTCAATGTTGAATAACTTAGTTAGATTTTGTATGAAGTCTTTGCCACTTAAAAATAGAAACGTTCAAAATATAACATCCCTGATAGTTTCTTTCGAAAAGTATATGTGTTTGTTTTTTCATTTTCTGCTGTTTCTGTCTTTTGTGTAGTTTTTTTTATCATTATTATCATTTTATAAAATAAATAATAATAATAATAGTGACAGAAATTAATTTGGTACTTGACTTCTATTAAACATTTCTGTAAAGCTTATTCAGCATAATTACGATTCCCCAACTTGTTGGGAATCGTATTGTTTTTCTATTTTTTTTTATTATTACGATCGTATTGTTTTTCTATTGTTTTTTATTATTATTACGATTCCCCAACAGAGTTGGGAATCGTTTTGTTTTTCTATTGTGTTTTATTATTACGATTCCCCAACAAAGTTGGGAATCGTATTGTTTTTCTATTGTTTTTTATTATTATTATTATTCCTTTCTTTCTTTCTTTATTCTTTTTCTCCTATCCAAATTTTTGTCCGAGCGATATCTGGTGAACCAATGATTAGATATTATTGAAACTTCGAACATATATAGATAGCAATGTGAAGTTGTGCAAGATGTAAGAATTATAACTCTGAGACACTTTTTTGCAAAGTTATCTCCCCTTTTAAAATATTTAAATCAATTTTTGTCCGAGCGATATCTTGTGAACGAATGATCAGATAATAATGAAACTTGGAACATAGATAGATGGCAATGTGAGGTTGTGCAAGATGCACGAATTATAACTCTGGATCACTTTGTTGCAAAGTTATCTCCCCTTGTTCAATATTTTAATAATTTGGTGATTTGAGCTTGTATAACTCGATAACAAAAAGTGATAGAGACTTGAAACTTGTACAAGTGTTCCCAATCAAGTGATACTACTTTCTCATGTATATTTGAGCATGACCGAATACTCACTTCTGATTGGTCGATTTTTCGGACTTGTATAACTCAAAAACGGCTAGTAATAGAGACTTGAAACTTAGAACATGTGTTTCTAATCAAGTAGTACTACTTTCTCAAGTGTATAATAATAATAATAAAATCTTTATTTAACGAAGGTTGCACATTAAGTAATATAACAAATGAATTGCATATGACTTATCTGCCATGTGGCCTTCAAATAGAAACTACATTTCAATTTGAATAAGGTGAATGTTAGTATGATACTATGATACAATGTACTTAAGATGGTGAATGATAGATGAGAACATGAAATGATAAAACAGTAGGCAGACACAAATGAACTGTTATGTTTGCTTTTATGCAAATATAAACATTGATATTCAACATGTTATTGAATTAAGTTGTTATTGGGATAGGGTCTTATTTTTCTTGTAGTAAGTGATATTTCACTATATTTTTGATTTTATTGTTGCTGATATTGCGAATTTCCAATGGTAATTCATTCCAAACACGCATTCCATAGAAGGTAAATGTATTTTTGCCGTAGTTAGTGCGAGGTATATAGGGTAGAGTAAGATCATTGTTTGTTTGTGATCTCAGAGTATACGATTGGTTTTTAGATATTGTTATTACATCATTCATATAGGACGGCGTCATGTTGTTAATTGTTTTATGAATGAGAACCGCAGCATGGTAACGACATCTTTTGTCAAAATTAAGCCAACCCATTGATTGTAGAATACACTCGGAATTTGATCTTTCGGCTTGGTTTAGAACCAGTCTTGCGGCTCGTTTTTGAAGCTTAATCATTTTTATTGCGTTTTTTCTTTGACAAGTACCCCAAATATGGCAACAATAATCAAGCAGTGGTACAATGTAGGCATTGTAGAACATCGTTTTCATGTCAAAAGTGATGAGGTAAGATATTCGTTTAAGCAATGAAATTTTGGTGTTAATATTTTTTCTGACTTTCGTCACTTGAGTGTTCCATGAGAGTGTTTGGTCAATATAAATCCCTAATATTTTTTGTTCAGTTACATTGTTTAAAGCTACATTATCTATTGTCAATTTAAGTTTACTTGAAGATTTTATTTTGTTGGCTGTTCCAATAAGCATACATTTCGTTTTCGAGGGATTGATCGCCATGTTGTTAACTTTACACCAATTTCCAATATTGCTCAGTTTTGTTTGCAGCGTGATTTGAATGTCAGATACACTTTTGCCTGATTGATACAATGTTGCGTCGTCGGCATACATATCAATGTTATTGTTTTCACACTCGTAAACAATGTCGTTTATATAAATTAAAAATAGCAGCGGTCCGAGGATCGATCCTTCTGTTGTTTTCTACTACGACACTTTGTTTTCGATTTTTTAAGTAAGAATTAAAAAGTCTTAATGCTGATTCATTAAAATGATAAAGTTTAAGTTTGTGGAGTAAAATTGTATGATCAACTAAATCAAAGGCTTTACAGAGGTCCAGGTACACACTGCCGATGAGTTTTCCTTCGTCTATATCTTTCATCCAAGAATCTATTAACCTTGTCAGTGCTGTAACACAAGAATGGTCTTTTCGGAAACCGGACTGATATTTGTGTATTATATCAGTTTTTTTAAAATATTCATGCATATGATTAGCAATGTGTCTTTCAAAGATTTTTGACAATGCTGGCAATATGGAAATAGGCCGATAGTTTGCCGGGTCTTCACGAGTACCAGATTTAAAGAGAGGAATAACTTTCGCTTGTTTTAATTTATCAGGAAAAGTCCCACTTGCAATACTGTTATTAATGATTGACGTTATACTCGAAATCACTGTATCACCGCAATACTTAATTATTTTTGGACTTATTCCATCAATTCCTGTTGATTTATTAATGTTCAACTTGTTAATTATTAATTTAACTTCATGTGTCGAAATAAATGGAATTTCAAAAATATTGTTTACAAGTTTTTCGTCAAGCTTTTTTTGTAATTTTACAAATGTGTTTGGTGAAAAATCGGTTATTTTAACTAAGGATGAAATATTCACAAAATATGTATTCAATTCATTAATAATGCGCAAGTCTGTTGTTAGAATTTCAGAGTTTTTCTTAAACGTACGCGGAAGCTGAACAGTTCTAGATTGGTTTAAATTTGAAATATATTTAAGATTTTTCCATAAGTATTTGACGTCTTTATTCTCATGAATTGCTTTGTTGAAAAAAATTCTTTTATGTCTTTTTATTGTAGCCGTTACCTTATTTCTAAGTATTTTATACTGTTCAAAGTTACCATCCTGATGGAATTTATTGCGTTGAAAAATCATGGACTTAATTTCATCACAAAACCAACCTGGTTGTGTGTCATATTTAATTCGCTTAGTTTTCACTGGTGCTATATCAGATAATACTGTATTAAGTATGTGGTAAAGCAAATTCAGCGCCTCATTTGGATCGCTCAATATCTCAACAGTATGTATTGACAATTGGAGAATTCTTTCTTTGAATACGCTTATATCAAACTGTTTAAAAGATCTGTACTGCATATACTTATGCAAACTTTTTGAAAGCGACATGGTGCTCGTATGTGTAAAACTTATCGGATAATGATCGCTAAGCGACAGCGGTGAAACAAATACTTCATTTATGTTAGTGACGTAACATGATGGTGTATAAATATGATCTATTATTTTTTCTGAGTATTTAGTTACACGCGTTGAAGATTCAACAAGTTGCACGAAATCAAATTTTGAAACTAAGTCGACCCATTTAGTGTTATTAAAGTGTTTATCCGTATTCGCAGATAAATAATTAATATTAAAATCGCCAAGTATGTAATATTCCGACCGCGATAAATCGACTCTATCTAGTTGCGCTTCGTATAAATCGATCCAAGTCTGTATTAGCGCATGACCGAATACTCGATTCTGATTGGTCGATTTTTCGTACTTGTATAACTCAAAAACGACAAGTGATAGAGACTTGAAACTTAGTACATGTCTTTCTTATCAAGTAGTACTACTTTTGCAAGTGTATTAGCGCATGACCGAATACTCATTGATCGATTTTTCGGACTTGTATAACTCAAAAACGACAAGTGATAGAGACTTAAAACTTAGTACATGTGTTCTTAATCAAGTAGTTCTACTTTCTCAAGTGTATAAGCGCATGACCGAATACTCGTTTCTGATTGGTCGATTTTTCGGAATTGTTTAACTCAAAAACGACAAGTGATAGAGACTTGAAACTTAGTACATGTGTTTCTTATCAAGTAGTACTACTTTTGCAAGTGTATTAACGCATGACCGAATACTCGTTTCTGATTGGTCGATTTTTCGGACTTGTATAACTCAAAAACGACAAGTGATAGAGACTTGAAACTTAATACATGTGTTCATAATCAAGTAGTTCTTCTTTCTCAAGTGTATTAGCGCATGTCCGAATACTCGTTTCTGATTGGTCGATTTTTCGGAATTGTATAACTCAAAAACGACAAGTGATAGAGACTTGAAACTTAATACATGTGTTCCTAATCAAGTAGTACTACTTTCGCAAGTGTATTAGCACATGACCAAATACTCGTTTCTGTTATCTCCCCTTGTTAAATAAAATGACAAGGGAATCGTTCGTAACTGTTGTACAGTTACAAATCTCTAGTTGTATTTGATTTTTTGTCTTTTTCCCTTTTTTATACGGTTTTTTTCTAATCAGGTTTTTTTGAAATTACGAGGAACATTAATAAATTTCAAGTCAAATAATAAATTGATTGAAAATTTAATTTGAGTATCATGCAAAATATATGCACATATAATAATCATGTACATTTGAAATTACGTGGAACATTAATAGAGCCGACCCGCGAGAAAACCAACATTATGGCCTCTGCGTAATGTATTGACCTAGATCAGCCTACTCAGTCCGCACGGACTGATCCGGGCCGACAAATACCGTCTCAGGGTGATAGAGGTAAAAAGTAATGATTCCTGAAACAGAAAATCCAGAGGAAGCGAAAAGTGTCTGTCCGTGTTAGCCTGCGCGGCATGCTTAGGCTGATCCGTGTCGATACTTTACGCAGAGACCACAATGTTGGTTTTCTCGCGGGACGGTTCAATTGTCAAATAATAAATTAATTGAAAGTTGAATTTGATTTGAGTATCATGCAAAGTATATGCACATATAATAAGACAAAATATGATTAAAGTCGATTGAATTGGTCTATTTCATGTTGTCCACATGTCAAATCCTAGAAAAAAATGCAAACTTGAAATAGAACTACTGCATTTTGTCTGGCTATTAAAGCGGCAATAACTGTTGCTTTGGATCCCGTCACATTGTATTTAATTACCTTTTAATTGAGAACATGATATAATCATTTTGAATGGATTAATTTTTACTCCAAAGTCAAACTAAGCAGGTATCCCCTACTATTTTTAGAATAAGTTTGTCTCATTTCGTATTTGTCTTATTCATTAAATTTTAAAGTATCAATTTAGTCACGCGCAGAGAGGTTATTTTCAGGTCTGGTCTAACCTGTTCGCAACACGATCCAACTCGCGCACAGCAGGTTAAGGGTTAACGTTTGAAGCTTTTGTAGTTATTTTGTTGTACAAAACTGATTAAAAGTGTGGTTTTCATTTACTGATCTCATTTTAGGACAATGCTTTAAACTAAGAAATAAATTATCATTTGAATAGCCATTGTTGAATTTACTTCTATTCATCAGTGTTCGTAAGATCGCTTTTTTAATAATGGATATGCATATTACTAGTTTATTTGCTGTTTCTCTCTCTTGAATATGAATATGTATATACTAATGTTATTGGTTCTCTTTTCTAGAGACCCTTGAAGTCGGTCTTCTTTTCTGTCCGTTTGTTTGTAAAATGTTTGTGGCAAGCGTAGCGCCAAAACTATTCAACGGATTTCAACCAAACTTGCGAAAACTATCTCCTCCCACAGTTTTTCGAATTTAGAAACCACTCGGTGTGCGTTGTGTAGCCCATCAGTTGTTACATCGAATGATTGTCCCGATTTTTGATCCGTCTCTTCGTTTTCTTAATATTTGAGTTGCCGTAAGGGGTACCATTTCCGCGGAAAACACAGACACGTCATAACTAAATATATCGACACAAAAAGAAATGGTTTCCTATTACCAGATCGCTGATTGGCTAAAAATCCGGACACGACCAAATATCGACCAACCAGAGAGCACTTCACATAACCATTACAACTTCCGTTTCCCGTACTTTTACACGAGGAGAAGAAATATTCAAGTGAATTTGACGCTGTTCTCGCGACAACTCGATAGCTTGTTTCATTATTCGTGCAGTGTCGTGAGAGTAGAGACAAGAGAGAACCATCGTCGCAGTATGCTTGTAAAATGTATTTGTTCAGATGAATTTATACGATTCTATACATGATACATTTTCATCTACAAATGCTTGTATAATATATTTGAGTGTTTATATGTGAAAACCTAGTGTACTGGCTCGTTGTCCAACATGACTATCCCCTAGGCGTTTATTGTTTTACTTTTCTCTTCACAGCGTATGATCAATTATCGGTAAATCACGGAATCTTACGGAGATTAACGAATATAATGCTTCCGTGGGCAGATAGGATTATCGATATTTAATGATTTAACAGATGATCGAAATTCTTGGGTAGGGTTCGCTCCGCGGCGCTCTAGTTCTATTCTAGGATATACGCAGTTATGTCACATAAAATTTGGAGGGAAAATCTCCATTATTCGAAATATGTACCTATTATGTTTTTCAATTTCGATCGTCGATCAATCAAGCTTTCATTTATAGATCAATTACGAAACACGACCAAGAATCGAATGTCAGACCTCCGACTGTTAAAGCGGCATACACATGTAGTCTTCCTCTGATTGACCGCGTTAACCCATTCCCACATACAACGGATCTGCAGCATTCCAGTTTCAAAGTATCTAGTAAATAAAATGGTAATTTCTATAAATGAAAGTGAGGTGGAAATGACATGCAAGCCCCCGACAAATTCCGATTTCTAACGACTTTATTACGGCAAACACCGAGTCCAATACGAATATTCTAAGTGAGTAGAACCGATTTACTTTCACTGATATAACAGAAACATGAAGATTGACTCCAGTGTCCTGACATGAAACCCAAATCGCCCTATCTATGTGGTCAAAGGGAAGTAAATTTAATCGGCCTGCCGGGCAGACAATTTTGTCCAACGGGATTTCAGATGAATTCATGAGACTGAAGTGGTCTCCCATTGGACAATTATGATTGTGTTGAAAGTTGAATACCCTCCGACTGATTTGTAAACAAAATATTGTTTGCTTTTAGATTTATTGACAGCTTAGGAGCATTTGAGTTTTTTGTGCGTTTTTGGTAGTTTTGATAATGAACTTTGATTGAATATAGGTTTCTTGGTTAGTTCTACTGTTGGGGAAGAGCCATAGCCCAAAACGCTACAATGGTTGCCTATGGAAAATGAATTCCTTTAATCTGACCATGTACTCTATTAGTACAAAAATTGTATTTGTTTTGGGGTTTTACTCCGCTTTCAAAGTCCAAGAATTATTTCAAAGAGCCTTTGGATGCCGATTTTTCTTCTTAACGCCTCCTTCGGCCTAGTTTTAACCCAATGAATTATTGCCATAGAAAAGAATGAGCTGTTCAAATTTCTTTTTGCAAGACAAATAAATAAATAGTAGTGGGGCGTATTTTATTCTCTTAATATAAAATGTATTTGGTTTAAGTATCTCAAAGTCTAAAACTCATTTTTATTGTCCAACTATGCTTACGGATCTCAACACGCTTAAATCCGTTTTAAATTGTTTAATTTCAAAGTGGAGCGTATCATCAAGTATACATATAAAAAAGGGAGGTAATATAGCCAGTAATATCATTTGATTTGAAGTCCACTGTGCATATTTCGGATTTTATTAAAACGCGGGCTATCATTCTTAATAATGCTATCTGCGATACATTCATTGAACTGTTTATTTTTGTTTTAAATAAAACACTTACGATACAGACTGTTACGTTGTTAAGAGTCTGTTTCTATCTTATCATATTGAAAACACACCGTCAACTCCCCACAGAAAATAAACTACCCTAGCTATCTGTCTAATAGCTTTGGCAAAAATAGGTTCAAACTTAAGTAATTCAGCAGTGACGATTCATATTTCTTCAAATCACATGATTGCCCCGCCAGAACATCGACATCGAGATAAATTATGCATACAAATAAACTAAACAATGTATTCAGTCGTCTTGAAAAATTCCACCGATTGTAAACCTTATTTGACATCGAATCGTCGGTCACTGTATCATCATTATAAAACACATAGTATTCACAAACTATGAGCCGTCCCGCGAGAAAACCAACATTATGGCCTCTGCGTAATGTATCGACCCAGATCAGCCTGCGCAGTCCGCGCAGACTGATCCGGGCCGACATATTCCGTCTCAGGGGGATTGAGATATAGAGTAATGATTCCTGAAACAGAAAATCCACAGGAGGCGAAAAGTGTCTACCCGGGTAAGCCTTCGCAACATGCTTAGGCTGATCCGGGTCGATACTTTACGCACAGTCAACAATGTTGGTTTTATCGCGGGACGGTTCATATACATTAATTTAACCATTAACACCTTTTCCATTTCCCACTTGTAGACGCATTCAGACGCATATACAGCAGACGACTTTTGAAAACATTGTGGCAAAAAGATTAATTACACTTAATGAGCATGTTCTGCTTTTGCCAGAATGTTTTCAACTCTATTCAATTAGTATGCTTTCATTTACAGAGATTGTTCGTATTTTGCACACATCTCTTTAGATTCGTCTTCTGCAGATGTGTTGTATGCGCGAAAGGGGTTAAATAATCATGCTTATCAAAACCTCGACACGAACAAGTGTCCTTTCGTCTCTGGAACTAACAGCTGTTGGTAAAAAAACGTCTCACACGAGATCGGTACAAACGGAAACGTACAGCAGTTTCAATTAGATACGGAAGGCTTTGATTTAAGAGTTACAAGAATGTTATTATTGAAAACATTGAACATTGCAAAACGAGACATTGCTCATTATGAGTAATTTCCTCTTTTGCAAAAAAAGTTTACAAAAATCGTTTGATGTAGATCTGTCTTGAACTAATATATGTTGGTAAAAAAGTCTCAAACGATATCGGGACGAACGGGTACGTACAGCAGGTGCGTCTTAGTTAGGTTCGGAAGACTTTGATTTTAGAGTTACAAGATTGTTATTATTGAAAACATTGACTATAGCTAAACGAGACATTGTTCATTATGAGTAATTTCCTCTTTTGCAATATATTTTTTTTAAAGTCGTTTGATGTAGATCTGTTTTGATGCGGCTACATTTGGAAAAAAGAGCATTCCCGCGGGAAAACCAACATTATGGCCTCTGAGTAATGTATCGATCCAGATCAGCCTGCGCAATCCGCGCAGACTGATCCAGGCAGACACATTCCGTCTCAGGGGGATACAGGTATAGAGTAATGATTCCTGAAACGGAAAATCCACAGGAGGTGAAAAGTGTCTACCCGGGTAAGCCTGCGCGGCAATCTTAGGTTGATCCGGGTCGATACTTTACGCAGAGTCCACAATGTTGGTTTTATGGCGGGACGACTCATATAGATTAAATTAACCATTCACACCTTTTCCCTTTCCCACTTGTAGACGCATGCATATGCATCTACAGCAGACGACTTTTGAAAACATTGTGGCAAACAGATTAATTACTCTTAATGAGCATGTTCTGCTTTTGCCAGACTGTTTTTAACTATATTCAAATAGTATGCTTTTATTTACAGAGATTGTTCGTATTTTGCACACATCTCTTTAGAGTCGTCTGCTGCAGATTTGTTGTATGCGGAAAGGGGTTAAATAACCATGCTTATCAAAACCTCGACACGAACAAATGTCCTTTCGTCTCTGGAACTAACAGCTGTCGGTAAAAAAATGTCTCACACGAGATCGGGACGAACGGGTACGTACAGCAGTTGCGTCTTAGTTAGGTTCGGAATACCTTGACTTTAGAGTGGTTAGCGTCGGGGATTTGAAACCCGGCGTAACGAGTTCGATCCCATGTCGTGGCACAACGGTCATGGTGGAGTGCTCTTTGGCAAGGCACATTTTCTGGACTAGTACTGGTTTGTTTACCCAGGGATCATGAATAAATTACCTGTCGCCATGATATAACAGAAATAATGTTGAAAGCGGCGTAAAACCCAAATAAAACAAACAAAAAATTTATTATTGAAAACATCGAACATTGCAAAACGCGATATTACTCATAATGAGTAATTTCCTCTTTTCAAAAAATGTTTTCAAAACACGTTTGATGTAGATATTTCTTGATGCGGCTTCATTTGGAGAAATGAGACGTCCCGCGAGAAAACAAACATTATGGCCTCTGAGTAATGTTTCGACCCAGATCAGCATGCGCAGTCCGCGCAAACTGATCCGGACCGACACATGCAGCCTCTTGGGGATACAGGTATAGAGTAATGATTCCTGAAACAGAAAATTCACAGGAGGCGAAAAGTGTCTACCCGGGTAAGCCTGCGCGGCATGCTTAGGCTGATCCGGGTCGATACTTTACGCAGAATCCACAATGTTGGTTTTATCGCGGGACGACTCATATAGATTAAATTAACCATTCACACCTTTTTACCTTTCCCACCTGTAGACGCATTCAGATGCATCTACAGCAGACGACGTTTGAAAACATTGCGGCAAAAAGATTAATTACTCTTAATGAGCATGTTCTGCTTTTGCCAGAATGTTTTCAACTCTTTTCAATTATTATGCTTTCATATACAGATTTGTTCGTATGTTGCCTACATCTCTTTAGAGTCGTCTGCTGCAGATTTGTTGTATGCGGGCGGGAAAGGGGTTAAATAACCATGCTTATCGAGACCTCGACACGAACAAATGTCCTTTTGTCTCTGGAACTAATATCTGTTGGTAAAATCTCACACGAGATCGGGACGAACGGGTACGTACAGCAGTTGCGTCTTAGTTAGGTTTGGAAGACTTTGATTTTAGAGTTACAAGAATGTTATTATTGAAAACATTCAACATTCTCATTCATTCGGCTGTCACCTTCCTGTGAAGACCTCCTGAACGCAACCTGACAATAGAAAAAAACATTTTAAAGCTAGAAGAATAAGGAGAAGATGCCACCAAGAAAGAAGCGTGCTGTGGTGGTCAAAGTACCTGTTCGTGCGCCTTATAAGAAAAATGCGAGGCAGGAGCTAGAAGAGTCCTCCGAAAGTCGCCCATCGCCACCTGATGAGGCCGCTAATGTCGAAGATGTCCCAATTCCCTCAATGACCACCACTTCGAAGAGGCTAAGTCAATCTGCATCTGCATTCCTATCTGCAGCCGTCATCAATATGGACGTGGAGGTGGCAGATGTACCAGCCATTTCTGCACCATGCAGAAAGCGGGCCAAAAAAAAGGCGTTGCTTTTAACAAATGTGCAGGAGATAAACATGGGGGAATGGTTAAGGTCACATCCAAAGCTGTTCAACAGAAGCTAACACACTCTCTGCCAAAAACAGCAAGCAATGTGAGAGCTGGTTGTAGAGTCTTCAGCCCTGTTACGGGGTGATCCGTGTCCAACACGACATACCGGATTGCTCAGGACCGCACAGGATCAACACGGTACAACTACGGACCTTCCCGGAGCTAACACGGACCACCCCGGATTGAAATATCCTCCCGGACGGTCCCGGATGACCACTGCAATTTTAAACAGTTTAAACACTTACCCCGGATTAGCCAAATTTCAGTCCGGGATGCTCCGGGACAGTCCGGGACGTTGGTGGGACTGAGGCTTTAGTTAGTTTAGGTTCTTAGTGAAAACATTAAACATAGCAAAACGAGACATTGCTCATTATGAGTAATTTCCTCTTTTGCAAATTTTTTTTTCAAAAGTCGTGTGATGTAGATCTGTCTTGAACTAATATATGTTGGTAAAAAAAAGTATCACACGAGATCTGGACGAACGGGTATGTACAGCAGTTGCAGTTAGGTTCGGAAGACTTTGATTTTAGAGTTACAAGAATGTTATTATTGAAAATATTGAACATAGCAAAACGAGACATTGCTAAATGGTGTAATGAACACGAAATAATAAATAATGTTCAATTTGATTTTCAAAAAGGTATAAAAGCACTGCAGAATGTATTTTCATGTTAAATGCAAAACTCACAAAAACGCTTAGTTTTAGAAATAAATTGTATTGTGCCTTTATTGATTTCTTTAATGTCCTCTCCATCAGTTAAAACATATTAAACACTAAAGGAAATATGTCCGTAAAGCATTTAAGTTGAGAGAGTAAAAACAAACATACTTATATATTATTTAAATAAATTAATACATTAAAACAAATATAACAGTTATAGCTGCATTGTATGAGAATTAACTCGCAGCAGACGACTTTGAACATATTCTGTCAAAAAAAAGAAAATCTCTATAATTGAATGGATAACCTATGACTAAAAGTGGAAAACATTGTGTCAAAAGGAGAAATTGCATGTTTTCAAAAAGCCGTCTGCTGCAGATGCGTCAGAAAGCGTTTATATGAGAAAAAGTGTTAAGGCAAATATGCTAGTGTACATTCAAGTATGTTCTTCTTGATATGTTTTATAAATGTGTGTATGTGTATACATAAACGTTCTTCACCATCACTTTAAATATGTACTTGTTAATGGCTACATATTTTGTAAATGTAATGCCAATACAACGAATGTAATGTTATGTAACTCTGTATGATTACGTACAAAGTAAATTAGATATATGTGTAAACCTATTTTAAAGTGTACATTCCATTTTTACTGGTTTTCTCAAATTCTAAATATAGAACAAAACGTCACGAGTAGTTATGAGTGCAATGTTAATTCTGTTCAACAATAAACAGGTGCGCTCTGATCCATATTGATATATTGTGTAAACATTCGTCTGCAATAAAAGTATTTTTTTAAACTATTCGTCACACTTTAAATACCTTTTTAATTTGATTTGTCTTCTATATTCCATTATAATTGGTATAAAGTTTGATATTGGTAGAGTCTATTGTGAAAATCATTCACGGCGATACAGATTCTACCTATATTCCAGTGCAGTGGACCGAAAGATGTATTCCCGAGTCAATTGATTTTACAAAAGTCGAAACGAAATTTGATATAAGCAATTGGCTAATAAATATTTAACTGAATGGAATTCGGTAGATCATTTTTGTAAAGGTTCCGATTTGGAATCCAGTTGATAGCATGCCAAATTTTTGGGGTTTTCATATACTTTCGGG
The DNA here is from genome assembly GCA_031761405.1 of Serripes groenlandicus. Taxonomy (NCBI): domain Eukaryota; kingdom Metazoa; phylum Mollusca; class Bivalvia; order Cardiida; family Cardiidae; genus Serripes; species Serripes groenlandicus. Next base: position 58,735,245 of record JASEVX010000008.1, read on the forward strand.
ACAACAATTAAAGGTATTAGTTACAAATTCAGGAAGTTAACATCGAACGCAATTTCTACCCTGTTCACAGATTTCCTACATACACGTGTTAGAAGATTCTGTCAAAACGTGAAGATTTTAACAAGACGGTGAATATGTATTAGCTGATCTGAAACTACAATGTAACGAAATCCTAACTTAGAATAAAGTCACCACATCATTGCGAAGCAGTCACATGAGATGCCTTGCCTTAATTGTGCGCGTTCCTAGAACTAATTAGTTGTAGCACGTGCCATTTAGCAGCATTGTAATTCGGTCTGATCCTCCAGGATGTTAGAAAACACTCAATTGCTTGTTGTATTTTATTTTCCTGTGTGAATATCCATCCTAACAAATTGTAGGCTGTTTCAAGATGTCCAAGGTTATCAAATCTTTTCATAATATGAATTAAGTTGTCGACAGCATTTTGTTTATAGACGGGCTTGTTTGTTTTTGAATAGAGAACATACTGAAGGAAGTACAGGTAAACCTTAGAATCCACAACAATCCAATCAAACCACGCATCGTGCCATTCATCCCTAGATCCAGCTGGTGTATTGACCGAACGATACATCTCGTAGTGTAATGCTAGAGGGATAAGGTTTGTTTGGTGAGGTAGAAATGTTAAACATCCAGTGGTACAGGTTCTCATGTACTCTTTCTGATTAATACGTTGTGACTTAAGTATCTGTACTTGGTGTTTCAGGTATTCATTAAAATAAGGTCGTTGAAGATGATCGCAGCCACACACTGAAACAACATGTGATTCTAAAGACGTTTCACATTTAAGAAGAATCCTCTCACAAATATCATGCCTTTCACTCTGTAGACAATAGGATGCAATTATTACATATGAGGAAATAACGTCACAATCTTTACTTTCTTCTATGTAATACTCAAACTTGCTTAACAACATCCATAATCGATCCGCGTTTCTGGTAGTCAACATGATGCTGGCGATACACTGTGCTATATGAAGGCGTAAGTATGGGATAAAGTAGCTTATTACTAATTGTGTCTCTTCCTCCGTATGATCTTCTACACAATCGGTATTTATGAAATAAGTTTCAATTGAGTGTAATTCTAAAACAGCCTGATCAGCTGATCTACATTTTTTACACAACCTAAGATATTGATTCGTGGCTAATTTTAACATATTAGTACAATTCAGGTACAGATAGTGATATATTGTTATTCTTTGAACTCTCATGATACTTCGTCCCCGCCCAAACAATACAACGTACAACACCTTCCCGATGTTATCACATGTCAATGACCATAGAAAGCTACACCAGTGTTCTAGCATGTCCTCTAAGACATTTTGTACGAGTCTAAGAGTGCTGTACCCAAGCCTATCAAACATGTTCTCATCCGGAACAAAATAATTCGGGCAGCGATTCTCTTTTACCCAGTGCAATAATAATTTAATACAAAAACGTATACATTCTAAAAAGTGTCCACGTCTCCAGAATACACAGGGAGTTTTTTCAATTGCATATAATACACATGTTTTGCAGTGATAAGAAGAAATAGATTTAGGGGCAAGTTTATGTATAATATCTTTCTTTATCATCTTAAGAAAAACGTAACATTTGTGCTGTGTAGAGTTAAGACTAGCCATGAGTTCACGTTCCTGGAGTGAAAATGAAATTCTCCATTCAATCGAACCGTTTTGACTTGATGGATGATTTATTCCCACGAAGAAACATCCGGATTCTTTCAATATTTTTATTTGTGTTTCATTTAACCGATCGCAACTGACTACCCTTCTTAACCAGGATTTAACACAGGTAGGGATGTACTGACATCCTACTGCGATAACTTGATCGTGATCTGTAAATCCATCTGCAGATGAAAATGTCGTAGCAGGACCATTTTGCTCTCGGTAATATTCATCTCTATGTTGAAAGCTTTCTAAACATATCCTGCCGTAGTAGTCAGGTCTTAACCGCTGTGCTGCCAGGATTGAAGGGTCAATGTTTTGAATTAAAGTACTAAGACGATAAATTGGAAATGTATCTATGACCAATTGTAGTTTATAATATCCAGGTTTTGTGGTCTCATCTGTTACCATGAGAAATGATTGTCCGTGTAGTGTTGAATGAGAGATACTGTCTACAACAGATGAATTATTGCAGTATAGCAAGTCTTTATCGGAGTTCAGCCCTGGTGTTGTTGTACCCTCACAGTGACTCCCGAACACATACATTTTTATTGGTTTGTCTTTAAATAAGTTTAATTGGGTGAACAATATTTCTTCTGATATTGCCTCTCGTCTATAATTGTCCCTATTCTCTTCAGAAGCGCCGATCCCATCTAGAATTTCATAAAGACGGAGTGACAAATTGCGATACTGTGCAGCCATCTTGTGGAACTGGAAATAGAAACGACTTATACTGTATCGTACTTGAAAATATAACATGTAAAGTTTCCTAAAATAGAAGGATGAGTTAATCAACTGTACCATATAAATGTGTATGCTACTTATCATACCACAGGTACAAAAAAGAACATTTTAATACAAGAAATTCGGTCATAAATTGTCTACCTCTCTCAATTTATTGAGCTTATATAAATATCTGTTCTGCTTTATTCTTAAAATGAAATAATGAATAAGAGCTGCGACAAGCAAACATGGGGTATGAAGAAATATGCATGCAGTGAAGCATGTACACATGCCCTGTCTAGACAGAGCCTCATATTCTGCTTATATGTAATTTCCTTAGCAATGTGTAATCATCCACTTGATATATACAACCAACACCATATATCTAGGTTTCATACTTAATCCTATTGGCAGACAGACAGATGGACATATAGTGGGTTAACCCTTTGTCCAGTCCGATGAAAATATTAAAATTATTTCAAATCATCTAGAGGTCTGTAAAGATGAATGGCCGTTTCTAATACAAGCCCAGGCAGCAAGAAGATTTGCTATTTGGACATAGAGGTTCGTTTTCATCCATATAACGATCATAGGGTAAGAATCAATGTAAAGGGATACAGCCATGATCAGAGCACCAGATAAGGGATTGTAAACAGGTATTGCTTCGACGATATATTTGTTAGCACTCATTTAAACCAATGTTTACATCAATACTCACAAGAGGTCAAATAAGATTTTTAGAACATGCAAAACGCTCCTTATCTAGAACTCTGGTCATGAGTAAACGTTTTGATATGGTTGTTTCACATACATTAATAATTAACCACGGCTGTAGTATATTGGTCAGCATTGAAACCGGTCGGTCAGAGTTCGAATCCCAGTAATTATAGGGAAGACTCTCAAGTAGTTTACGTCCTTGGTTGTGGGTGCCGTAATTATTTACCATAGAACATCGTGATCATGTGAACCATCGTTTAATCCACCAGAACATTAACTAAACACAAATCGCTATGATATGAGCCGTGCTCCAGGATTGATTGTTTGAGGTTTAACGCCGTTTTCAACAATTTTTTCAGTCATATCACGGCGACCAGTTCACATACGCATGTGTTTCCTGGCCTTCTCACACCATTACTCCACACATCATTTTTTCCAAGCAACTGGAAGACGAATAACGCTTGTCACAGTGATTTTTATTTAACGTCGAAAAGAATGTTGACCGAGCTGGGGTTCGAACTCACGCCAGTACTCCACACACCATTTTTTCCAAGCAACTGGCTGCTTTTCCACATAGACTGTCAGCCTATTAGTGGAAGACGAATGACACTTGTCACAGTGATTTTTGTTAAACGTCGGAAAGAATGTTGGCCGAGCTGGGCTTCCGAACTCACAACCCCCATGGATTGACAGCTCTAGTTGCTATCGACTGAGTTACCGGGGCTCGGCCTGTGCTTCAGGAACATCAGCACTTATGTTATAATCACAACTGAAATACATGCATTTGCGTTCATGCTAAGGAACCAATTGCATACTGCCTTACAGAAGTTCCTTTCAACCGTCTATAACTAATTGGTGAGCAAGGCAGAGATAGATCACACTGCGCGGATTCGCTGTCTGTTTTTGATCTACACTGCCGAGCGCCACTTATAAAACATGTTTTCTCTTATATAAACCCTTTCCCACATACACCAAATTTGTCGCAGACGACTTTAAACACATATTGAAAAAAACTAAAATGATCTCTATAAATGAATGTTTAAACTTTGAATAGAGTTCAAAACATTTGGCAAAAGAAGCAATTTTTCATTATAATAAATTGCTCAATTTATTCACACTGTTTTATAATACCGTCTGCTACAAACGTTATTTTCCTAGCTTTCCTTCACCAGTATTCCACACAGCATTATTCCCAGACAACTGCCTACCTTCCAACATAAAGCTTTACGCCCGTTGGTGGGAGCCGATTGACGCTGTTCACAGCGACTTTCCTCAATCATCGGAAAAAAATGAACGGCCGAGCCGGGGTTCGAACTCACGACCCCTTGATTGATAGGCTTCGCCGTTACCGACTATGCTTGTATGGCTCGAACCGCAATGCTTACTATTTTCCACAATCAATACGTTTTGAAGCTTAATTTACATTAGGATTAACATTAAAACCCACATAAAACGATAACACTTACTCATAACAAACACACATATACACAAACATTCGAACGCATGCATGCACATATACATTGCGAAATCTATCACACTCGATCACTTCATCATTCTAGCGATTTTTCGTGTTCGTTATGTACTATATTGATAATACAGTGAGGATAATATGATCCGTGTTTTTGAGAATACAACGTTGAACCGTGATCATGGTTAATTTCGAGTTTTAATTTTCAAAATTAAGGAAATTTACACATTTTACTTCAGGTATTCGTGAATGCTTTCTTCAAAAACCGTAATATAAGTGATGTCGAATTCCATCAGAGTCATAAAATAAAGACAAGTCTAATGATATGATCGTTACACCTGAAATACCTGCCTGCACGACCATGCTGAGGAACCAAATGGCTACTGCCTGAAACCGTCTCTGACTAATTGGTGAGCAGGGCACAGACAGATCAGTGATTGATTGATTGATTGGGGTTTAACATCGTTTTCAACAATTCAATAGTCATATCACGTAGGCCAGTTCACCTACTCATATGTTTCCTTGTTTTCTCACACCAGTACTCCACACGTCGGAAAGAACGTTGCCCGAGCTCGGATTCAAACTCACAACACCTACATTGACAGCCCACGTCGCTACCGACTAAGCTACCGGAGCTCGGTCGAGAGACAGATCAGACTGCGCGGATGCGATGACTGTTTTAGATCTACATCATTTTCGTAGAGTTGAATACTTATTTCAGAAGGGTGAACATTAAATAGCACATAATACATACATAAAATCAATAAAGAAGTTTTTTTTTCTCTCTCTCTCTCTCTCTCTCTCTCTCTCTCTCTCTCTCTCTCTCTCTCTCTCTCTTTCTCTTCTCTCTCTCTCTCTCTCAACTTGGCGAAACAGGAGCTCATGCAACACGAAGTCAGTTTTAGGCATCAATCAACCGTCCAATCTATCTTTCTAAGGCACGCCAGAACGAGGGTTCGAGCCACTCTGAATTCCCAACTTCGGCTGAGTTTGACATAAATCCGGGTGGAATCCAACTAGCGCGTTTGGGAGCCAGAGTGTGTCACTTTTACCTGACATATGTCACGATGCAAGTTAAACTCTCTAATTCGAGCAAAATACAGCCGGAGTTGGGCTGTGAACTCCATCTGAACATTGCAACCAGCTGCCATAAATCTGGGTGGAATCCGGCTAGTGCGACTTCGAGCACGAGTGTAGCACACTCACCTGACACATGTCACGATGCCAGTTAAACTCTCTAATTGGAACAGGACGGGTGCATAGTCGAGACTTTGTCGGGAAATCCCAACTCCGGCTGGGCATGGCAGCCGGCTGACGCAACTTTGCGAAACAGGACCTCGTGCAACACGAGGTCAGTTTGAGGTGCTTTCACCTGGCAAGCATCAATCAATCAATTAAGGTACTCATTTAGACAAAACTAACTGTCAACATATACACAGGTTTTACTCAGGTATGTGTTTCTCTTCTATATATTTTGTATTGTGTTATGTGGTTTTACACCGTTTTCAACGTTTTTTTCAGTTATATCACGATGACAGTTCAGTTATTCATAACCCCTAGGTAAACAGACAAGAACATTACTAGTAAATAACTATGCTCCTAATTATGATACACGTACATATAAGGTTGTATTACAGGAACAAGCCAACGTTGGGTATTGACGGTTATCGTAGATCAAGATCAACATGCCCATACGCGCAACATAATTTAGACTTACACTTTTCGCATATTAACCCTTCCCACATACAACAAATTTGCAGCAGACGACTTTGAAAACATTTCATCAAAAATATGGAAAATCTCTTTAAATGAAATATTAATTACTGAATAGAGTTAAAAACAATGTGACAAAAGGAAGAATTGCTCATTTTGAGCAATTTCTTCTTTTGTCAGAATGTTTTCAAAAAACCGTCTGCTACATAAACGTCGGAAAGCGTCTATATTAGGGTAAGGGTTAAATATTAGAATATTTCATCTTACATGTATCTACCGTCATAACATGTTGGGTTTCTTATTGGGCGCGCTACACTTATGTTTGATTTGCGTGTTTCATACTTGAATAAATGAAGGGATGTCAGCGCAAACATGCATCGGGGATTACATTACCTTACAGACTAGATGTTATCAATCAGATTTTAAGATAACCAGGTGTATTCAATTGAAATATCTTCTTTTGAATGCCAGCTATATCCAATATCGTTGTGAAATAAACCTATTAGTTGCCTCTCATGCTTTTAAGAAAACAATGACCTTGCTCATACTTGAAATACTCCTTCCAACCATTATACTATGATTAGATGCCAGGATTATGAAGGGTACACACGTCTATGTCTTACAATACATCAAATTATCAAATAATACCCGATGTTGTGGGTAATCGAAAGAACTGCCTCACTAAAGACTATTCTACTCATGACTCGTTATGCCACAAACATAATAAATAAACTTTGTGAAGAACAACTATTTGTCAAATTTCGGGGATAAAAATAATATTTTTCTAAGATTATTTGCAAATGAGACTTTTCTAAAATGAGTCAGGTGAAACGGTTAAAATATTTACTGCATTGTTGAAATTAAACATAAATTTATTTAAATTCAAATTTGTTATTAAGCAGTTAAAGAAGGTTTTATTATTGTTAAACGAATATAATTCATGCTAAAGTGTTTGACAGAGGGCTAATATTACAAACACTGCATTTTTGTATTGTCATTTAACGCAGGGTATGTCTGACGGGTGTGCGGTAAAATTTCAAAACGGTGTGAAAACTAGCTGATAATCAAAGTACTGAAGTACTAAAATGCGGGGGATGTAACAACGGTGGAGCTTTTAATTAACTAGATACATGGGGGCAACATGAAGAGTTCATTATTTGTCAGAAGCATTTATACAGACTTATGAGCTCTTAGTAACCTTGAACATTGACAGCCATGTGTTTTAAATATGATATACAGTATCATTAAAGTGCAACGGTCATGGTGGAGTGCCCTTTGGCAAGGCATATTTCCTAGCCTAGTACTGGTTTGTTTACCCAGGGATCATGAACAAGTGGACTGTCGCCATGATATAACTGAAATAATGTTGGAAGTGGCGTAAAACCCTATATATAATAATAATCATCAAAGTGAACATTTCTACCCGTTGTGTACAAATACAACAAACGCTATGACTAGGGATTAAAGTGAACATTTCTACCCGTTGTGTAAAAATACAACAAACGCTATGACTAGGGGTTTTCACAAACAAAAAATGGTTTCAATATAAATTTACATTTTGTTATTTTTGCACAAGCAAATTGTTATACTTTTATATATAATGAAGTTACTTTGTGTTATATGTTATACTTAAATTTCTAAATTATGTATACAACTTTATGGATTAAAACTTTACATTGTGTACATTTACTTTGTATAAATGTGCATACTGTTTAGCTTGCTGTGAAACGTATTTAACTGATCCCTGGGCAATCAAGACAAATTGTCCATTTTGAAAAAACAGAGGGCAGCACAAAAAATACAAATTTTCATTTCCTGTAAGCTGGGCATGACAATGTACCGAGGTATTCAGCACAGCTGAATCCCCGCATAAAAATGATTTCATCCTTACCACAATATTGTTATACCGTGTAACAATGTTTTGTTCATTTTCAATTGTCAAGGCTTTAATCACGTTTATACTATAAGTTACAAAACTAAATAGGAGCGTATACAATTTCAAAACGGTGTGAAAACTAGCTGATATAAATTATTTCATCCTTACCACAATAGTGTTATACCGTTAAACAATGTTTTGTTCATTGTCAATTGTCAACGCTCTAATCACGTTTATACTATAAGTTACACAACTAGATAGGAGCGTATTTCATATTCTAAAATCATAATTTGACCCTCAAACACTATGTTGTGGGAAAAAATAGAATCATCTCAGTGAGGCAGTTCTTTACTCCTCTTTTGATAAGGCCTCTGATAGAAACATTTAAACATGAAGTAATGGCATCAGCTCTATTTGAAAACGTTGTGGCATAAAGTATCACCTGTCGTTAAGTTTTCGACTCAACTCAATAATTATAAAAAGAGATTTCCCATAATTTGGCGTTGATTGTTGCTGTACTTTTTAAATTTTACCAAAGTATATCTTTTTTTACTACATATAAATAATTCAAGACACAGTCACAATATCAAAGTCAACACAGTCAACCACAAAATAAATCATTACTCACCAAATCTGAAAGTTTTTGTATCAGAATATTCACATTAAATATAGTTTTCTTTGTGGATTTATTTGTTCACCAAAATGTCGTACCCTGTTCATGGGTAACTATTTTACTTCCTTTGTTTTAACAAAAGATGACTCTTAACACTTAATGTTTTTTATGTCATATTAACTCCCTTCAGTTTAAACCCTTATCCTGATACAAATGTCAAACTGATTCATTCGCTGCTGAAGAATTTTGAAACAATTGTGGGAAAAGCAGATATTGCTTATAATGAGCAAATTATCCATTTGACAGAAAATAAACAACTAAACTAAAAAATAATGCTTTGGTTTAAATATGTTCATAAATTGTTCGTAGATATTGTAAAGCCGTCTGCTGTTAATGTATATAGTAAATTTGTTTGTGTGTCGTGCAACGTGTTTCACGCCGCTTTTAACCATTTTGGTTATATCACGACATTTTCTGGGTAAGTTACCAGTACTATTGGTCCCCTTTTATCCTGACACCACTGTGAGCGAGTCAGTCGAAGTGCTGACCCCACAACCCTGAGGGCATAGCAGGGAAAGGCATGACAACCATTGTTATAGTGTTTGGTATGACCCGTCCGAGGTTCGTACCCGCGACATTCCACGCCCGAGTTGGACGATCTTCCTTAAAATGGTCTAAGTAACAGTCATTCAGTGCAGTCTACTTATTCATACTATCTCAGCAAAATTATTCTGAATTTATGTGCACTAATATGGCCATGACATAGAAGATAGCGGTATCAGTTGGAGGGACTCAACAGACTTGAAACTAATTTCGCCATTATCCATCTTTACTCTTCACATTGTTTTCAATTTTGATATGGCTTATCTAGTATTTTGTTATGAAAGTGTTTGTGTGATGTGGAAGGGCGGGGGGCGGGGGTGTTGTCGGGGCTGTATTATTGCCAAATTAGTCGTCTCTAATATATGTGTTACATGTGGAAAAGGGTTAAATGTTGGTGCAACAAATATTGAATCAGAGCAGGTACATTTGTACAGCGGCTACTTGGATGTATTATGGCAGTTTGGTAATTTCTCCCTAATATGTGACGAAACATAACTGATGAATGAGGCTTCATACAGTTTAGTTCGTCCGAAAATGAACGCCAGAAAATAGGTTTAATAATTAGTTGATAACTTGGGCCAGTCATGTGCGGCCGAACGGAACGGGTGGATCAATTTCGGTAAAGGGCAACTAAAGGAACATTCCTATAAAACGGTTTTGAAATTGTTCCAATGGTTTGAAGTAACATGGAGACGGACGACGTACGACGACGTCGCCGGACTGGCAGTTTTTCATATAGCTGACCCGGGTATTTCGTGCCCAGATGGATGAAAAATCAAAGAAAAAACTTCTGGACAATTAGTGTATTAATTTAATACAGAAATGAAAGCATAATGAGGAAAGAGGAGAAAGTGTTTGCTACGTACACTTTCTTCATTCCCCAAGATGTATTATAAATGTGCCTTGTGCTAAGGCGTCAAATGTCGTATGTATCAGTTTATATTACATACCATTAACTATTACGCCATGGGTTGATGAATTTGAACTGGATATCCCAACGTATTTTGTGTTCCAATGAACTTAATCCAGCGTCTTAAATGAGTTTGCCATTAAACATAACGATCCAATTGAATACGTTGTTTTATATTCTCTATTTACTATGTCTGAGATTTGGAACCGGACGTTCCGGGTTAGATCGTAAGTAGCTACGGTCACCGTCAAGTGCCATTTGGCAATAAACGTTTATGCCTAATACTGGTTCGTTTACCAAGGCATCACGGATAAGTGAACTGTTGCCCTGATATAACTGAAATAATGATGAAAATGGCGTAATACCTCAAAAACCAAATGTAATTTGTTGTTACGGTGTACGCTGAAAAAATATTGAACAATAGAGTGATATTATCCATGTACATAATCAATACCTTACAGACTATACTTTTTCAATCAGATTTTAAAATAACCAGGTCTATTCAATTGAAATATATCTTTGGTCGAATGCCAATTATTTCATATCTTGTTGTGAAATAGACTATTGGTTGCCGCACAGTCGTTTAAACCTTTTCTACCAACAAATCCATTTACAGCAGATGTGATTTGAAAACATTAGGTAAAAGGTTATATTGCTCTCAATTGCAATTATACTTTAATTTATAGAGAATATCTATATTTTTGACGAACGAGGGTTAAGTTGGAAAACGTTTTATCCGTTCTGAAGAACACCGTATAGTTTGATTAGAAGCCAAGAGTATGAAGGGTATACGGGTTTATGTCCTACAATAAATTATACCGCCAAATTATACCCATGTCATTAAACGATTCCCACATACTAAGAATCTGAAATATACGGCATTTAAGATATATAGGAAAATATATGATAAACCTCTATAAATGAAAGGATAATTATTGAATAGGGTTGAAAACATTGGTGCGTGGGAAAAGGTTAAAATTGTTAAAATAACTAGAGATTTTTGGATGTTTTTTCTGTAAGACAATGTATAAATAAAGCGTGACAAAATATGAATTGTTCACAATGAGCAACATCTCGTTTTGCTTCAATGCTTTTAACTTGTTATTGTAATTTAATCTTGTATTTCAAGGGAGTGTCCATATATTTCACAGATGTGTTCAATGTCGTCTGTTTCAGATGTGTTGTATGTTGGAGAGGGTTAAAACCTTCACCAGACACTGAACGACACTTTATGCCACAGACATCCCTTTCCCTCATAGGACAATTATGCAGCAGACGACTTTGAACTATTTTGTCAAAAAGTAGAAAATCTCTATAATTGAATAGATAACCTATGACTAAAAGTGGAAAACATTGTGACAATAGTGGCTCCTTTTCAGCAATTTCTTCTTTCGTCACTATGTTTTCAAAAAGCCGTCTGCTGCAGAAGCGTCGGAAAGCGTCTTAATGAGGGAAAAGGTTAAAAACATTGTGTTGTACATCTATATGTCTGAACATCTGGCTTAACAAAATTCTTTGTAAAAGAGGCTTTTCTATAAAAATGTCGATTAAAACAGTTTGAACATTTATTCATTGTCGAAAGAAACATTATTTTTTTAAAATTCAGACTTGTTATGTAGTTGATATCAATCATGTACAGGAGATTTTATTAACAATAATTTTGTTTAAAATTGTTCATGTATTGTTAAGTATTTGAAAGAAAGTAATAATTATAACAAAATGCTATTTAGTCTTGTTATTAAACTCATGGAATGAATGAACGATTGAATATGATAATTATGTACTATGTATTTTGAAGTACGTTTTTGTCTGTTTAAAATGTGTTTTTAATTAATTTTGAATTATAATTCAATTAAAAAGTAAGGACACCTCCGGCTAAATATGTCAGTTGTTTCGGAAAGTTTCGGATTTCCGAAAGGACTCAAGGGAGACTTTCCATTGCTCACTATCAAAATTGGTAGACATGAAATCGGGTAACAATTAGTTAAACGCTTCATTAAATTAAAAATTAACTCTCTTGTAAAATCAAAATACTTCAAGTAAATAAGTTTATATTCTTTTGGGGTAAAAAGTCAAATACGTTATTAACTTTTATACTGTTCGAGATGGATTTTATTTTTGAATGTTGAAAGCGGCGTAAAACCCCAATTAATAAATAAATAAAATTGGATTTTATTTGTCAGAAGAGTAACAAGACTTACTAGTCAATCATTATAATTTCTTAAATCTGAATTATGATCTCTTTTGGGTTGATATGTTTTTAAATAAATGACAGTATTTGTGAATAAATATTCGTATTTGTTACCCTGTATTCGTGATACGTATCGTATTCGCTACATAGTGTATTCGTTACAACCGTAATAGGAGCGTATTTCATATTCTAAAATCATAATTTGACCTTCAAACCCTTTGTTGTGTGGAAAAAATAGAATCATCTTTAGTGAGGTAGTTCTTTTGAGTATCCACAGTATAAGGTTTAGTTTGGAATTAAGATATGTTGTAAGACAAAGACCCGAATAATATAAGATAGATAGTATGGGATACATATTAGATTACTCCTCCTAATCAGGCCTCTGATAAACACAGTTAAACATGAAGTAATGGCATCGATTCTATTTGAAAACGTTGTGGCATAAATTATCACCTGTCGCTATGTTTTCAACTCAACTCAATAATTATGATAGAGATTTTCCATAATTTTGCGTTGATTATTGCTGTACTTTTTAAATTTTACCAAAGTATATCTTTTTTTACTACATATAAATAATTAAAGACACAGTCACAATATCAAAGTCAACATAGTCAACCACAAAATAAATCATTACTCACCAAATCTGAAAGTTTTCGGATCAGAATATTCACTTTAAATATAGTTTTCTTTGTGGATTCATTTTTTCACCAAAATGTCCTACCCTGTTCATGGTTAACTATTTTACTTCCTTTATTTCAACAAAAGATTACTCTCAACACTTTATGTTTTTCATGTCAAATTAACTCCCTTTAATTTAAACCCTTATCCTGATACAAATGGCAAACTGATTCATTTGCTGCTGAAGAATTTTGAAACAATTGTGGGAAAAGCAAAAACTGCTTATAATGAGCAAATTATCCATTTGCCAGAAAGTGCACAACTCAACTCAATACTAATGCTTTGATTTAAACATTTTCATAAATTGTTCGCAGATATTTTAAAGCCGTCTGCTGTAGATTTATTGTATATAGTAAATTTGTTTGTGTTTGTGGTGCAACGTAATTCACGCCGCTTTTAACCATTTTGGTTATATCACGACATTTCCTTGGTAAGTTACCAGTACTATTGGTCCTTTTATCCTGACACCACTGTGAGCGAGTCAGAATCACATAACCGGTAACGCATTCACCATATATTTTGCTGATATATCAATGAACTAAATCCAGCGTCTTAAAGGAGTTTGCTTTTAGTCATAGCGATCCAATTGAAAAGGCTTTATTTGTATTCTCTATTAACTATGTCTGAGATTTAGAACCGGGCGTCCGGGTTTGATCCTAAGTAGCGACGGTCATAGTCTTGTGCAATTTGGCAATAAACGTTTATACCTAGTACTAGCGCCGAGACCCAGGAGCTCAGTCGGTAGCGACGCGGGCTGTCAATCCAATGGTTGTGAGTGCAAACCCCAGCTCGGTCAACATTCTTTCCGACATTTGACATTGTGCCAAGCGTCATCAATAGGCTATCAGTCTTAATGAGTAGATGAACTGGCAGCCGTGATATGACTGAATTCTTTTTGAAAACGGCGTTAAACCCCAATAAATCAATCAACCAACCTAGTACTGGTTCGTTTACCAAGGCATCACGGATAAGTGAACTGTTGCCGAAATAATGATAAAGACGGCGTAATTTCTAAACAACAAATGTAACTTGATGTTACAATTTCAAATCTGGTCCTCTGCAGATGCGTCAACATACATCTGTGGGAAAGAATTTTAACCTGAAGACGGCCTAGTGCCAAAATATTGAACAATAGAGTGATATGATCCATGTACATAATCAATACCTTAAAGATTATATTTGTTCAATCAGATTTAAAAATAACCAGGTCTATTCATTTGAAATGTATCTTTGGTCGAATGCCAATTATTTCATATCTTGCTGTGAAATAAACTATTGGTTGTCGCACAGTTATTGAAACCTTTTTTACCTACAAACACATGTACAGAAGGTGGGATTTGAAAACATTAGGTAAAGGGTTATATTGCTCATAATTGCAATAATCTTTCCAACTCCGTTTGATAATTATAGAGATTTTCCATATTGTTGACGAACGAGGGCTAAGTTGGACAACGTTTTATCTGAAGAACACCGTATACTTTGATTAGATACTTTAAGGCCAGGATTATGAAGGGTATACAGGTATATGTCCTACATTATATCATACTACCAAATTATACCCATGTCATTAACCGATTCCCACATATTAAGAATCTGAAATATACTGCATTTAAGATGTATAGACAAATATATGGAAAATCACTATAAATGAAAGGGTAATTATGTAATAGGTTTGAGACATTAGTGCAAGGGAAAGGGTTAAAACTGTTAAATTAACTAGAGACTTTTTGGATGTTTTTTCTGTAAGAAAATGTATAAATACAGCGTAACAAAATATGAATTATTCACAATGAGCAACATCTTGTTTTGCTTCAATGCTTTTAACTTGTTATTGTAATTTAATCTTGTATTTAAAGGGAGTGTCCATATATTTCACAGATGTGTTCAATGTCGTGTGTTTTAGATGTGTCGTATGATGGAAAGGGTTAAAACCTTCACCAGACACTGAACGACACTCTATGCCACAGACATCCCTTTCCCTCATAAGACAAGTATGCAGCAGACGACTTTGAAGATATTTTATGTATTTTAGTGTTTTTAATTAATATTGAATTATAATTCAATTAAAAAGTTAGGACAATTCCCAGTTAATGTCAACCAAAACCCGTCAATAACAAAAATACCGTGAAAATTGAAAATATTGGTCCTCCGGTTAAATATGTCAGTTGTTTTGGAAAGCTTCGGATTTCCAAAAGGACTCAAGGGAGACTTTCCATTGCTCAATATCGAAATTGGTAGACATGAAATCGGTTAACAATTAGTTAAACGCTTCAATAAATTCAAAATTATCTCTCTTGTAAAATCAAAGTACTTCAAGTACTTAAAGTAAATAACTTTATATTCTTTTGGGGAAAAAAGTCAAATACGTTATTAACTTTTATACTGTTCTAGTTAGATTTTATTTGTCAGAAGAGTAATAAGACTTACAAATCAATCATTATACTTTCTTAAATCTGAATTATGATTTCTTTTGTGTTTATATGTTTTTAAATACATGACAGTATTCGTGGAT
This sequence comes from Serripes groenlandicus, assembly GCA_031761405.1. Lineage (NCBI taxonomy): Eukaryota > Metazoa > Mollusca > Bivalvia > Cardiida > Cardiidae > Serripes > Serripes groenlandicus. The sequence continues at coordinate 58,750,930 of JASEVX010000008.1, forward strand.
AAATATTCGTATTCGCTACCCTGTATTCGTGATACGTATCGTATTCGCCACCTAGTGTATTCGTTACAGCCCTAATAGGGGCGTATTTCATATTCTAAAATCATAATTTAACCTTCAAACCCTTTGTTTTGGGGGAAAATAGAATCATCTCAGTGAGGTAGTTCTTTTGAGTATCCTCAGCATAAGGTTTAATTTGGAATTAAGATATGTTGTAAGACAAAGACCCGAATAATATAAGATAGATATTATGGGATACATATTAGATTACTCCTCCTAATCAGGCCTCTGATAAAAACAATTAAACATGAAGTAATGGCATCGGTTCTATTTGAAAACGTTGTGGCATAAATTATCACCTGTCGCTATGTTTTCAACTCAACTCAATAATTATGATAGAGATTTTCCATAATTTTGCGTTGATTATTGCTGTACTTTTGAGATTTTACCAAAGTATTTTTTTTTACCACATATAACTAATTCAAGACACAGTCACAATATCAAAGTCAACATAGTCAACCACAAGATAAATCATTACTCACCAAATCTGAAAGTTTCGGATCAGAATATTCACTTTAAATATAGTTTTCTTTGTGTATTTTTTTTTCACCAAAATGTCATATCCTGTTCATGGTTAACTATTTTACTTCCTTTATTTCAACAAAAGATTACTCTTAACACTTAATGTTTTTTTATGTCAAATTAACTCCCTTTAATTTAAAACCTTATCTTGATATAAATGGAAAACTGATTCATTCGCTGCTGACAATTTTTGAAACAATTTTGGGAAAAGCAGATATTGCTTATAATGAGCACATTATCCATTTGCCAGAATAATAATGCTTTGGTTTAAATATTTTCATGAATTGTTCGAAGATATTTTAAAGCCGTCTGCTATAGATTTATTGTATATAGTAAATTTGTTTGTGTGTCGTGCAACGTGTTTCACGCCGCTTTTAACCATTTTGTTGTTATCACGACATTTCCTGGGTAAGTTACCAGTAATATTGGTCCTCTTTTATCCTGACACCACTGTGAGCGAGTCAGTCGAAGTGCTGACCCCACAACCCTGAGGACATAGGAGAGAAAGGCATGACAACCATTGTTATAGTGTTTGGTATGACCCGTCCGAGGTTCGTACCCGCGACATTCCACGCCCGACTTGGACGATCTTCCTTAAAATGGTCTAAGTAACAGTCATTCAGTGCAGTCTACTTATTCATACTATCTCAGCAGAATTATTCTCAATGTATGTGCACTAATATGGCCATGAGATAGAAAATAGCGGTATCAGTTGGAGGGACTCAACAGACTTTAAACTAATTTCGCCATTATCCATCTTTATAAGAACGCATCCCATTTTTTTTTCAATTTTGATATGGCTTATCTAGTATTTTGTTATGAAACTGTTTGTGTGATGTGGAAGGGCGGGTGGCGAGGGTGTTGTTGGGGCTGTAATCTTGCCAAATTAGTCGTCTCTAATATATGTGTTACATGTGGGAAAGGGTTAAATGTGGGTGCAACAAATATTGAATCAGAGCAGGTACATTTTGTACAGCGGCTACTTGGATTCATTATGGCAGTTTGGTAATTTCTTCCTAATATGTGACGGAAGATAACTGATGAATGAGGCTTTATACAGTTGAGTTCGTCTGGAAATGATTCCCAGAAAATAGGTCTAATAATTAGTTGATAAATTGAGCCAGTTCTGTGCGTCCCAATGGAACGGGTGGATCAATTTCGGTAAAGGGCAACTAAAGGAACATTCTTTTAAAACGGTTTTGAAATTGTTCCAATGGTTTGAAGTAACATTGAGACGGACGGACGTACGACGACGTCGCCGAACTGGCAGTTTTTCATAATAGTTGACCCGAGGAGTAATTCGTGCCCAGATGGATGAAAAATGATTTTTCTTTTTTGACAATTAGAGTATTAATTTAACACGGAAATGAAATCAATGTGAGGAAATAGGAGAAAGTGTTTGCTACGTAATCACTTCTTATCGAAATAGTTCTTATTTATCAAACTGATTTGAAATGGGAAACGTTTTAACAAGAGGTTTGGTTTCTGTCGTATTATGATTACATTCATCGAGCCATGGGAAAACGTACTAATTGGCTTTTGTGAACAATGTAGATCTAGATACACCCGTGTATCCGAGCAATCCGAAAACTGTTAATATATTTTTAACATACACTTATTAGAAGATTGTATTCAACTTGTATAGAATACAATAAGGATGAGCAGATGGCCAGGCTGATATGAACCTTACACTGTTCAGAAATACCAACTTGTACCTGTTCTCATGCACGTGCTCTTTGGCGCTTAATGTTGTTGGGTTAGCATTACGACTGACACGCTGGTGCAATGATTAATGAACCAGTAGTACAGGTGACTTGCCCAGGACACGCCGTGATATAACTGAACAAATGTTGAAAGCTGCGTAAAAACACCAACCAATCAATCAATCAAGCACGGGCCTTTTATTTATTCTTCGGTTTTCTTTACCTTTTCTGTCAAACTTAGCAGTATAATTGTTCCTCATAAGTCAGTGTTGCAGGTTCGTCATTTAAGTAAATTTGAACTATCTTTAATGTAACAGTGAAACGTGCAAAGTATGACACAAGACAACTTCAGCTTCTAGGAATGAGTCAAGAGAGCTTTGTCCATAACATACCCATACATATGGGAATATATGATGTACGAAGTACTAGCGACGAAGGGGATTGCCATGTGTATGACAAAGATGTTCGGTGACTAAAATTACGAACGATTTAGATCAGATTGTATTCGGGAATAGTTTTTATATGCGCGAAACCAAACATTTCGTTATCAAAGCAAACGCTATACATTTGAAATAGTACACCGGAAGTCTCTGTATCCGATCGTATCTTTTTTTTTCTCGATTACAGTGTCATTGTTCAAGCGTGTATTCATATTGTAAATGTTATCAGAGTTAAACTGGTACCTGATTCGCATAGGTACCTGATTCTCATAGGAATTCACA
>JASEVX010000008.1:58754133-58769133 GCA_031761405.1 Serripes groenlandicus
GTACTAATTGGCTTTTGTGAACAATGTAGATCTAGATACACCCGTGTATCCGAGCAATCCGAAAACTGTTAATATATTTTTAACATACACTTATTAGAAGATTGTATTCAACTTGTATAGAATACAATAAGGATGAGCAGATGGCCAGGCTGATATGAACCTTACACTGTTCAGAAATACCAGCTTGTACCTGTTCTCATGCACGTGCTCTTTGGCGCTTAATGTTGTTGGGTTAGCATTACGACTGACACGCTGGTGCAATGATTAATGAACCAGTAGTACAGGTGACTTGCCCAGGACACGCCGTGATATAACTGAACAAATGTTGAAAGCTGCGTAAAAACACCAACAAATCAATCAATCAAGCACGGGCCTTTTATTTATTCTTCGGTTTTCTTTACCTTTTCTGTCAAACTTAGCAGTATAATTGTTCCTCATAAGTCAGTGTTGCAGGTTCGTCATTTAAGTAAATTTGAACTATCTTTAATGTAACAGTGAAACGTGCAAAGTATGACACAAGACAACTTCAGCTTCTAGGAATGAGTCAAGAGAGCTTTGTCCATAACATACCCATACATATGGGAATATATGATGTACGAAGTACTAGCGACGAAGGGGATTGCCATGTGTATGACAAAGATGTTCGGTGACTAAAATTACGAACGATTTAGATCAGATTGTATTCGGGAATAGTTTTTATATGCGCGAAACCAAACATTTCGTTATCAAAGCAAACGCTATACATTTGAAATAGTACACCGGAAGTCTCTGTATCCGATCGTATCTTTTTTTTTCTCGATTACAGTGTCATTGTTCAAGCGTGTATTCATATTGTAAATGTTATCAGAGTTAAACTGGTACCTGATTCGCATAGGTACCTGATTCTCATAGGAATTCACACAACATTCGTTCTAAGTGGTAATCCTCGGCGGTGTAATCGTAGAGCGTCCGCCTCGGGTGCGAAAGGTTGTTGGCCGGGTCATACCAAATACTTCAAAAATGATAGTAATGACTACCTTCTTAGGCGCTCAGACCTACAGGGTTAGCATTACGACTGACTGGATGATATGAGAATAAATAAACCAGTTGAACAGGTAACTAACCAATGAAACACCGTATATAACTGAAACATTGTTGAAAGCTTCGTTAAACACCAAACAATCAACCAATCAATCTTTATAAACGGGTATTTGATTTAGGTGGCCATGCCCCCTCCTAAATATATATCGCTGTCCCTCTCTCCCTTTCTCTATTTCTCTCTTTCGCTCTCTCTCTCTCTCTCTCTCTCTCTCTCTCTCTCTCTCTCTCTCTCTCTCTATCTCTCTTTCTCTCTCTCTCTCTCTCTCTCTCTCTCTCTATCTATCTATATATCTCTCTCTCTCTCTCTCTCTCTCTCTCTCTATCTCTCTTTCTCTCTCTCTCTCTCTCTCTCTCTCTCTCTCTCTCTCTCTCTCTCTATCTATCTCTCTCTCTGTCTCTCTCTTTCTCTCTCTCTCTCTCTGTCTCTCTCTATTTCTGTCTCTCTATGTCTCTCTCTGTCTCTCTCTGTCTCTCTGTCTCTCTGTCTCTCTCTCATGCCTCCCCCTTAATATATATATATATATATATATATATGTATATCGCTGTCCCTCTCTCCCTTTCTTTCTTTCGCTCTCTCTCTCTCTCTCTCCTCTCTCTATCACTCTCTCTCTCTCTCTCTCTCTCTCTCTCTCTCTCCATCTCTCTCTCTCTCTCTCTCTCTCTCTCTCGCGCGCGCGCTCTTCAAGGGTCATTTATTGTGTTAGTTAAGGCATATTGTTTTCGTCCTGTTCGTCGGTTCGTCACTCGTTGATTTACAACGTCTGTAAAATGCATAGGGTTAATTTAGTTTTTGATTGTGCGACCCGTATGGTTTTGCTGATCACTAACCGGTTAACAAGGGTCCTTAGTTCAAATCCGTTGTCATTTAATACCTAGATCACTTTGATCCAGAAACTCACAAGATGATTGGATCAGCGGAGCTGACCACTTCTGTTGGGTCATTGGATCAAAAGTCAACGTAGCAGCGGCTAAAAATTCCAAATTGGTTTATGATAAATATATCATAAACTCTTTGACAAAGAGTCTTTAAACTTTAGAAGATGATTTCTAACGTGATAACTTACACCACCTGGTCAACGTGGGATTGTAGCCGGCTCATAGAAAATGATATCATGTGGGGTACACGTGCGAAAAGCTTAGTGAAGAAAGACAAGTTTACGTAAACTTGTCGCCGTTATATAGCTGAAAACAGTTTAAAATGATGGCGTTAAACTACAATCAGATACTCAACTACACAACAACAAGTCTTACGTGTGGGTAGAAATAGGAAAAGTCCCCATTTATTGTATAAAGACACGTGAGGGTAATACCCTTTTCTTTACAGATGATATATGAAACTGTGGAAGTCCCTGTTCGTACATGAGATGAATACCTTACATTCCAATAGGTTATATGATATCTTGGGATGAATGCATAAATAATGTTCAATTTGGTTTTCAAAAAGGTATAAAAGCACTGCAGAATGTATTTTCATGTTAAATGCAAAACTCACAAAAACGCTTAGTTTTAGAAAAAAATTGTATTGTGCCTTTATTGATTTCTTTAATGTCCTCTCCATCAGTTAAAACATATTAAACACTAAAGGAAATATGTCCGTAAAGCATTTAAGTTGAGAGAGTAAAAACAAACATACTTATATATTATTAAAATAAATTAATACATTAAAACAAATATAACAGTTATAGCTGCATTGTATGAGAATTAACTCGCAGCAGACGACTTTGAACATATTCTGTCAAAAAAAAGAAAATCTCTATAATTGAATGGATAACCTATGACTAAAAGTGGAAAACATTGTGTCAAAAGGAGAAATTGCATGTTTTCAAAAAGCCGTCAGCTGCAGATGCGTCAGAAAGCGTTTATATGAGAAAAAGTGTTAAGGCAAATATGCTAGTGTACATTAAAGTATGTTCTTCTTGATATGTTTTATAAATGTGTGTATGTGTATACATAAACGTTCTTCACCATCACTTTAAATATGTACTTGTTAATGGCTACATATTTTGTAAATGTAATGCCAATACAACGAATGTAATGTTATGTAACTCTGTATGATTACGTACAAAGTAAATTAGATATATGTGTAAACCTATTTTAAAGTGTACATTCCATTTTTACTGGTTTTCTCAAATTCTAAATATAGAACAAAACGTCACGAGTAGTTATGAGTGCAATGTTAATTCTGTTCAACAATAAACAGGTGCGCTCTGATCCATATTGATATATTGTGTAAACATTCGTCTGCAATAAAAGTATTTTTTTAAACTATTCGTCACACTTTAAATACCTTTTTAATTTGATTTGTCTTCTATATTCCATTATAATTGGTATAAAGTTTGATATTGGTAGAGTCTATTGTGAAAATCATTCACGGCGATACAGATTCTACCTATATTCCAGTGCAGTGGACCGAAAGATGTATTCCCGAGTCAATTGATTTTACAAAAGTCGAAACGAAATTTGATATAAGCAATTGGCTAATAAATATTTAACTGAATGGAATTCGGTAGATCATTTTTGTAAAGGTTCCGATTTGGAATCCAGTTGATAGCATGCCAAATTTTTGGGGTTTTCATATACTTTCGGGACAACAATTAAAGGTATTAGTTACAAATTCAGGAAGTTAACATCGAACGCAATTTCTACCCTGTTCACAGATTTCCTACATACACGTGTTAGAAGATTCTGTCAAAACGTGAAGATTTTAACAAGACGGTGAATATGTATTAGCTGATCTGAAACTACAATGTAACGAAATCCTAACTTAGAATAAAGTCACAACATCATTGCGAAGCAGTCACATGAGATGCCTTGCCTTAATTGTGCGCGTTCCTAGAACTAATTAGTTGTAGCACGTGCCATTTAGCAGCATTGCAATTCGGTCTGATCCTCCAGGATGTTAGAAAACACCCCATTGCTTGTTGTATTTTATTTTCCTGTGTGAATATCCATCCTAACAAATTGTAGGCTGTTTCAAGATGTCCAAGGTTTTCAAATCTTGTCATAATATGAATTAAGTTGTCGACAGCATCTTGTTTATAGACGGGCTTGTTTGTTTTTGAATAGAGAACATACTGAAGGAAGTACAGGTAAACCTTAGGATCCACAACAATCCAATCAAACCACACATCGTGCCATTTATCCCTAGATCCAGCTGGTGTATTGACCGAACGATACATCTCGTAGTGTAATGCTAGAGGGATAAGGTTTGTTTGGTGAGGTAGAAATGTTAAACATCCAGTGGTACAGGTTCTCATGTACTCTTTCTGATTAATACGTTGTGACTTAAGTATCTGTAATTGTTGTTTCAGGTCTTCATTGAAATAAGGTCGTTGAAGATGATCGCAGCCACACATTGAAACAACATGTGATTCTAAAGACGTTTCACATTTAAGAAGAATCCTCTCACAAATATCATGCCTTTCACTCTGTAGACAATAGGATGCAATTATTAAATATGAGGAAATAACGTCACAATCTTTACTTTCTTCTATGTAATACTCAAACTTGCTTAACAACATCCTTAGTCGATCCGCGTTTCTGGTAGTCAACATGATGCTGGCGATACATTGTGCTATATGAAGGCGTAAGTATGGGATAAAGTAGCTTATTACTAATTGTGTCTCTTCCTCCGTATGATCTTCTACACAATCGGTATTTATGAAATAAGTTTCAATTGAGTGTAATTCTAAAACAGCCTGATCAGCTGATCTACATTTTTTACACAACCTAAGATATTGATTCGTGGTTGATTTTAACATATTAGTACAATTCAGGTACAGCAACCGTGATAGTTCAGATATTGTTCTTCTTTGAACTCTCATGATACTTCGTCCCCGCCCAAACAATACAACGTACAACACCTCCCCGATGTTATCACATGTCAATGACCATAGAAAGCTACACCAGTGTTCTAGCATGTCCTCTAAGACATTTTGTACGAGTCTAAGAGTGCTGTACCCAAGCCTATCAAACATGTTCTCATCCGGAACAAAATAATTCGGGCAGCGATTCTCTTTTACCCAGTGCAATAATAATTTAATACAAAAACGTATACATTCTAAAAAGTGTCCACGTCTCCAGAATACACAGGGAGTTTTTTCAATTGCATATAATACACATGTTTTGCAGTGATAAGAAGAAATAGATTTAGGGGCAAGTTTATGTATAATATCTTTCTTTATCATCTTAAGAAAAACGTAACATTTGTGCTGTGTAGAGTTAAGACTAGCCATGAGTACACGTTCCTGGAGTGAAAATGAAATTCTCCATTCAATCGAACCGTTTTGACTTGATGGATGATTTATTCCCACGAAGAAACATCCGGATTCTTTCAATAGTTTTATTTGTGCTTCATTTAACCGATCGCAACTGACTACTCTTCTTAACCAGGATTTAACACTGCTAGGGATGTACTGACATCCTACTGCGTGAACTTTATCGTGATCTTTCGTTCCAGCTGAAACTGAATATGTCACAGCAGGACCATTTTGCTCTCGGAAATATTTATCACTATGTTGAAAGCTTTCTAAACATATCCTGCCGTAGTAGTCAGGTCTTAAATGCAGTGTTGCCAGGATTGAAGGGTCAATGTTTTGAATTAAAGTAATTGGAAATGTATCTATGACCAGTTGTAGCTTATAATATCCAGGTTTTGTGGTCTCATCTGTTACCATGAGTAATGATCGTCCTTTTTGTGGTGAATGAGAGATACTGTCTACAACAGTTGAATCAAAGCAGAATAGCACGTCTTTATCGGAGTTCAGCCCTGGTGTTGTTGTACCCTCACAGAGACTCCCGAACACATACATTTTTATTAGTTTGTCAAGCGAAAAGCCGCTTAATTGGGTGATCAATATTTCTTCTGATATTGCAAGTCGTCTATGATTGTCCCTATTCTCTTCAGAAACGCCAATCCAATCTAAAATTTCATAAAGACGGAGTGACAAATTGCGATACTGTGCAGCCATCTTTTAGAACTGGAAACAGAAAAGACCTATACTGTATCTTACTTGAAAATATAAAATGTCAAGTTTCCTGAAATAGAAGGATGAGTTAATCAACTGTACCATATAAATGATTATGCTACTTATCATACCAGAGGTACAATAAAGAACATTTTAATACAAAAAATTTGGTCATAAATTGTTTACCTTTCTCAATGTATTGAGCTTATATAAATATCTGTTCTGCTTTATTCTAAAAATGAAATAATGAATAAGAGCTGCGACAAGCAAACAGTTGACTGGACAGAGCATCATATTTCTGCTTACATGTAATTTCTTTCACAATGTGTAATCATCCACTTGATATATACAAACAACACCATATATCTAGGTTTCATACTTAATCCTATTGGCAGGCAGACAGATGGACGTATAGTGGGTTAACCTTTTGTCCAGTCTGAAGAAAATACTAAAATACTTTAAAATCATCTTGAAGTCTGTAAATATTAATGGCTGCTTCTAATACGAGCCCAGGCAGCGGGAAGATTTGCTATTTGCATATAGAGGTTCGTTATCATCCATATAACGATCATAGGGTAATACTCAATGTAAAGGGATACAGTCATGAACAGAGCACCATATAACGATCATAGGGGAAGAATCAATGTAAAGGGATACAGTCATGAACAGAGCACCATATAACGATCAAAAGGTAAGAATCAATGTAAAGGGATACAGTCATGAACAGAGTACCATATAACAATCATAGTGGAAGAATCAATATAAAGGGATACAGTCATGAACAGAGCACCATATAACGATCATAAGGTAAGAATCAATGTAAAGGGATACAGTCATGAACAGAGCACCATATAACGATCATAAGGTAAGAATCAATGTAAAGGGATACACTCATGATCAGAGCACCATATTAGGGAGAATAAACAGATATTGCTTTGACGATATCTTTGTTAGCACTCATTTAAACAAATATTGTGGGTACTCAAAAATGATTCTTTTCAGTACCCACAACATAGGTTTTGGAGGTCAAATATGAATTTTAGAACATGCAAAACGCTCCTAATCTAGAACTCTGGTCATGATCAAACGTTTATATATGGTTGTTTCACATACATTAATAATCAACCACGGCTGTAGTGTATTGGTCAGCATTGAAACCATTTGGTCAGAGTTTGAATCCAAGTAACTATAGGGAAGATTCTCAAGTACTACCGTAAAACAACGTGATCATGTGACCCATCGTTGTAATGCACCAGAAGCATTAACTAAACACAAGTCGCTATGATATGAGCCGTGCTCAAGGATTGATTGTTTGAGGTTTAACACCGTTTTCAAAAAGTAATTCAGTCAAAGCACGGCTACCAGTTCACCTGCGCATGTGTTTCATGGCCTCCTCACATCAGTACTCCACAAACCATTTTTTCCAAGCAACTGGATGACGAATAACGCTTGTCACAGTGATTTTTGTTTAACGTCGGAAAAAATGTTGACCGAGCTGGGGTTCGAACTCACACCAGTATTCCACACACCATTCTTTCTAAGCAACTGGCTGCTTTTCCACATAGACTGTCAGCCTATTGGTGGAAGACGAATGACACTTGTCACAGTGATTTTTGTTAAACGTCGGAAAGAATGTTGGCCGAGGTGGGGTTCCGAACTCACAACCCCCATGGATTGACAGCTCTAGTTGCTACCGACTGAGCTACCGGAGCTCGGCCTGTGCTTCAGGAACATCAGCACTTATGTTATAATCACAACTGAAATACATGCATGTGCGTTCATGCTAAGGAACCAATTGCATACTGCCTTACAGAAGTTCCTTTCAACCGTCTATAACTAATTGGTGAGCAGGGCAGAGATAGATCAGACTGCGCGGATTCGCTGTCTGTTTTTGATCTACACTGCCGAGCGCCACTTATAAAACATGTTTTCTCTTATATAAACCCTTTCCCACATACACCAAATTTGTCGCAGACGACTTTAAACACATATTGAAAAAAACTAAAATGATCTCTATAAATGAATGTTTAAACTTTGAATAGAGTTCAAAACATTTGGCAAAAGAAGTAATTTTTCATTATAATAAATTGCTCAATTTATTCACACTGTTTTCAAATACCGTCTGCTACAAACGTTATTTTCCTAGCTTTCTTTCACCAGTATTCCACACAGCATTATTCCCAGACAACTGCCTGCCTTCCGACATAAAGCTTTACGCCCGTTGGTGGGAGCCGATTGACGCTGTTCACAGCGACTTTCCTCAATCATCGGAAAAAAATGAATGGCCGAGCCGGGGTTCGAACTCACGACCCCTTGATTGATAGGCTTCGCCGTTACCGACTATGCTTGTATGGCTCGAACCGCAATGCTTACTATTTTCCACAATCAATACGTTTTCAAGCTTAATTTACATTAGGATTAACATTAAAACCCACATAAAACGATAACACTTACTCATAACAAACACACATATACACAAACATTCGAACGCATGCATGCACATATACATTGCGAAATCTATCACACTCGATCACTTCATCATTCTAGCGATTTTTCGTGTTCGTTATGTACTATATTGATAATACAGTGAGGATAATATGATCCGTGTTTTTGAGAATACAACGTTGAACCGTGATCATGGTTAATTTCGAGTGCCTCCGATTTTTTCAAAATTAAGGAAGTTTACACATTTTACTTCAGGTATTCGTGAATGCTTTCTTCAAAAACCGTAATATAAGTGATGTCGTTGAATTCCATCAGAGTCATAAAATAAAGACAAGTATAATGATATGATCGTTACACCTGAAATACCTGCCTGCACGACCATGCTGAGGAACCAAATGGCTACTGCCTGAAACCGTCTCTGACTAATTGGTGAGCAGGGCACAGACAGATCAGTGATTGATTGATTGATTGGGGTTTAACATCTTTTTCAACAATTCAATAGTCATATCACGTAGGCCAGTTCACCTACTCATATGTTTCCTTGTTTTCTCACACCAGTACTCCACACAACATACTTCCCAAGAAACTGGCTGATTTTCCAAATATGTAAACTGTTAGCCATTTGGTGAAAGACAAATGTCGCTTGTCACAGTGAATTTTGTCAAACGTCGGAAAGAACGTTGCCCGAGCTCGGATTCAAACTCACAACACCTACATTGACAGCCCACGTCGCTACCGACTAAGCTACCGGAGCTCGGTCGAGAGACAGATCAGACTGCGCGGATGCGATGACTGTTTTAGATCTACATCATTTTCGTAGAGTTGAATACTTATTTCAGAAGGGTGAAAATTAAATAGCACATAATACATACATAAAATCAATAAAGAAGTTTTTCTCTCTCTCTCTCTCTCTCTCTCTCTCTCTCTCTCTCTCTCTCTCTCTCTCTCTCTCTCTCTCTCTCTCTCTCTCTCTCTCTCTCTCTCTCTCTTTCTCTTCTCTCTCTCTCTCTCTCTCAACTTGGCGAAATAGGAGCTCATGCAACATGAAGTCAGTTTTAGGCATCAATCAACCGTCCAATCTATCTTTCTAAGGCACGCCAGAACGAGGGTTCGAGCCACTCTGAATGCCCAACTTCGGCTGAGTTTGACATAAATCCGGGTGGAATCCAACTAGCGCGTTTGGGAGCCAGAGTGTGTCACTTTTACCTGACATATGTCACGATGCCAGTTAAACTCTCTAATTCGAGCAATATACAGCCGGAGTTGGGCTGTGAACTCCATCTGAACATTGCAACCAGCTGCCATAAATCTGGGTGGAATCCGGCTAGTGCGACTTCGAGCACGAGTGTAGCACACTCACCTGACACATGTCACGATGCCAGTTAAACTCTCTAATTGGAACAGGACGGGTGAAAAGTCGAGACTTTGTCGGGAAATCCCAACTCCGGCTGGGCATGGCAGCCGGCTGACGCAACTTTGCGAAACAGGACCTCGTGCAACACGAGGTCAGTTTGAGGTGCTTTCACATGGCAAGCATCAATCAATCAATTAAGGTACTCATTTAGACAAAACTAACTGTCAAAATATACACAGGTTTTACTCAGGTATGTGTTTCTCTTCTATATATTTTGTATTGTGTTATGTGATTTTACACCGTTTTCAACGTTTTTTTCAGTTATATCACGGTGACAGTTCAGTTATTCATAACCCCTAGGTAAACAGACAAGAACATTACTAGTAAATAACTATGCTCCTAATTATGATACACGTACATATAAGGTTGTATTACAGGAACAAGCCAACGTTGGGTATTGACGGTTATCGTAGATCAAGATCAACATGCCCATACACGCAACATAATTTAGACTTACACTTTTCGCATATTAACCCTTCCCACATACAACAAATTTGCAGCAGACGACTTTGAAAACTTTCATCAAAAATATGGAAAATCTCTTTATATGAAATATTAATTACTGAATAGAGTTAAAAACAATGTGACAAAAGGAAGAATTGCTCATTTTGAGCAATTTCTTCTTTTGTCAGAATGTTTTCAAAAAACCGTCTGCTACATAAACGTCGGAAAGCGTCTATATTAGGGTAAGGGTTAAATATTAGAATATTCCATCTTACATGTATCTACCGTCATAAAATGTTGGGTTTCTTATTGGGCGCGCTACACTTATGTTTGATTTGCGTGTTTCATACTTGAATAAATGAAGGGATGTCAGCGCAAACATGCATCGGGGATTACATTACCTTACAGACTAGATGTTATCAATCAGATTTTAAGATAACCAGGTGTATTACAATTGAAATATCTTCTTTTGAATGCCAGCTATATCCAATATCGTTGTGAAATAAACCTATTAGTTGCCTCTCATGCTTTTAAGAAAACAATGACCTTGCTCATACTAGATATAATCCTTCCAACCATTATACTATGATTAGATGCCAGGATTATGAAGGGTACAAACGTCTATGTCTTACAATACATCAAATTATCAAATAATACCCGATGTTGTGGGTAATCGAAAAAACTGCCTCACTAAAGACTATTCTACTCATGACTCTTTATGCCACAAACATTACACTTTGTGAAGAACAACTATTTGTCAAATTTCGGAGATAAAAATAATATTTTTCTAAGATTATTTGCAAATGAGACTTTTCTAAAATGAGTCAGGTGAAACGGTTAAAATATTTACTGCATTGTTGAAATTAAACATAAATTTATTAAAATTCAAATTTGTTAATAAGCAGTTAAAGAAGGTTTTATTATTGTTAAACGAATATAATTCATGCTAAAGTGTTTGACAGAGGGCTAATATTACAAACACTGCATTTTTGTCTTGTCATTTAACGCAGGGTATGTCTGACGGGTGTGCGGTAAAATTTCAAAACGGTGTGAAAACTAGCTGATAATCAAAGTACTGAAGTACTAAAATGCGGGGGATGTAACAAACGGTGGAGCTTTTAATTAACTAGATACATGGGGGCAACATGTAGAGTTCATTATTTGTCAGAAGCATTTATACAGACTTATGAGCTCTTAGTAACCTTGAACATTGGCAGCCATGTGTTTTAAATATGATATACAGTATCATTAAAGTGCAACGGTCATGGTGGAGTGCCCTTTGGCAAGGCATATTTCCTAGCCTAGTACTGGTTTGTTTACCCAGGGATCATGAACAAGTGGACTGTCGCCATGATATAACTGAAATAATGTTGGAAGTGGCGTAAAACCCTATATATAATAATAATCATTAAAGTGAACATTTCTACCCGTTGTGTAAAAATACAACAAACGCTATGACTAGGGATTAAAGTGAACATTTCTACCCGTTGTGTAAAAATACAACAAACGCTATGACTAGGGGTTTTCACAAACAAAAAATGGTTTCAATATAAATTTACATTTTGTTATTTTTGCACAAGCAAATTGTTATACTTTTATATATAATGAAGTTACTTTGTGTTATATTTTATACTTAAATTTCTAAATTATGTATACAACTTTATGGATTAAAACTTTACATTGTGTACATTTACTTTGTATAAATGTGCATACTGTTTAGCTTGCTGTGAAACGTATTTAACTGATCCCTGGGCAATCAAGACAAATTGTCCATTTTGAAAAAACAGAGGGCAGCACAAAAAATACAAATTTTCATTTCCTGTAAGCTGGGCATGACAATGTACCGAGGTATTCAGCACAGCTGAATCCCCGCATAAAAATGATTTCATCCTTACCACAATATTGTTATACCGTGTAACAATGTTTTGTTCATTTTCAATTGTCAAGGCTTTAATCACGTTTATACTATAAGTTACAAAACTAGATAGGAGCGTATACAATTTCAAAATGATGTGAAAACTAGCTGATATAAATTATTTCATCCTTACCACAATAGTGTTATACCGTTCAACAATGTTTTGTTCATTGTCAATTGTCAACGCTCTAATCACGTTTATACTATAAGTTACACAACTAGATAGGAGCGTATTTCATATTCTAAAATCATAATTTGACCCTCAAACACTATGTTGTGGGAAAAAATAGAATCATCTCAGTGAGGCAGTTCTTTATTCCTCTTTTGATAAGGCCTCTGATAGAAACATTTAAACATGAAGTAATGGCATCAGCTCTATTTGAAAACGTTGTGGCATAAAGTATCACCTGTCGTTAAGTTTTCAACTCAACTCAATAATTATAAAAAGAGATTTTCCATAATTTGGCGTTGATTGTTGCTGTACTTTTTAAATTTTACCAAAGTATATCTTTTTTTACTACATATAAATAATTCAAGACACAGTCACAATATCAAAGTCAACACAGTCAACCACAAAATAAATCATTACTCACCAAATCTAAAAGTTTTTGGATCAGAATATTCACTTTAAATATAGTTTTCTTTGTGGATTTATTTTTTCACCAAAATGTCGTACCCTGTTCATGGGTAACTATTTTACTTCCTTTATTTTAACAAAAGATGACTCTTAACACTTAATGTTTTTTATGTCAAATTAACTCCCTTCAGTTTAAACCCTTATCCTGATACAAATGTCAAACTGATTCATTCGCTGCTGAAGAATTTTGAAACAATTGTGGGAAAAGCAGATATTGCTTATAATGAGCAAATTATCCATTTGACAGAAAATAAACAACTAAACTCAAAAATAATGCTTTGGTTTAAATATGTTCATAAATTGTTCGTAGATATTGTAAAGCCGTCTGCTATTAATGTATATAGTAAATTTGTTTGTGTGTCGTGCAACGTGTTTCACGCCGCTTTTAACCATTTTGGTGTTATCACGACATTTCCTGGGTAAGTTACCAGTACTATTGGTCCTTTTATCCTGACACCGTTGTCAGCGAGTCAGTCGAAGTGCTGACCCCACAACCCTGAGGGCATAGGAGAGAAAGGCATGACAACCATTGTTATAGTGTTTGGTATGACCCGTCCGAGGTTCGTACCCGCGACATTCCACGCCCGAGTTGGACGATCTTCCTTAAAATGGTCTAAGCAACAGTCGTTCAGTGCAGTCTACTTATTCATACTATCTCAGCAGAATTATTCTCAATGTATGTGCACTAATATGGCCGAGAGATAGAAGATAGCGGTATCAGTTGAAGGGACTCAACAGACTTTAAACTAATTTCGCCATTATCCATCTTTATAAGAACGCATCCCATTTTTTTTCAATTTTGATATGGCTTATCTAGTATTTTGTTATGAAAATGTTTGTGTGATGTGGAAGGGCGGGTGGCGGGGGTGTTGTTGGGGCTGTAATCTTGCCAAATTAGTCGTCTCTAATATATGTGTTACATGTGGGAAAGGGTTAAATGTGGGTGCAACAAATATTGAATCAGAGCAGGTACATTTTGTACAGCGGCTACTTGGATTCATTATGGCAGTTTGGTAATTTCTTCCTAATATGTGACGGAAGATAACTGATGAATGAGGCTTCATACAGTTGAGTTCGTCTGGAAATGATTCCCAGAAAATAGGTCTAATAATTAGTTGATAAATTGGACCAGTTCTGTGCGTCCGAATGGAACGGGTGGATCAATTTCGGTAAAGGGCAACTAAAGGAACATTCTTATAAAACGGTTTTGAAATTGTTCCAATGGTTTGAAGTAACATTGAGACGGACGGACGTACGACGACGTCGCCGAACTGGCAGTTTTTTCATAATAGTTGACCCGAGTAATTCGTGCCCAGATGGATGAAAAATGATTTTTCTTTTTTGACAATTAGAGTATTAATTTAACACGGAAATGAAATCAATGTGAGGAAAGAGGAGAAAGTGTTTGCTACGTAATCACTTCCTTATCGAAATAGTTCTTATTTATCAAACTGATTTGAAATGGGAAACGTTTTAACAAGAGGTTTGGTTTCTGTCGTATTATGATTACATTCATCGAGCCATGGGAAAACGTACTAATTGGCTTTTGTGAACAATGTAGATCTAGATACACCCGTGTATCCGAGCAATCCGAAAACTGTTAATATATTTTTAACATACACTTATTAGAAGATTGTATTCAACTTGTATAGAATACAATAAGGATGAGCAGATGGCCAGGCTGATATGAACCTTACACTGTTCAGAAATACCAGCTTGTACCTGTTCTCATGCACGTGCTCTTTGGCGCTTAATGTTGTTGGGTTAGCATTACGACTGACACGCTGGTGCAATGATTAATGAACCAGTAGTACAGGTGACTTGCCCAGGACACGCCGTGATATAACTGAACAAATGTTGAAAGCTGCGTAAAAACACCAACAAATCAATCAATCAAGCACGGGCCTTTTATTTATTCTTCGGTTTTCTTTACCTTTTCTGTCAAACTTAGCAGTATAATTGTTCCTCATAAGTCAGTGTTGCAGGTTCGTCATTTAAGTAAATTTGAACTATCTTTAATGTAACAGTGAATCGTGCAAAGTATGACACAAGACAACTTCAGCTTCTAGGAATGAGTCAAGAGAGCTTTGTCCATAAC
>JASEVX010000008.1:58771633-58934629 GCA_031761405.1 Serripes groenlandicus
CTTAAAATGGTCTAAGCAACAGTCATTCAGTGCAGTCTACTTATTCATACTATCTCAGCAAAAATATTCTCAATGTATGTGCACTAATATGGCCATGACATAAAAGATATCGGTATCAGTGGAGGGACTCAACAGACTTTAAACTAATTTCGCCATTATCCATCGTTACAAGAACGCATCCCATTTTTTTTCAATTTTGATATGGCTTATCTAGTATTTTGTTATGAAAATTGTTTGTGTGATGTGGAAGGGCGGGGTGGCGGGGGTGATTGTTGGGGCTGTAATTCGTTGCCAAAATTAGTCGTCTCTATATATGTGTTACATGTGGGAAAGGGTTAAATGTTGTGGGGTGCAACAAATATTGAATCAGAGCAGGTTACATTTTGTACAGCGGCTACTTGGATTCATTATGGCAGGTTTGGTAATTTCTTCCTAATATGTTACGGATGATAACTGATGAATGAGGCTTCATACAGTTGAGTTCGTCTGGAAATGATTCCCCCGCAGAAAATAGGTCTAATAATTAGTTGATAAATTGGGCCAGTTCTGTGCGTCCGAATGGAACGGGTGGATCAATTTCGGTAAAGGAGCCAACTAAAGGAAAACATTCTTTATAAAACGGTTTTGAAATTGTTCCAAGGTTTGAAGTAACATTGAGATGGACGGACGTACGACGACGTCGCCGAACTGGCAGTTTTTTCATAATAGTTGACCCGAGTAATTCGTGCCCAGATGGATGAAAAATGA
Organism: Serripes groenlandicus; assembly: GCA_031761405.1. Classification (NCBI taxonomy): domain Eukaryota; kingdom Metazoa; phylum Mollusca; class Bivalvia; order Cardiida; family Cardiidae; genus Serripes; species Serripes groenlandicus. The sequence goes on from JASEVX010000008.1 coordinate 58,772,381, forward strand.
TTTTTCCTTCTTTTTGACAATTAGAGTATTAATTTAACCACCGGAAATGAAATCAATGTGAGGAAAGAGGAGAAAGTGTTATGCTACGTAATCACTTCCTTATCGAAATAGTTCTTATTTATCAAACTGATTTGAAATGGGAAACGTTTTAACAAGAGGTTTGGTTTCTGTCGATTATGATTACATTCATCGAGCCATGGGAAAACGTACTAATTGGCTTTTGTGAACAATGTAGATCTAGATACACCCGGTGTATCCGAGCAATCCGAAAACTGTTAATATAGATTTAACATACACTTATATAGAAGATTGTATTCAACTTGTATAGAATACAATAAGGATGAGCAGATGGCCAGGCTGATATGAACCTTACACTCGTTCAGAAATACCAGCTTGTACCTGTTCTCATGCACGTGCTCTTTGGCGCTTAATGTTGTTGGGTTAGCAATTACGACTGACACGCTGGTGCAATGATTAATGAACCAGTAGTACAGGTGACTTGCCCAGGACACGCCGTGATATAACTGAACAAATGTTGAAAGCTGCGTAAAAACCACCAACAAATCAATCAATCAAGCACGGGCCTTTTATTATTTCTTCGGTTTTCTTTACCTTTTCTGTCAAACTTAGCAGTATAAATTGTTCCTCATAAGTCAGTTGTTGCAGGTTCGTCATTTAAAGTAAATTTGAACTATCTTTAAATGTAACAGTGAAACGTGCAAAGTATGACACAAGACAACTTCAGCTTCTAGGAATGATGTCAAGAGAGCTTTGTCCATAACATCCCATACATATGGGAATATATATGATGTACGAAGTAACTAGCGACGAAGGGGATTTGCCATGTGTATGACAAAGATGTTCGGTGACTAAAATTACGAAAGATTTAGATCACATTGTATTCGGGCACAGTTTTTTATATGCGCAAAACTAAACATTTCATTACCAAAGCAAACGCTATACATTTGAAATAGTACACCGGAAGTCTCTGTATTCTATCGTATCTCTTTTTTTCTCGATTACAGTGTCATTTAAATCGTCAAATGTTCAAGCGTGTATTCATATTGTAAATGTTATCAGAGTTAAACTGGTACCTGATTCGCATTGGAATTCACACAACATTCGTTCTAAGTGGTAATCCTCGGCGGTGTAATCGTAGAGCGTCCGCCTCGGGTGCGAAAGGTTGTTGGCCGGGTCATACCAAATACTTCATAAATGATAGTAATGACTGCCTTCTTAGGCGCTCAGACCTACAGGGTTAGCATTACGACTGACTGGATGATATGAGGATAAATAAACCAGTTGAACTTGTAACTAACCAATGAAACACTGTATATAACTGAAACATTGTTGAAAGCTTCGTTAAACACCAAACAATCAACCAATCAATCTTTATAAACGGGTATTTGATTTAGGTGGCCATGCCCCCTCCTTCCCCCCCCCCCCCCCCCTAAATATATATCGCTGTCCCTCTCTCCCTTTCTCTATTTCTCTAGTTCGCTATCTCTCTCTCTCTCCTCCCTATCTCTCTCCCTTTCTCTATCTCTCATTCTCTCTCTCTCTCTCTCTCCTCTCGCTCTCTCTCTTTATCTTTCTCTCTCTGTCTTTCTTTCTCTCTATCGCTGTATATTTTTGTCTCTCTCTTCCCTCGGGCTCTCCCTCGGTCTCTCTCTCTCTCTCTCTCTCTCGCTCTGTCTCTGTCTCTCTCTCTGTCTCTCTCTGTCTCTGTCTGTCTGACTCTCTGTCTCTGTCTCTCTCTGTCTGTCTGTCTGTCTCTCTCTCTCTCTCTCCTCTCTCTCTCTCTCTCTCTCTCTCTCTCTCATGCCTCCCCCTTGATATATATATATGTATATCGCTGTCCCTCTTTCCCTTTCTCTCTTTTCGCTCTCTCTCTCTCTCTCTCGCTCTCTCGCTCTCTCTCTCTCTCTCTCTCTCTTCTCTCTCTCTCTCTCTCTCCTCTCTCTCTCTCTCTCTCTCTCTCTCTCTCTCTCTCTCTCTCTCTCTCTCTCTGTCTCTCTCTCTCTCTCTCCCCTCTCTCTCTCTCTCTATCACCCTCTCTCTTTCGCGCGCGCACTCTTCAACGGTCATCTATTGTGATATTGCATATTGTTTTCGTCCAGTTCGTCGGTTCGTCACACGTTGATTTACAACGTCGTAAAATGCATAGGGTTAATTTAATTTTTGATTGTGCGACCCGTATTGTTTTGCGGATCACTGGAACAAAGTTCAAGTTAACAAGGGTCCTTGGTTCAAATCCGTTGTCATTTAATACCTAGATCACTTTGATCCAGATACTTCAAACTCACAAGATGATTGGATCAGCGGAGCTGACCACTTCTGTTGGGTCATTAGATCAAAAGTCAACGAAGCAGCGGCTAAAATTCCAAATTGGTTTATGATAAATATATCATAAACTCTTTGACAAAGAGTCTTTAAACTTTAGAAGATGATTTCTAACGTGATAATTTACACCACCTGGTCAACGTGGGATTGTAGCCGGCTCATAGAAAATGATATCATGTGGGGTACACGTGCGAAAAGCTTAGTGAAGAAAGACAAGTTTACGTGAACTTGTCGTCGGGATATAGCTGAAAACAGTTTAAAATGATGGCGTTAAACTACAATCAGATACTCAACTACACAACAACAAGTCTTACGTGTGGGTAGAAATAGGAAAAGTCCCCATTTATTGTATAAAGACACGTGAGGGTAATACCCTTTTCTTTACAGATGATATATGAAACTGTGGAAGTCCCTGTTCGTAAATGAGATGAAAACCTTACATTCCAATAGGTTATATGATATCTTGGGATGAATGCATGGACGAGTTGTCAGAAAATTTCAAACATTGATTCAAATCATTACAATTATGTTGCAATGTCGTGTTAGATGCATTCAATCTTTTTGCAACATTGTGTAAAAATAATATAATAATTTGCATTCATGTAAGTTCTCCCAAGTCGTACCAAAACATGTCCATTTTCGTCTGCTGCTATTTGCTCTCCGTAGAAAAAGGGGGTGTTAAAACGGATGCCCTTGAACAATGAAAATATATGATAAACCTCTATAAATGAAAGGGTAATTAGTGAATAGGGTTGAAAACATTGGTGCATGGGAAAAGGTTAAAACTGTTAAAATAACTAGAGATTTTTGGATGTTTTTTCTGTAAGACAGTGTATAAATACAGTGTGACAAAATATGAAATGTTCACAATGAGCAACATCTCGTTTTGCTTCAATGCTTTTAACTTGTTATTGTAATTTAATCTTTTATTTAAAGGGAGTGTCCATATATTTCACAGATGTGTTCAATGTCGTCTGTTTCATATGTGTTGTATGTTGGAAAGGGTTAAAACCTTCACCAGACACTAAACGACACTTTATGCCACAGATAACCCTTTCCCTCATAGGACAATTCTGCAGCAAACGACTTTGAACACATTTTGTCAAAAAATAGAAAATCTCTATAATTGAATGGATAACCTATGACTAAAAGTGGAAAACATTGTGGCAAAAGGAGAAATTGCTCGTTTTCAGCAATTTCTTCTTGCGTCACTATGTTTACAAAAGGCGTCAGAAAGCGTCTAAATGAGGGAAAGGGTTAAAAACATTGTCTATATGTCCAGGTTATACACGGTCCCTGCTATGTCTAAACATCTGGTTTAACAAAATTATTTGTAAACGAGGCTTTTCTAAATAATGTCGGGTAAAACAGTTTGAACATTTACTTCATTGTCAAAAGTAAACATTAATTTATTTAAATTCAAACTTGTTATTTAGTTGATATCAAGCATATACAGGAGATTTTATTAATAACAATTTTGTTTAAAAATGTACATGTATTGTTAAGTGTTTGAAAGAAACTTATAATTACAACCAAATGCTATTTTGTCTTGTCATTAAACTCGTGGAACGAATGAACGAATGAATGTATGATAATATTGATGTGTGGCACAATTTCGAAATCAACTTATACTTAATAACTGCACCCTTACAACAATATTTAAATTATGTGTAACAAATGAGTGTTCATTTTCAATTGTCATGACATGATGCACTTATTTTCAGTTGCCACATCATAGTGTTTAATTTGGTAATCGACAATTTGAATTATAAAAGAGATATTATTGGGAAACTATTGGTTTCTTTACTTTTCCTATTATAATTCAAATCATATGTTTGCTTCAAAAAACTGTTAGTGAACAGATGAAGAATAAGCTAAAAGATGAAAAATTATATACTAATACACAAGAACATTAAAATAAAAATGGAAGTAAAGAAGGATCAATTCATCATTTGCCCTCAATGTGTTGCTTTTACTGTAACAAAAGTATACTTCTAATATTGAAGAAGTCATATTTAGTTATTCAAACAATATCAACTAAGACAAATTCAAAACTATTTTATCGGGTAATCGGTTAAGCCTTTCCAACATACAACAAACCTGCAGAAGAAGACTTTTTAAACATTAAGTCAAAACTATGAAATTTTCATAAATGAAAGAATAAGTATTGGATGAGGTCGAAAAAATTAAATGATCACCATAAGCAATTTCATTTTTTGCCAGAATGTTTTGAAAAGTTGTCTTCTGTAGAGACTTTAGAAAGCTTCTGTATGAGGAAAGGGTTAGAACATTGTAACAATAAACGTGTTTAACACAGGGTTCAAGACATGGTATTTTGTTAACTATGATTTGAACCCATCCCTGCAATGACGTGTGCCTGCAAACGGCAAATTATACACTTTTGAACTGTATTTACTTTTCCAGTTTTATTCCGCAAATCTTTTATAATTCTATTTTACATGTCTTTCAATATGTTGAAAGTTTTCAAAGTTAGTAAAGATTTATCAAACAAGATCTAGAAAGCCTGACATCTTTCACAATAAACTGCATATCAACTGTCATTAAATACTGCCTCTGATTAAGATAAACATACAAAGGCTATATATGTGAATTGGTAGAAAAAACGGACTCTGTCTGACATATAGACACATTTTGAATCATTTCACTTTTGAAAACATTGTTGAAGAAATTCGCACTTGTCATATTATTTTCAAAACAACACAGTAATTATGATTTCACATTTAACGATATTCCACATTTTAGTGTAAATGTTTTCAAAGTCGTGTGATGTAGATACCTTGCATGTGTGAAATTGTTCAGGAAAAATGTGTAACATCTGTAAATAATGAAACGTTATTTTTGTTAACAGGGTTAAACATATGATGGGAAATGGAGAGTTTTGCCATACTTTTTTTTAAAATTGATCTATATCAGGATAAGGGTTAGAACCAAAGAATGTAAAACAAGCTGCATTCCTTTTAAATTTTACCAGAAGAAATACCTGTTTAACTAAGTGTAAACGATTCAAGACACCGGTATAAGATTACATTCAACTTCATCAATAACAATATAAATAATTACTCACCAAATCGGAAAGTTATAAGTATAGAATATTCACTTTACATCTCATTTTCTTTGTGTTTCTTTTTTCTCTCAATGATATGACCTACCCTGTCCGGTGTTGATAATTACACTTCCTTGTTTACAGCAAAAGATCACTCTTATCGCATAACCCTTATTCTTTGTCGAATTATCTCCCTGTAATATAAACCCTTTCCCTGATACAAACGGCAACTGATGAAGAATTTCGAAACAATTGTGGTAAAAGCAAATATTGCTTACAATGTGCAATTTATCTATGTGTAGATGTCTTCAAAGTCGTCTGCTGTATATTTGTTTATGTTGTTTCTTCTGTTTTGTTTATTAGCACGGTGTCTTACACCGCATTCAACAATTATTAATTATATCATGACATTTCCGTGGTAAGTTACAAGTACTGTAGGTCCATTTATTCTTACACCACTATACAGCTAGACAGTCGCAATGGTAACCACACAACCCTGATCGCATAGGAGGTAAATGCATAACAACCATGTCCTGAATTGAAGCTTCGACCTCCCACAGCCGCAGCGGACGCTCCTTGAAAAATAACAGGTCATCATTTGTCCAGCGGCAACCGGAATTGTTTACGACAGCTTGATAATTGTTCCCAAATACGCGATGGAAGATAACTGTAGGACATTTACGAAAAGGACTCGATACCAAAGGGGTCTTTATTCTGTTCGATTCTGCTGCTCTATACAAGGAGGCAACTTAAACGAAATCCAGCATCGCGACTATTTATGTGACAAATGTTTTGATTCAGATCAACATACACACAAACAGGTAAATCTTACTGCATTTTTCGCCAAGTTTTCTTAAAAATATTCAAGAAATTGAAGAAAAACACTGTTCAATTTTATCAGATTGTGTTTTGTTCGTGCATATCATTATCCACAATTGTAATGACCACGCTTAGATTGGTAAACTCATTCGTGTTTTCATTCTTATACCTAACTACATTTATTAACCAAACAAAAAAGTCTACATGTTATCCCAAATTTAATAAAAAGGCATTAGTTTCAATTAGGCATCCAACTCTCCAAAGATACGACAGTTTGATATTTAACAAACCATACAAATCTGCCAGGGCAACCTTCAATTTCAATTTCTTTAATACTCCCAGTTTGTACATGGACAACACCATGAGGTAAATACAATTTAGCATTACAAACAGCGAAACAAAATGACATATACACTTGTACACTTGACAGAATATAGAACAACTCTCTTTGTAACATTGTTTACAAACAAAATAATAAATATATAGATCTCTGAATAGACAGATATTGATCAACATAAAATTCCACGATTTTTATTTTTATTTTTTTATTTTTGAGATTTAGCGTAGGATGGTTAAAATAGCCCTAAATATAATTAACCGGATTCTATTAGGGTTTCATGATTCATGTTACTGTTTAAATTCATTCTCGGTTAGCATCCCCCTTTTACCTCCCTTTGTATACTCTAACGGAATTGGAAGAGTTACTTCCCTTTGTAGACTTCTAACGGAATTTTAAACACGAGAATCTAGTAAAGCGTGCTTAAACGGCCTTATACGGGTAAACACATCGACGGTAAAGCCGGCGATGTTTCCCGTCAATAGGTAATGTGAACTTTGCAATAATTTGCTATACCGTCTTTCCTTAAATTGTGTCCAGAGCGAACTTTTTGATGCAGTGATGCAGTCACGATACTCGTACGTTTTCATTGGATGAAAAGAAAATATCGAAACAAAAAAACCTTCTAGAGGAAATAATTAAATATGATAATACGTACACGATAAGGAACGAGCACAAGTTATTTTATGTGTGATAATTTGCGTGTAATAACACTCGTCGTCTATTTCTAAAATAAGTTCAAATAACAACTCGTAAGTGTTTTTTGACTTTCCGGAAGTTATAAATCCAAATTCCTGTAATATGACGTCATAATATGACGTCATTCTATTAGTGGTGCAGAGGTAGAGCGTCGGCCTCTTGTATCAAAGGTCCCTGGTTCGAGTCCCGTGATGAGCGGGTCCAGACTTTGGGATTTTTTCACACGAACGGCACTAGTGCTGGTTAAGTCTCCAGGAAGCAGACATCGAGCGTGATTAATATAAGCTGAAAGCTTGTTTCACAATCGATGTAATATAAATAAGTTTAAACTAAATGAACCAAAAGGAAAACGACAGAAATTATAGGAAACGTTAGTTTGACTTGTCACATATGTAGTTCCGTAAATTATGGAATCGTTTTATTTGAAGTACTTTATGAATGGCAAGTTGGTTATTTGTTTATTTGTTGTACCTGTCATCATAATTTCATGGATGTAAAATCTTGGCTATATTTTAAAGTTAAATATAAGCTGAACCTGATGATGATTTTTATTTTCTTTGCTTAGGTCGGTAGGACTCGTAATTGACGTAAATAACTGATCGTGCTGCAAGCAAGGGGCTAACTGCAGTTCGCGGGGAATTATTCACCGATCACAACATATAATAAATGTTTACCCGAAGTAGGTAGCACCTATAATCATATTATTTAGTTTCTTCGATGTATACAAAAGTGAACGGTAATTCGGAACTTCGATTTCGGACAGCAAATTTATTTGACCATTGGACAACTTTAAAGGAATTGTCAGATAAGTGTGTTCTTGTACTTTGCATACACATAATCTATATGTATTGTAACTAATAAGTGGCTTTAATTCATTTAAAATTTAATTGTTTTTATCTGTTTTTTGTTTTGATTTTTTGTTGTGTTTATTTTGTAATCAATACTTTTCTGACCAGTCCTAATGTTTAAGTAAATCATTGTATTACACTTGTTTAATATACCTATGTAATGGCAGTTTGTGTCCAATGCAAATGTAATTATTGGTAATTATTGGTTATTTTTATGTTTATAATTGATGACCTGATTCTTTGTGAGATTTTTATTTATTTCAGGAGAAGACTGGATGAAAGAAATACATAGTATACTTTACCGTTAACTCTGACAACAAAGTACGACATGTCTTCTGTAAGTGATTTGACAGACATATCTGCGTATTACAGTTTGTTTACCCTTACGCACATACTACAAATATGTAGCAGACTACTTTGAGAACATCTACATAAAAAAGGGAAAATATTCATAAATTGATAGAATTATAACTATTGAATAGAGTTGATAACGTTGTGGCAGAATTGAAAATTACCTTTTATTTTCAGAATATTTTCAATGGTTGTGTACAGAGGCGTCGAAAAGCGTTGTTTAGCGATCATTCTGCTTCTTAAAAAGTTACCGATTTCAGAACTGAAAGCACTTATGCATGAAACAATTTGTAGCAAAATGTCAATTTCTAAATTGTGCTGTGTTGTCATTTCATAATACGGCCCATTTGAACGTTGCTCTGCGAAAACCATCATTGATGCATTATGATCAGTGTAGATCAATATCCCACTGCGCATTCGTGAAGATGTTCTGCATTTTTCGTCAAAAAGTCAAAGGATTCAAGAAACTTTTGAAAGTATAGTGTCAATTTTGATTCGTCAGTATGCTTTCACGGATACATTTTCCTCTACACGTGCAGTTCAAAATTAAGCTTCATGTGTAAAGTTCGATTTCTTGGAGTAGGAGATTATCGGATTGGATAATATTTACGGATATAATGGATATATTAGTGAATTTATTCCACACGCTTTATTCGCCAAACAGTTTTACTTTGCCAATACTATCAGTTATACAGTACATCTATAGATGAGAATGGTTAATATAAAATGCTATATTATCTTCAGAACTGAGATTTGTTGAAATGGTGTTTAACTCCGCTTTCAACATATTTTCAGAAATATACAAATATATCGTGTATGAATTAGCAGTACTGCTGGTAAGATTTATTTTCACAGCAACGTATAAGGCATACACGTAATGTTTTCCCCACAACGTTGATGAATTAGCAGTTCTGCCGGTAAGATTTCTTTTCACAGCAGCGTATTAGGCGTACACGTAATGCTATCCCCACAAGGTGAATGCATTAGCAGTAGTGCTGGTAAAATTTATTTTCACAGCAGCGTATCAGGCGTACACGTAATGATATCCCCACACTATGGATGAATAAGCAGTACTACTGGTAACATTTATTTTCACAGCAGCGTATCAAGCGTACACGTAATGCTATCCCCACAATGTGAATGAATTAGCAGTACTGCTGGTAAGATTTATTTTCACAGCAGCGTATCATAATAACAATATGTTCTAAACTACTTTGCCAAGTAGTATGATGCACGTTTTGATCCTATATTATCCTAACAGGTCCGTTTTGGGCAGGATTGTACGTTCGACTTGAACCTTTATTAATTGTACCACACAACCAAAGAATCCAACCTCTTCAAATGAAATTTAACGCAGTTAAAACTATTTGAGTCGAACCTGGAATTATTTTTGATAAATATGGGACGCCCCCTCTATTATGGAACGAATGAGTTAGTTTGAGTTTGCCCCTTTCTTACAAATCAATAGGTAGTTTGAGCGCGTCATCAGTCGCCATCTTGTAAAACTATAAATCAATCCGGGCCGACACATTCCGCTTCAGGGGTATAGCGGTATAGAGTAATGATTCCTGAAACAGAAACTCAACAGGAGGGGAAATTGTCTGCCCGGGTTAGCCTGCGCGGCATGCTTAAGCTGATCCGGGTAGGTACATTACGCAGTGTCCATATTGTTGGTTTTCACGCGGGACGGCTCATATGTAGGTTGTTCTAACAATGGTTCATCAGAAACAGATGTTCTGTTTTGTTGAGATATCTACAGTTACAACCATAACCAATCTCACGATCTTTGTTCTAGATAGTAAATTTGCTTAGTATAGAATGTTTGCGACCCAATGCTGATTTGTCCAATATATTCACGTAAGTACATGTACACATCGGAACGCCAAAGAACGGAGTACCGTTGGCTAGTGAAGAGGATTGTATCGTTTAAAGATGATAATATTTTCCAAACATGGCGTTGCAAAATGAAAACATAGCGCTATAGTGTAGGTCAACTCATCTCTCCATAAACAGCAATTATTAAGAAGACAATTCTGGAAACATCTAGGCAAATATGTGAGAACTATTTTAAAATGAACTACGTTTATTGAATAGAGTTCAGAGAATTGTTGCAAAAGGAGACATTGGTCTTTTTTCTCATTCTCTTCTCCAGATGTTTGAACCCTTTCTCTCGTGTAAGAAGACGCTTTATCACGCATTTGCAGCAGACGTCTTTTAAAAATGAGTGTGACAAAAAGAGAGAGTGTTCAAAAGGTTATCTTTTTTTGACACAATGTTTACAACTATTTTCAATTATTATACTTTCTTTAACATAGATTGTTCACATGTTCATTGAGATGATTTCAAAGTTGTCTGCTTCAGATTCGTTGTTTGTGAGAAAGAGTTAAAGTCGTCTGATGCAGATGTGAGTAATGTGAGAAAGCGTTAAACAAGCGCACAAACTCGTTTTGAAACTATACATTTATGAATGAAGAGTACACAATACGTTTTGTTTAATGTGCTACGAACAATGTAGATCAAGATTAGATAATACTTGGCGAATTAGCAACTGATTTTCTTGGGGGCGGTATACCAGAGTACAAGTTTTACCCAATACTTTAAACATGGTACTAAGGATTTCCTGCCTTAACGCTCAGAGTAGCGAGGAAAGCATTACGGTGCATCCGTGTTTCAGATTAAAATAATACCGGTTATATTGGTGGTAATGTTAAAATACCAAGATGACGCCGTGATATAAATGAAAACGTTTAAAACAGCGTACACATTGATCTACATTATTTTCAAATGCATAAAGATAAACGTAAATGTTGTTTGATGTCAAGTTGAGATGGATACGGGTTAAGCATAGGTTGAAATGTGTCTTTGAATTGTGATTAATGCTGTGTTCAGAGAGTATTTTAGAAATTATATCACGGCGATTCCTGTGTAACTTATCAGTGCTACTGGTATTATTTATTCTGAAACCGATAATAATTGATTCGAAATCCAAGGGTAATGTGTCCACTTTATTACCATAATTCATATTCAAGATAGCAGGAATAAGCACAGTATAAGGTGTGATGGGCTGCCATTGCGATAATCATGGTTTTTAACAAAAGTAAAATGTGCCTATAAGTATAGACAGAATGACTAACATCTGGGTTTTCAGATTGTCCGAAAACATCGAGCGCTCAGGCGAGTATTAGCTTAATTAACCAATCCAATTTACTAGCACATGCCAGAGTGCTAGTTGTGTAAGATTAATTTAAAATCTGGTCGAATATTAGGACGTAATGGGCTTGCGTTAAACGGTACAGACAAAATTTTATAACTGAATATAATATTATGGTTTTAATTTAAAAGCCGTTTTCTGTATTCTCGAAACAATTTTCTGCATTTGGCTATAGATTGCGATGTCTTCTTTCAAGCAGTTTCTTTTCGTTATTTCACAAATGAGCAACACAAATAGAAAATTACAAGAAATAACTAAGAGACAATCAATAGCAGCTGACGTATCAGTACAGTTCGAATAGAGTATATGTTGTTTTTTTGTCGAACGCGGTATCTGCATCACAAAAGAAGCCATGTAATGCATGAGAACAGGGTAGTTTTATTTACGATCAATGGTTGTTTGTTTAGCGGACGATTTGTTTTTTTAAAAATTGTGGCAAATGGAGAAATAGCTCATGGTGGGCATTTTTTCCATTTGCATCAATGTTTTTCAACATACTTTCAATAAATAATTTCAAAGTCGTCTGCTGCAGATGTGTTGCATGTGAAGAAAGGTGAACATATATCCCACATGTCAAAACCCTTTAACTGCTGTGTCTTTATTTTGGAAACCTCGAATATTCAGATACAGATCGCCATCATGCGAATTATCAGCACTGAGTAATGTCAGCGCTTTGATTTGTTTTGTTAAAGTTTAAGACTGGTTCTAATGAGAAATGACATGAACGTTTGTCTTTGGTTTGAACTGAGAGTACCAAATCATCTTGGGATGATATTGATCACAATTACTGCATTGTACTTGTCAAACATAATAGAGAACGATGTAATAATTGGGGAAGATTCTGAAATATATACAGCCACGTCTGGCCAAGATGTTTCTTGCTTTATATGCGAACAGTGAATACTTTGATGGGCCGTACGTATGTACAGGAATCCGCCGTGACCGAGAGATTAGCGTCGAAGAATTTGTACCGGGCGAGACGGTCATGATCGGATGCTACTGTACAAGGCACATATTCTAGCCTAGTACTGGTTTGCTTGCTCAGATAGCATGCATACTCGAATTGTCGCCGTGATATAACTGAAATAATCTTGAAAACGGCATAAAACCAATATAACACAAAAGCAACAAAATTACCTAAGCTCAGTGTCAGCAGTCTTCTCTGTAAGCCTATATTTAGGTAATCCATAAATGAGCCGTTTCATGAGAAAGCAAACATTATGGACTCTGAGTAATGTATCGATCCAGATCAGCCTGCGAAGTCCGCGTAGGCTACTTCGGGCGAACAAATTGCGTCTCAGGGAGATATATTTATAGACTAGTGATTCCTGAAACGGTTAAACCACAGGGGGCGAAACGTGTCTGTCCGGGTTAGCTTGCGCGGCATGCTTAGGCTGATCCGGGTCAACACTGTTGGTTTGCTCGTGTTTCGGTTCACATAAACTATAGCCCCATTTATTTATGTTTACCGCTATTTAACGGGGAATGAAGTAAGGCCCATTTTCGTCTGATGCGATTCACGTGAATAATGGTAGGATGGACTTCCGTTACTGAAACCTTAACATGATTCAGACGACGCTTAACGCCTATCCAGCGTACGTTTTTTGAAATAGTGTGAGAAAAAAATGGAGAGATCGTTCAAAAAACGAGCAAGCTATTGTGAAATAGTTAATCCTTTGCGACATTAAGACACTTTCTAGCCCTTTGCAAGAGAGTTCTTTTGGAAACAATGTGAACAAAGGAGAAGTACTCAGTAGGAGCAATTTCTCATTTTCCCACACAAACTGTTTTTTAACTAACAGTAACTATACCTTCATTTATTTAGATTTTCCATGTTTTTGCATAAATGTTTTCAAAGTCGTCTGCGTAAGATTTGTTTTATTTCGGAAAGCGTATTATCAGACAACTTGTTGTTGTTTATACTTGCGAAACAAGCATTCAGCTTATTTAACCTGGGAAAAAATCATCGTGTAAGCCCCAGGAGATCGGTTACGACCTGAGAGCCGACTAATTCTTGAGCAAGTACATCAGAAAAAGTACAAGTTGACAGTACTGAACATGTCATTCGTGGCAACCTGCTTAGACTTATAAGAATTCACACTGGTTGCGATAATCTTTTAATAACGTATTGTAAGTAATATCTAAACAATGTACATGTTGATCAGACTGTACGTATGATTTATCCTTAAACCAACACCAATGTACAACTTTTACCATACCATGTTAATTGATTAAAAACTGTATTAGTCTGTGCAAGGCACAATTTGGCATTCATGAACAGTGTAGGATCATGTCAATTTAGTCAACCTGCTCGGACTTATAATAATCAACAAAGGTTGACATTCATGAACAGTGACAGAATCGTCTAACAATCTGGTGTAAGTAATATCTAAACAGTGTACATATTGATCAGACTGTGCGTATGATCTCTTCTCTTCACAAAGGCCAACATATTCACTTTTCCCATGCATGGGCTAATGTGAAATATGATCTTCATTGTCATTGGTTTCTATGACTTTGAGGAGGGTTTCGTTTGCCATGGCTGTTAGTACGATGCTTCGCGAACAAATACTTAAGCAACCTCGACTTTATGTAAAAAATACTTTGTTTTTGTAACAACTAAAGATCCGAATACGCCTGTACACATGCACAGTCTGATCTGGATCTAAATTATCCACCATCGAGTCAATGTGTCAAGTTTTTCATCTCCTTTCAGGAAGATGAAAGACTGATAAGAATTTGGTTTAATCTGAAACAACATTCCTAGCACATCAATGAATGCTGACTTTCCTGCGCTGAGTCTCATTTCTTGATTAGGGTTTTGATCTCTTGTTGCCTCTATAGTGGTACAGCCAGCTTGTTAAAAGTGTCTCCATTTCATCAATATGCGACACTTCATGTCTCTGCGCCGCTTATTCCTGATTAACGTGCGTTTATGTTTAGCGTATCCGTGATGTAGTGGTTAGAGCGTCCACATTAGGAGCAGCAGACCAGGGTTCGATTCCTGATTTGGTCATGCTAACAGACTTAACACAATTGTGGTACATGTCTCCCCTCCTTTGCGCTCTGGGTTGCGGGGATAACGGCATTGAAACTGTAACTGTAACAACGCCCAGGAAATGCCGTATTATAACTAAACTATTGTTGAAACGGTGTTAAACACAATTCAAAAGCACATATTTCGCTTCTCTTTTAAAAAAAAAATACATCATCTTATCTGTAGGTTCCTTTAATTTATATATGAAACATGAACATAGAATAGTATAATACATACGGAATATTACGTTGCGGGAGCGATTAATTGGTTCGTATTGCACGACAAGTAGCGTGGAAAAATCGATATCTTACGAAACCGAAGGTCAAGTAAGATATCGATTTTCCAACGCTGCGAGTAGTGCAATACGAACCCATTGATCGCTCCTGCAAACGTAATAACGAGCACAGGGAGGATCGGCCTCGCTTTAGCGAGTTATTAGATAACATCTTTAGTCAAGATCAAGATATATATCAGAATTAAATGGTCTATCAAATTCAGTATGGCCTTTTTTCCGGATGTCATTTCATGGGAGACTTTCAGGCCCGCAGCCCACGCTCTGATTGGATATAATTCGAAAGTTAAAATATTTTTGTTGATGCATTCGTGCATGTGAAAGTGTCACCATCATACTGAGATGTTAACCAATCATAGTGTCAAGGAGTACAGTGACTATGAACATAAATGGACGATCTCCCGATTTCGGAATACGAAACTTAATTATTAAGCGGCGCTCTGGGGAAAACAACCTTATGGCATTTTTGCCCATTTTTGACCAGCGTAACACCAGCATAACCTGGTTTCTCATGCTCTGAGTAGCAATTTTCGCTAATTATTCCAAGAATGTCCCAAGAAACGCCAAACAAACTTTAACCAATTAGATGATATGAATTGGTGCCCGTGCAGATGTTTTTTTCAACACTTATAATGAATACGTCAATCTAGGTTTTCTTAGAACACCGCGCAAGACTGTGAATTAGATAACATTTAAACAAGTGTTTCGAAATTGAAAAACAAAGAAGATAATCATATTCGTGAACTCTTGTCTCAAAAGTGGGACATTTTTTAAACCCTTTCCCTCATACAGACGCTTTCTGTCGACTTTGCAGCAGACG
Organism: Serripes groenlandicus; assembly: GCA_031761405.1. NCBI lineage: Eukaryota > Metazoa > Mollusca > Bivalvia > Cardiida > Cardiidae > Serripes > Serripes groenlandicus. The sequence goes on from JASEVX010000008.1 coordinate 58,788,202, forward strand.
GCTTTTTGAAAACATAGTCCTAAAAACGAGCTATTTCTCCTTTTGCCACAATGTTTTCCATTTTTAGTCATGGGTTATCCATTCAATTATAGAGATTTTCTATATTTTGACAAAATATGTTCAAAGTCGTCTGCTGCATAATTGTCGTATGGGGGAAAGGGTTAACAACTGACCTGATATTTAGATACAATCCAGTACGAGTTTTATTCTATTTATTTATTGCTTATGTTCTAATATAAACAAGCTTGTTGCGGTCAAATATTCCTAATTTTGGCATGAGCATTGTAAGAATAATTGTTAGTCGAAAGAGTGTGAAAATAAGTAAATTGTGATAATAAATAGAGAAGCTCGCCATTTGTACGCTTTATGACAGACAAACGTATATGAGCCGTTCCACGAGAAAACCAACATTATGGACTCTGCGTAATGTATCGACCAAGATCCGCAGTCCGCGCAGGCTAATCATGGCCGACATATTCCGTCTCGGGGGGAAATGTATATAGTTCTGTTGCCTGAAACAGAAAATCCACAGGAAGCGATAAGTGTCTGTCCGGGTAAGCCTACGAGGCAAGCTTAGGCTGATCTCGGTCGATACTTTACACACAGTCCACAATGTTGGTTTTCTCACGGAACAGCTCATATGAGCAGTGTCAGACGATTTAGGGTCCTATTACATCTCCGTTACTTAATCACATATATACCAGTAGGGCTGCAACTTCACGTGTTTGTCAGGAGTTACAACTCCGTTACTTAATCACATATATACCAGTAGGGCTACAACTTCACGTGTTTGTCAGGAGTTACACTTGGGACTGTTCTACGTGTAGGCGGACGGCGAAGAATCCGGTGAGAATGTGTGTACATGTATACACAGGCCCACCTGAATGTTCAATTTTGTTAGATGACTAAGATCCTCCAGAGACACACGCGGTTCAAATTCCATGCATGGTGTTGGTGTATATATTTTTTTAAGATGACTGTTTATGACCAGATACGTCCCTGATTAGAATGCGCAGATCTGTGGGCTAATCCGGATTTGCCTTGAACGCAAAGTCCTGATGTTCGGGTTTTCCAAAGGCACGGCAAAATATTTATTTATATTTGTTACTATGTTGTTTAAGCATCATGCTCAATTTAATTAATTGTATGTCAATGAAAATTGAGCAGTATCTCGGAGGACATTATACTGGAATAATACTATGTGATACCCTTGGCGTCGTCTGCGTGATCAACAGTTACACATATTCAAATAAACCTTGATACGCATGTTCCTAGTAACAATACGAATGTCTATTCGAAGTCACATAACTCTGCCTTTTATAAGTATTCTGTTATGCCCCTTTTAACCTTGTCCATAACTCAAAAGCCGTTCATTATTATCCAATGATACTTAGTACACATGTTCCTATGAACAATACGCATGTCTATACAAAGTCACATAACTCTGGCTTTAATAATTAATCATATATGTCCCTTTTTGGACTTAGAAATTCATAGCAACAGTTTAACCTTTCCCATAACTCAAAAAATGTTTCTATGAACAATACGCATGATTGTACCAAGTTACATAACTCTGGTTTTAATAATTATTCAGTAATGCCTCTTTTTTTACAGACGAGCGTTAGCGTTCGCTCCGCGGCGCTCTTGTTCTATTCTAGGATATACGCAGTTATGTCGCATCCAGGGTCTGTTTTGTATTTTACAAATAAAATTTGGAGGGAAAATCTCCATTATTCGAAATATGTACACATTATGTTTTTCTTGTTCGATCGTGGATCAATCAAGCTTTCATTAATAGATCATTTACGAAACCCGACCAAGAATAGAATGTCAGACCTCCGACTGTTAAAGCGGTATGCACCTGTAGATTTCCCCTGATTGACCACGTTAACCCATTCCCACATAAAACGGATCTGCAGCATTTCAGCACCAAAGTGTCTAATAAAGGAAATGGTAATTTCTATAAATGATAGTGGAGGTTGAAATGACTTGCAAGCCAACGAATAATTATGATCTTTAACGACTTCATTACGGAAAACACCGAGTCCAATACGAATAATCTAAGTGAGGTGAACCGATTTACTTTCACTGGTATAACAGAAACATGAAGATTGACTCCAGCGTCATGACATGAAACCCAAATCGCCCTATCTATGTGGTCAAAGGAAAGTCAATCGAATCAGCTTGCCGGGCAGACAATTTTGTCCAGGCGGATTTCAGATGAATTCATGAGACTGAAGTGGTTTCCCATTTGACAATAGTGATTTTGTTGAAAGTTGAAGTGTTATAAACAAAACATTGTTTACTTTTAGCTTTATTGACAGCTTAGAAGCCATTTTTAGAACAACATGTATTTTTCGAAATTGAAAGTAAAATTCACTGCGGTAAAAGTGTGACCTATGATTTGAGGTCATAGATAAAAATAAAATAAAAAAAAATGAGTTTTTTTGTGCTTTTTTGGTAGTTTTGAAAATGAACTTTGATTGAAAATAGGTTTCTGGGTTAGTTATACTGTTGGGAAAGAGCCATAGCCCAAAACGCTACAATGGTCGCCTATGGAAAATGAATTGCTTCCATCTGACCATGTACCCTATTAGTCCAAAAAGTGTGTTTGTTTTACTACGCTTTCAAAGTCCATGTTGAAAGCGGCGTAAAACCCCAATAAATAAATAAATAAATTCAAAGTCCAAGAAGTATTTCAAAGAGGCTTTTTAAAAGGTGAGAGATAATGCTTTTTTTTTCGTCGTACCGCCTCATTCGGCCTAGTTTTAACCCAATGAATTATTGCCATAGAAAAAAATGAGCTGTTTAAGTTTCTTTTTGCAAGACAAAGAAATAATATGTTTCGCTTGAAGATTATTGATTTAAAGAGGCAACCGGTGGGGCACTTTTTATTCTCTTAATATGTAATATAATTGGTTTAAGTCTAAAGTCTAAAACTCAATTTTATTGTCCAACTATGCTTACGGATCTCAACACGCTTAAATCAGTTTAAAATTGTATCATTTCAAAGTCTAGCGTATCATCAAGTATACATATAAACAAGGGGGGTAATAGAGCGAGTACTATCATTTGATTTGAAGTCCCCTGTGCATATTTCCGACTTAATTAAAATGCGGGCTATCATTCTTAAGTATGCTAGCTGCAATTCATTCATTGAACTGTTTATTCTTGTTTTAAATAAAACACTTACGTTGCAGACTGTTACGTTGTTTTCAGTCTGTTTCTATCTTATCATATTGAAAACACACCGTCAACTCCCCACAGAAAATAAATTACCCTAGCTATCTGTGCAAGAACAGGTTAAACTTAAGTAATTGAGCGGTGACGATTCATTTTTCTTCAAATCACATGATTGCCCGCCAGACAATCGACATCGACATAAATTTTGCATACAAATAAACTAAACAATGTATTCAGTCGTCTTGAAAAAATCCACCGATTGTAAACCTCATTTGACATCGAAACGTGTCGGTCAATGTATCATCATTATAAAACACATAGTGTTGACACTAACAATATAAATACAATGCTTAATAAACGATTACGAAGACTGATCCGGTGCGACACATTCCGTCTCTTAGGGGTAGAGGTATAGAGTAATGATTCCTGAAACAGAAAATTCACAGGAGGCGAAAAGTGTCTACCCGGGTAAGCTTGCGCGGCATGCTTAAACTGATCCGGGTCGATACTTTACGCAGAGTCCACAATGTTGGTTTTATAGCGGGACGGCTCATATAGATTAAATTAACCATTCACACCTTTTCCCTTTCCCACTTGTAGACGTATTCAGACGCATCTACAGAAGACGACTTTGGAAAACATTGTGGCAAAAAGATTAATTACTCTTAATGAGCATGTTCTGCTTTTGCCAGAATATTTTCAACTCTATTCAATGATTATGCTTTCATATACAGAGATTGCTCGTATGTTGCCCACATCTCGTTGGAGTAGTTTGCTGCATATGTGTTGTTTGCCGGCGGGAAAGGGGTTAAATAACCATGCTTATCGAGACCTCGACACGAAAAAGTGTCCTTTCGGGTTTGGAACTAACAGCTGTTGGTAAAACAAGTCTCACACGAGATCGGGACGAACGGGTACGCACAGCAGTTGCGGCTTAGTTAGGTTCGGAAGACTTTGATTAAACCCGGCGTCCCGGGATCGATCCCCGGTCGGGACAACGATCATGGTGGAGTGCTCTTGGGCAAGGCACATTTTCTTGCCTGGTACTGGTTTGTTTACCCCGGGATCATAAATAAATGAACTGTCGCCGTGATATAACAGAAATAATGTTGAAAGCGGCGAAAAAAAAAACAATAGAAAAAACAAAAATGTTAGTATTGAAAATATCGAACATTGCAAAACGAGATATTGCTCATAATGAGTAATTTCCTTTTTCAAAAAATGTTTTCAAAAGTCTTTTGATGTAGATCGTTCTTGATGCGGCTGCATTTGGAGAAATGAGCCATCCCTAGAGAAAACCAACATTATGGCCTCTGCGTAATTTATCGACCCAAATCAGCCTGCGCAATCCGCGCAGACTGATCCGGACGGCACATTCCGTCTCTTTGGCATAGAGGTATAGAGTAATGATTCCTGAAACAGAAACTCCACAGGAGGCGATACGTGTCTACCCGGGTAAGCCTGCGCTGCATGCTTAGGCTGATTCGTGTCGATACTTTACGCAGAGTCCACAATGTTGGTTTTATCGCGGGACGAATCATATAGATTGAATTAACCATTCACACCTTTTCCCTTTCCTACTTGTAGACGCATTCAGACGCATCTACAGCAGACGACTTTTGTAAACATTGTGGCAAAAAGATTAATTACTCTTAATGAGCATGTTCTGCTTTTGCCAGAATATTTTCAACTCTATTCAATGATTATGCTTTCATATACAGAGATTGCTCGTATGTTGCCCACATCTCGTTGGAGTAGTTTGCTGCATATGTGTTGTTTGCAGGCGGGAAAGTGGTTTAATAACCATGCTTATCGAGACCTCGACACGAAAAAGTGTTCTTTCGGGTTTGGAACTAACAGCTGTTGGTAAAACAAGTCTCACACGAGATCTGGACGAACGGTTACGCACAGCAGTTGCGTCTTAGTTAGGTTCGGAAGTTTTTGATTAAACCCGGCGTCCCGGGTTCGATCCCCGGTCGGGACAACGATCATGGTGGAGTGCTCTTGGACAAGGCACATTTTCTTGCCTGGTACTGGTTTGTTTACCCCGGGATCATAAATAAATGAACTGTCGCCGTGATATAACAGAAATAATTTTGAAAGCGGCGAAAAAAAAACAATAGAACAAACAAAAATGTTATTACTGAAAATATCGAACATTGCAAAACGAGATATTGCTCATAATGAGTAATTTCCTTTTTCAAAAAAAAAATTCAAAAGTCTTTTGATGTAGATCGTTCTTGATGCGGCTGCATTTGGAGAAATGAGCCATCCCTAGAGAAAACCAACATTATGGCCTCTGCGTAATTTATCGACCCAAATCAGCCTGCGCAATCCGCGCAGACTGATCCGGACGGCACATTCCGTCTCTTTGGCATAGAGGTATAGAGTAATGATTCCTGAAACAGAAAATCCACAGGAGGCGATACGTGTCTACCCGGGTAAGCCTGCGCTGCATGCTTAGGCTGATTCGTGTCGATACTTTACGCAGAGTCCACAATGTTGGTTTTATCGCGGGACGGATCATATAGATTGAATTAACCATTCACACCTTTTCCCTTTCCCACTTGTAGACGCCTTCAGACGCATCTACAGCAGACGACTTTTGAAAACATTGTGGCAAAAAGATTAATTACTCTTAATGAGCATGTTCTGCTTTTGCCACAATGTTTTCAACTTTATTTAATTAGTATGCTTTCATTTACAGAGATTGTTCGTATTTTGCCCACATCTCTTTAGAGTCTTCTGCTGCAGATGTGTTGTATGCGCGAAATGGGTTAAATAATCATGCTTATCAAAACCTCGACACGAACAAGTGTCCTTTCATCTTTGGAACTAATAGCTGTTGGTAAAAACAGTCTTACACGAGATCGGGACGAACGGGTACGCACAGCAGTTGTGTCTTAGTTAGGTTCGGAAGACTTTGATTTTAAAGTGGTTAGCGTCTAAGATTTGAAACCCGGCGTCCTAAGTTCGATCCCCGGTCGCGGAACAACAGTCATGGTGGAGTGCCCTTTGGCAAGGCACATTTTCTAGCAGAGTACTGGTTTCTTTACCCAGGGATCATGAATAAATGGACTGTCGGCGTGATATAACAGAAATAATGTTGAAAGCGGCGTAAAAAAAACAATAAAACAAACAACAATGTTATTATTGAAAACATCGAACACTGCAAAACGAGATATTGCTCATTATGAGTAATTTCTTCGTTTCAAAAGAAAGCTTTTAAAAGTCGCTTGATGTAGATCTTTCTTGATGTGGCTGTATTTAAAGAAATAAGCCGTACCTCGAGAAAACCAACATTATGGCCTCTGCGTAATGTATCGAACCAGATCAGCCTGCGCAGTCCCCGCAGAATGATCCGGTCCGACACATTCAGCCTCTTGGTGATAGAGGTATAGAGTAATGATTCCTGAAACAGAAAATCCACAGGGGTCGAAAAGTGTCTATCCGGGTAAGACTGCGCGGCATGCTTAGGCTGATCGGGGTCGATACTTTACGCAGAGTCCACAATGTTGGTTTTATCGAAGGACGGCTCATATAGATTAAATTAACCATTCACCACCTTTTCCCTTTCCCACTTGTAGACGCATTCAGATGCATCTACAGCAGACGACTTTTGAAAACATTGTGGCAAAAAGATTAATTACTCTTAATGAGCATGTTCTGATTTTGCCAGAATGTTTTCAACTCTACTCAATTATTATGCTTTCATTTACAGAGATTGTTCGTATTTTGCCCACATCTCTTTAGAGTAGTCTGCTGCAGATTTGATGTAAGCGGGCGGGAAAGGGGTTAAATAACCATACTTATCAAAACCTCGATACGAACAAGTGTCCTTTTGTCTCTGGAACTAATAGCTGTTGATAAAACAAGTCTCACACGAGATCGGGACGAACGGGTACGTACAGCAGTTGTGTCTCAGTTAGGTTCGGAATACTTTGAATTAGTGTTACAAGACTGTTATTATTGAGAACATTGAAAACATTGAACATAGCAAAACGAGACATTGCTCATTATGAGTAATTTCTTCTTTTGCAAAGTCTCACACGAGATCGGGACGAACGGGTACCTACAGCAGTTGCGTTTTAGTTAGGTTCGGAAGTCTTCGATTTAAGAGTTACACGAATTATATTATTGAAAACATTGAACATAGTAAAACGAGACATTGCTCAATGGTGTAATACACAAAGAAATAAATAATGTTCAATTTAGTTTTCGAAAAACGTATAAAAGAAATGCAGAATTTATTTTCATGCTAAATGAAAAAACTCACAAAAACGCTTAGTTTTAGAAAGAAATTGTATTGTGCCGATATTGATTTCTTTAAAATATCATCTACATCAGTTTAAATATAATAAAACACTATAGGAAAATATGTCCGTAAAGCATTTAAGTTGAGAGGGTAAACACAAACATACTTATATATTATTAAAATAGATTAATACATTAAAACAAATTAAACAGTTATAGCTTCATTGTATGAGTAATTTTAACCCTTTCCCTCATACGACAATTCTGCAGCAGAAGACTTTGAACATATTCTGTCAACAAATAGAAAATCACTATAATTGAATGGATAACCTATGACTAAAAGTGGAAAACATTGTGTCAAAAGGAGAAATTACTCGTTTTGAGCAATTTCTTCTTTTGTCACTATGTTTTCAAAAAGAGGTCTGCTGCAGAGGATTCAGAAAGCGTTTATATGAGGGAAAGTGTTTAGGCAAATAAATATGCTAGTGTACATTAAAGTATCTTCTTCTTGATATGTTTTATAAATGTGTGTATGTGTATAACCGTTCTTCACCATCACTTTAAATCTGTATTTGTTAATGGCTACACATTTTGTAAATATAATGCCAATACACTGAATGTAATGTTATGTAACTCTGTGTATTGTTACGTACAAAGTTAATTAGATATATGTGTAAACCTATTTTAAATTGTACATTCCATTTTTACTGGTTTTCTCGAATTCTTAATATAGAACAAAACGTCACGAATAGTTATGAGTGCAATGTTAATTCTGTTCAACAATAAACAGGGGCACTCTGATCCATATTGACATATTGGGTAAACATTCGTCTGCAATAAAAGTATATATTTAACTATTCGTCACACTTTAAATACTTATTAAATTTCATTTGTCTTCTATATTTCATTATAACTTGTATAAAGTTTGATATTGGTAGTCTTTTGTGAAAATCATTCCATATCGCAGAAACTACCTCAGACACTTAAATCGATAAAATCCAATAAAGGCTACTCTGTCTAGTAGTCGATAACATATTGCTTCCCTTTACATTTTCCGATTACCGGTCGCTACATCTTTTGCCTGCGGGCATATTAGGATTAAATCAAAGACCTGTAGTGTTATTAGGTCTTTGGATTAAATCGATAAAATTGTTATAAATTACATTTTTGCTTAATCAATTTTTGTGTCAGTTTTAATGTAATAAAATGGCATATGCAATGTATTAAGAAAGAAGACATGATAACAATTAAATAGTAAAATAATTTATTTCATCTTTATTTATTTAATTGTTTTAATTTTTTATTTGTTAAGCTTTATTTTATTTATTTATGTTTTATAAACAAAATATTCATAACTTTATATATCATAATACGATACTTATAAGACATAAATATCTAATACATGTACATACATCTCATTAAGCATATTTTTCACTGATTAATCTGGCATGCACCCGTGATTATGATCGTAATTTTGATTTCAGTAAATCTAGTAATTTTTCTTTCATTCTGAATTTGGTGCGTACACCTATTGCACTTAGTCTCATTTTCAGCTCATTTGCATTCAATTCTTCCAAGTCACAATCTCCAGTTACCGTTTCAGGCTGATATTTTAAATTGGCTTCAATTTGTTCGTCAATTATTTTCAGCTTTTTTTTAGTTATTTGCAACGATAAAAAGGACCAATGTCTTAGTTTTTATTTCTTAATTCTTAATTTCATTAAGATTAATTCGTTTTGAAAAATAAATCACCAAGCGTCATCATAAAAACAACAAACAAATGCTCTCTTTACAAATTACCCTTCATGATCAGTTAATTAGTGGCACCCTACTGTTTTATGACCAATAAACTTATGACCCGAGGCAAATAAAGACAATAAAACTGATTAATTTATCCCGCGCTGCAACGTTACGACAAACTATTTTTAACGTCATTGGACATTTTCGCTTGACAAATATTTTATATACAAAATATTCATTTAAAAAAGAGAAAAAAAGAACATTTCTTTTTTTTTTAATAGGAGAAATTAAGATATATTCATGAGCTATTACATATTTAAATATGTCAATATACGTTCATTGCCTATATAGAACTTGTTTACTGTAAGATAAAAATATTTGTTTAAAATCAGACATCTCTTTTGTATTAACCTTTCGATTAATATTTTTGTACATTTATAAAAAATATAAGAAAGGGAATCCCTAAAATGATTTGGTAAAAAATATGAGAAGAAATAACGACCAAAAGTTGTTGAGTCAAATAGATGGGGAAAAGCAGATATCTTCGCTGCCAATTAGCGCTGTAAAAACTGTGAAAATACAAGTGACCTAATATACAGTTTCAACCTAGCCCCAGGGACTTAGATAAGAAACGCGACCATCAACTATCGCCCGCAGGTAGTCACGTGACCAGTTTCGTTCTGGTTCTGTTCGCTGACGTAAAAAGTGAAAAATAGAAATATTACTAATAATTTTGTTTAAAAAAGACCATGTTCCCAACTGATTAAACAATAAAAAAATATACCGTTGAAAAGATAAGCATCTCTAGATTTTGAAATTAATTGCAAAAAATATGTCATTATATATTAAAGATACGTAAACAGCTTTTAAATACACACTACTTCTCATAATTTTCAAATTTTACATTGGACATATAGGGAAAACTATGATTTTATGGTACCGTATTGGAACTGAAAAAAAGACCATGTTCCTATAAAGATAAAAAAATCGAAAAAATATGTGAACAACCATAATAAATTCGGCTTTCCAAAAGTGTTTGCAAAAATGTTATCGGATAAATAGAACTTTAGTTATCAATTCATAAGTAAAAACAGCCCTATATACTCTATATGGACCGATACACGTTACCCAATAAACCGTGTGAGGTAGTTTCTGCGACATGCACGGCGATACAGATTCTACCTATATGCGAGTGCAGTGGACCGAATGATGTATTCCCGAGTCAATTGATTTTACAAAAGTCGAAACGAAATTTAATATAAGCAATTGGCTAATAAATAGTTAACTAAATGGAATTCGGTAGATCAGTGGTGTAAAGGTTGTGTAAAGGTTCTGATTTGGAATCCATTTGATAGCATCCCAAACTTTTGGGGTTTTCATATAATTTCGGGAAAACAATTAAAGGTATTAGTTACAAATTCAGGAAAATCTACCCTGTTAACATATTTACTACATACACGTGCTAGAAGATTCTGTCAAAATGGGAAGATTTTAACAACACGATGAAGATGTATTGGCTGCTCTGAACCTACAATGTAACGAAATCCTAACTTAGAATAAAGTCACTTCATTTTTCTTCAAATCACATGATTGCCTCTGCCAGAACATCGACATCGAGATAAATTATGCATACAAATAAACTAAACAATATATTCAGTCGTCTTGAAAAATGCCACCGATTGTAAACCTCATTTGACATCGAAACGTGTCGGTCAATGTATCATCATTATAAAACACTTAGTATTGACACTAACAAATAAATACAATGCTAAATATAAACGATTACGAAGTAGTTATAAACTATGAGCCATCCCGCGAGAAAACCCACATTATGGTCTCTGCGTAATGTATCGAACCAGATGAGCCTGCGCAGTCCGTGCAGACTGATCCGGACCGACACATTGCGTCTCTTTGGGATAGAGGTATAGAGTAATGATTCCTGAAACAGAAAATCCACAGGAGTCGAAAAGTGTCTATCCGGGTAAGACTGCGCGGCATGCTTAGGCTGATCCGGGTCGATACTTTACGCAGAATTCCACAATGTTGGTTTTATCGCGGGACGGCTCATATAGATTAAATTAACCATTCACCATCTTTTCCCTTTCCCACTTGTAGACGCATTCAGACGCATCTACAGCAGACGACTTTGAAAACATTGTGGCAAAAAGATTAATTACTCTTAATGAGCATGTTCTGCTTTTGCCAGAATGTTTTCAACTCTATTCAATTAGTAGGCTTTCATTAACAGAGATTGCTCGTACAATGTAGGTTGCCTACATCTTTTTAAAGTAGTCTGCTGCAGATTTGTTGTATGCTTGCCGGAAGGGGGTTAAATAACCATGCTTATTAAAACCTCGACACGAACATGTGTCCTTTCGTCTTTGGAACTAACAGCTGTTGGTAAAATAGTCTCACACGAGATCGGGACGAACGGGTACGCACAGCAGTTGCGTTTTAGTTAGGTTCGGAAGACTTTGATTTTAGAGATACAAGAATGTTATTATTGAAAATATTGAACATAGCAAAACGAAACATTGCTCAGTATGAGTAATTTCCTCTTTTGCAAAACAGATGTTTCAAAAGTCGTTTGATGTAGATCTGTCTTGAACTAATATCTGTTGGTAAAAAAGTATCACACGAGATCGGGATGAACGGGTGCGTACAGCAATTGCGTCTTATTGAAAACATTGAACATAGCAAAACGAGACATTGCTAAATGGTGTAATGAACACGAAGTAACAAATAATGTTCAATTTGGTTTTCAAAAAGGTCTAAAACCACTGCAGAATGTATTTTCATGTTAAATGAAAAACTCACAAAAACGCTTAGTTTTAGAAAGAAATTGTATTGTGCCTTTATTGATTTCTTTAATGTCCTGTACATCAGTTAAAACATAATAAACACTATAGGAAAATATGTCTTTAAAGCATTTAAGTTGAGAGGGTAAACACAAATATACTTACATATTATTAAAATAAATTAATACATTAAAACAAATATAACAGTTATAGCTTCATTGTATGAGTATTAAGGCAAATATGCTAGTGTACATTATAGTATGTTCTTCTTGATATGTTTTATAAATGTCTGTATGTGTATAACCGTTCTTCACCATCACTTTAAACCTGTATTTGTTAATGGCTACAAATTGTGTTAATGTAATGCTAATAAACTGAATGTAATGTTATGTAACTCTGTATTATTACGTACAAAGTTAATTAGATATATGAGTAAACTTATTTTAAATTGTACATTGCATTTTTACTGGTTTTACAAAACGTCACGAATGAGTGCAATGTTAATTCTGTTCAACAATAAGCAGGTGCACTCTGATCCATATTGGTATATTGGGTAAACATTCGTCTGCAATAAAAGTATATTTTTAAACTATTCGTCACACTTTAAATACTTTATTAATTTGATTTGTCTTCTATATTCTATTATAATTGGTATAAAGTTTGATATTGGTAGAGTCTATTGTGAAAATCATTCACGGCGATACAGATTCTACCTATATGCGAGTGCAGTGGACCGAATGATGTATTCCCGAGTCAATTGATTTTCCAGTTGATGAAGTTTTCATATAATTTCGGAACAACAATTAAAGATATTAGTTACAAATTCAGGAAGTTAACACCGAACGCGATTACTGAAATCTACCGTGTTCACATATTTCCTACATACACGTGTTAGAAGATTCTGTAGAAATGTGAAGATTTTAACAAGACGGTGAAGATGTATTGGCTGATCTGAACCTACAATGTAACTTATAACAAAGTCGCCACATCATTGCGAAGCAGTCACATGAGATGCCTTGCCTTAATTGGGGATGTTCCTAGAACTAATTAGTTGTAGCACGTGCCATTTAGCAGCATTGTGAATCGGTCTGATCCTCCAGGATGTTAGAAAACACCCCATTGCTTGTTGTATTTTATTTTCCTGTGTAAATATCCATCCTAACAAATTGTAGGCTGTTTCAAGATGTCCAAGGTTCTTATCTCTCGTCATAATATGAATTAAATTGTCAATAGCATCTTGTTTATAGACGGGCTTGTTTTCCTTTGAATAGAGAACATACTGAAGGAAGTAAAGGTAAACCTTAGAATCCACAATAATCAAATCAAACCACGCATCGTGCATTCCATGCCCTGATCTAGCTGGTGTATTGACCGAACGATACATCTCGTAGTGTAATGCTAGAGGGATAAGGTTTGCTTGGTGGGGTAGAAATGATAAACATCCAGTGGTACAGGTTCTCGTGAACTCTTTCTGTTGAATAGGTTGTGACCTAAGTATCTGTAACATTTTTTCATTATGATAACATTTTTGAAGATGATTGCAGCCACACATTGAAACAACATGTGATTCTAAAGACGTTTCACATTTAAGAAGAATCCTCTCACAAATATCATGCCTTTCACTCTGTAGACAATAGGATGCAATTATTAAATATGAGGAAATAACGTCACAATCTTTACTTTCTTCTATGTAATACTCAAACTTGCTGAACAACATCCTTAGTCGATCCGCGTTTCTGGTGGTCAACATGATGCTGGCGATACATTGTGCTATATGAAGGCGTAAGTATGGGATAAAGTAGCTTATTGCTAATTGTGTCTCTTCCTCCGTATGATCTTCTACACAATCGGTATTTATGATATAGGTTTCAATTGAGTGTAATTCTAAAACAGCCTTATCAGCTGATCTACTTTTTTTACACAAGCTAAGATATTGATTCGTGCAATATTTTAACATAGTAATACAATTTAGGTACAGAACCAGTGGTATTTTTCTTCTTTGAACTCTCATGATACTTGGTCCCCGCCCAAAAAATACATCGTACAAAACCTCCCCGATGTTATCACATGTCAATGACCATAGAAAGCTACACCAGTGTTCTAGCATGTCCTCTAAGACATTCTGTACCTGTCCAAGAGTTCTGTACCCAAGCCTATCAAACATGTTCTCATCCGGAACAAAATAATTCGGGCAGTGATTCTCCTTTACCCAGTGCAATAATAATTTAATACAAAAACGTATACATTCTAAAAAGTGTCCACGTCTCCAGAATACACAGGGAGTGTTTTCAATCGCATATAATACACATGTTTTGCAGTGATAAGAAGAAATCGATTTAGGGGCACGTTTATGTATAATATCTTTCTTTATCATCTTAAGAAAAATGTAACATTTGTGCTGTGTAGAGTTAAGACTGGCCATGAGTTCACGTTCCTGGAGTGAAAATGAAATTCTCCATTCAATCGAACCGTTTTGACTTGATGGATGATTTATTCCCACGAAGAAACATCCGGATTCTTTCAATATTTTTATTTGTGTTTCATTTAACCGATCGCAACTGACTACCCTTCTTAACCAGGATTTAACACAGCTAGGGATGTACTGACATCCTTTTGCCAAAACTGCATCGTGATCACTCGTTCCATCTGCAGTTGAATATGTCATAGCAGGACCATTTCGCTCTCGGTAATATTCATGTCTATATTGATGGCGTTCTAAACATATCCTGCCGTAGTAGTCAGGTCTTAAATGCAGTGTTGCCAGGATTGAAGGGTCAATGTTTGGAATTAAAGTAATTAGACGATTAATTGGAAATGTATCTATGACCAGTTGTAGCTTATAATATCCAGGTTTTGTGGTCTCATCTGTTACCATGAGAAATGATCGTCCTTTTTGTGGTGAATGAGAGATACTGTCTACAACAGGTGAATTAGAGCATAATAGCAAGTCTTTATCGGAGTTCAGTCCTGGTGTTGTTGTACCCTCACAGTTACTCCCGAACACGTAATATTTTATTGGTATGTCTTCAAATAAGCTTAATTGGGTGAACAATATTTCTTCTGGTATTGCCTTTCGTCTATAATTGTCCCTATTCTCTTCAGAAGCGCCGATCCAATCTAGAATTTCATAAAGACGGAGTGACAAATTGCGATACTGTGCAGCCATCTTGTGGAACTGGAAATAGAAACGACTTATACTGTATCGTACTTGAAAATATAAAATGTAAAGTTTCCTAAAATAGAAGGATGAGTTAATCAACTGTACCATATAAATGATTATGCTACTTATCATACCAGAGGTACAATAAAGAACATTTTAATACAAGAAATTCGGTCATAAATTGTTTACCTTTCTCAATGTATTGAGCTTATATCAATATCTGTTCTGCTTTATTCTTAACAATGAAATAATGAATAAGAGCTGCGACAAGCAAACATGGGGTATGAAGAAATATGCATGCAGTGAAGCATGTACACATGCACTGTCTGGACAGAGCATCATATTTCTGCTTACATGTAATTTCTTTCACAATGTGTAATCATCCACTTGATATATACAAACAACACCATATATCTAGGTTTCATACTTAATCCTATTGGCAGGCAGACAGATGGACGTATAGTGGGTTAACCTTTTGTCCAGTCTGAAGAAAATACTAAAATACTTTAAAATCATCTTGAAGTCTGTAAATATTAATGGCTGCTTCTAATACGAGCCCAGGCAGCGGGAAGATTTGCTATTTGCATATAGAGGTTCGTTATCATCCATATAACGATCATAGGGTAATAATCAATGTAAAGGGATACAGTCATGAACAGAGCACCATATAACGATCATAGGGGAAGAATCAATGTAAAGGGATACAGTCATGAACAGAGCACCATATAACGATCATAAGGTAAGAATCAATGTAAAGGGATACAGTCATGAACAGAGCACCATATAACAATCATAGTGGAAGAATCAATATAAAGGGATACAGTCATGAACAGAGCACCATATAACGATCATAAGGTAAGAATCAATGTAAAGGGATACAGTCATGAACAGAGCACCATATAACGATCATAAGGTAAGAATCAATGTAAAGGGATACAGTCATGAACAGAGCACCATATAACGATCATAAGGTAAGAATCAATGTAAAGGGATACACTCATGATCAGAGCACCATATAAGGGAGAATAAACAGATATTGCTTTGACGATATCTTTGTTAGCACTCATTTAAACAAATATTGTGGGTACTCAAAAATGATTCTTTTCAGTACCCACAACATAGGTTTTGGAGGTCAAATATGAATTTTAGAACATGCAAAACGCTCCTAATCTAGAACTCTGGTCATGATCAAACGTTTATATATGGTTGTTTCACATACATTAATAATCATCCACGGCTGTAGTGTATTGGTCAGCATTGAAACCATTTGGTCAGAGTTTGAATCCAAGTAACTATAGGGAAGACTCTCAAGTACTACCGTAAAACAACGTGATCATGTGACCCATCGTTGTAATGTACCAGAAGCATTAACTAAACACAAGTCGCTATGATATGAGCCGTGCTCAAGGATTGATTGTTTGAGGTTTAACACCGTTTTCAAAAAGTAATTCAGTCAAAGCACGGCTACCAGTTCACCTGCGCATGTGTTTCATGGCCTCCTCACATCAGTACTCCACAAACCATTTTTTCCAAGCAACTGGAAGACGAATAACGCTTGTCACAGTGATTTTTGTTTAACGTCGGAAAGAATGTTGGCCGAGCTGGGGTTCGAACTCACACCAGTATTCCACACACCATTCTTTCTAAGCAACTGGCTGCTTTTCCACATAGACTGTCAGCCTATTTGTGGAAGACGAATAACGCTTGTCACAGTGATTTTTGTTAAACGTCGGAAAGAATGTTGGCCGAGATGGGGTTCCGAACTCACAACCCCTGGATTGACAGCTCCAGTTGCTACCGACTGAGCTACCGGAGCTCGGCCCGTGCTCCAGGAACATCAGCATTTATGTTATAATAACAACTGAAATACCTGCATGTGCCTTCATGCTAAGGAACCAAATGCAGCAGACGACTTTGAACACAATGGCAAAACTAAAATGATATCTAAAACTGAATGTTTAAACTTTGAATAGAGTTAAAAACATTTGGCAAAAGGAGTAATTGTTCATTATGATCAATTTCTTAATTTGTGCACACTGTTTTCAAATACTGTCTGCTACAAACGTTATTTTCCTGGCTTTCTTTCACCAGTACTCCACATAGCATTATTCCCAGGCAACTGGCTATCTTCCAACATAAAGCTTTACGCCCGTTGGTGGGAGCCAATTGACACTTTTCACAGCGACTTTCCTCAATCATCGGAAAGAATGAATGGCCGAGCCGGGGTTCGAACTCACGACCCCTTAATTGATAGCCCTCGCCGTTACCGACTATGCTTGTATGGCTCGAAACGCAATGCTTACAATTTTCCACAATCAATACGTTTTCAAGCTTAATTTACATTAGGATTAACATTAAATCCCACATAAAACGCTAACTTATAACAAACAAACATATACACAAAAATTCGAACGCATGCATGTACATATACATTACGAAATCTATCACACTCGATCACTTCATTCTAGCGACTTTTCGTTTACGTTATGTACTATATTGATAATACAGTGAGCATATTTTTTTTTTTTTTTTAGAATACAACGTTAAACCGTGATCATGGTTAATTTCGCGTGCGGCCGATGTTTTCCCGGATTTATGTCAGCCGGCTGCAGAACCCAGCCGGAGTTGGGCCGACAGAGTGGCTTCCACCCTCGTTTTGGCGTGCCTATTGTTCGAGATAGATCGATAGGGCGGTTGATTGATGTTAAAAGTTAAAAGCGCTTCACACTGACCTCGTGTTGCACGAGGTCCTGTTTCGCCAAGTAGCCGGAGTTTCGGAGTAGCCGGAGTTTCGCCTGGTTAATACAGCCGATATAACCGGAATTCCCGCTGTTCCGTCTGGTTAATACAGCCGGTGTAGCCGTAGTTCCGGCTGTTCCAGCTGGTTGAAATAGTCGGTGTCGACGGAGTTTCAGCAGCTACGGCTGATTAATACAGACGGAATAGCCATATCCCCACCTGTTCCAGCTGGTTCATACAGTCGGAGTAGCCGGAGTTCCGCTTGTTCCGGCTGGTTTATACAGCCGGTGTAACCGAAATTCCCGCTATTCCGGCTATTAAATAAAGCCAGTGTAGCCTGCTGGTTTATATAGTCGGAGTAGCCGGAGTTCCGGCTGTTCCGGATGGTTGATACAGCCGGAGTTCCGGCTTTTCCGACTATTCCGGCTAACTTCACGCACATTTTAGTTCAGTGGGTTTATAAATTGAACTACGTTGGATCAATATACTCAAAACACATGTGTCACTCGGTTCTAAAGTGAGTTATCTAGGTTCTATTACATTATGGGGTTAGATCATTCTTAAATGGATCGCTTTTAGACAAATAACATCGACACTTTTGTATACTTTCTAGCATACAGAGAAAATAACTATAATGTATTGAAAGTATATGTGATGAAAAATGTGACAATTGACGGGTTAAGAGGGGGTGGTTTTTGTGGCGATTGATTTGACAATCGCCAGAATGCTAACAGAAACAACAACAACAACGAAAAATATTTACATAGTCGGTTTTGAACAATCGGTTGATATTTTTTTTCCTTACTGCAAACTAATTTACTCACATCCGTTATAGTTCCATCAGTGATGCAGAGACGTGATTAATAATAATTATGTCAGTGCTACTTTGGTACCGGATTGTTACTAATATTTGAGTTTTATCGAGACATTATCTACATAGAGTTAAAATATGTAAATATTATCTTCGTCATGATTTGGCAGATAATAAATATCATTGCGCGTTCTGCCTTGCAAATAACGGCAACTCTGATGATACTCAAATCTGGAAATTCCAAAAGGTTCTACAAATAGCTCGCGAGACCAAAAAACAAAAGAGCTTGTAAATCTCAATATTATAAACGCTTTATTTTGTAGTTGTTTAAATATATGAAAGCGTCTAGATGATAAGACTGGTTTACAAAGGTTTAAAGGGCACACGATGTCAGTGTATACACACGTTATGTATGTTTAACAACCTCAGAGACATATACATACACTGTGTTTATATGTCTCTGACAACCCTCAATCATGCAATGTGAAGGGACTAAATTGAACAGACCTGTTTAATATCGGACATCATTGAAACAAACACCAAACTAATGGTTACTGTTTTCTCTCCTTTCTTGATAATTTAGTCATTTCTAAAGTGTAAAATATATTTTATCTTTATATTGCCTAACGACCTGGTGATAAACATGTGATTACCCGAACAATTTAGATTACAAATAGCCATTCTAATGAGCTAAAACGGTAGTCTATCGAATACCAACTAGATTTTTCATAACTTTGGAATGGCCTAATTTTGAACACATCATGACCAATTTCAGACCGTAACTAAATAATCACCAAGACAACATTCTGGCTAACTAACATTATTCTACTGTCAAAAAATGCAGGGTTGATACATTCTCAAATATACCCGCACCAGAGTCATCGCAAGCCCTACACCGATATACTGCTTGTTACTTTGCAGGATTTTCCATACGATCGCCACTACAGTGCCATTGGCGATTTGATTTATTTTAATTTCGCTGAAGAATCATACACAATGCATGTTTGAAGTAAGAGCTTACTGTTAAAAGGAGATATAGAGAAAGTCTGATTTCGAGGAGGTACTCATTTAGACACAACTAACTGTCAACATATACACAGCTTTTACTCAGGTATGTGTTTCTCCTCCATATATTATGTTTGCGTTGTGCGGTTTTACACCGTTTTCAACATTATTTCAGTTATATCACGGCGACAGTTAAGTTATTCATAACCCCTAGGTAAACAGACCAGAACTATACCAGTAAATAACTATTTTCCTAATTATGATACACGTACATATAAGGTTGTGTTATAGGAAAAGCCCAACGTTGCGTATTGAAGGTCATTGTAGATCCAGATCAACAGGCCCATACGCGCAACATAATTTAGATCTACACTTTTCGCCTATTAACCCTTTCCCACATACAACAAATTTGCAGCAGACGACTTTGAAAACATTTCATCAAAAATATGAAAAATCTCTTTAAATGAAATATTAATTATTGAATAGAGTTAAAAACAATGTGACAAAAGGAAAACTTGCTCGTTTGGAGCAATTTCTTCTTTGTCAGAATGTTTTCAAAAAGCCGTCTGCTACATAGACGTCGGAAATCGTCTATATTAGGGTTAGGGTTAAATATTAGAATATTCCGTGTTGCACGTATCTACCGTCATAAAATGTTGGGTTTCTTAATGAGCGCGCTACACTTACGTTTGATTTGCCTGTTTCACACTTGAATAAATGAAGGGATGTCAACGAAAACATACATCGTGGATTACATTTTGGAGTTCTTTCACAAAAATAGCTACGTAAATCCGGTTCGAAGCAACTCTGAATAAAGGTAGTTCATGTGGCCTGTCTCGGACAATATCCCATTGTGAACGTGTTCTTTATTGGTGCAGTTTGACGCCTATTCAAACTCAGTTTAATCACGACGGATATTTTACTTAACCATGCCTATCTCGCATCAAATACTCCATACCACATTCTTTCCCAGATATCTAGCTACTTTCCCACATAGACTATTCAATTATTGGTGGTGGCCTTGACTTTTATCAATCACCAGATTCAATGTTAGCCAAGCAGGGATTCGACCTCAGCCTCCCTGGATCAATTGTTTGCGTCGTTAACTATTTAAGCTTTCGCTACTGGACGTCAAAATGGGGACTGTTTTTATATGAATCACATAACCGGTGACGGATTGACCAACTTTGTCGTTGATATATGCATCAACGTGATCCAGCGTTTCAGAGGAGTTTGACATTAGTCAACGCAATCCATTTAATGCAATTGAATACAGTTGTGTATCCTCTATGTACTGTGTCTGAGATTTGGAATCCGGCGTCACGGGTTCGAACCTAAGTAGCAGCGATCATGGTCTTGTGCCATTTGGTAAGACACATCTACTAACCTAGTACTGGTTCGTTTACTAAGGGATATCGGATAAGACAACTATCGCCCATATATAACTGAAATTATGTTGAAAACGGCCTAAAGCCCCAATGGAACATAATATGTCTGAATGTTAACGCTTTGACAACTTGAACTAAAATGTTAAAGCCTATGCCACAACGTCTTGAAAGGTGATCTTTTGCAGACGCGTCAAAATGCGTCAACAGCCGTGAAAGGGTTAAACCTGAAGATGGCTTATTGCCAAAATAATGAACAAAAGAGTTATACAATTCAAATACAATTGTTTCAATACGTTACAGACTAGATGTTATCAATCAGATTTTAAAATAACCAGGTTTATTCAATTGAAATATCTTCTTTTGAATGCCAGCTATATCCAATATCGTTGTGAAATAAACTATTAGTTGCCCCTAATGCTTTTTAGAAAAGATTGACCTTGCTCATACTTGAAATAATCCTTCCAACCATTATACTATGATTAGATACCAGGATTGTGAAGGGTACACACGTCTATGTCTTACAATACATCAAATTATCAAATAATACCCGATGTTGTGGGTAATCGAAAGAACTGCCTCACTAAAGACTATTCTATTGAGTACTCACACCATACGGTTTGTTCATTTACCCTTTCCACGTATGAGAAATATGTTCTTTTTCTACGATATTTTCTTTTATTTAAATGGATTTTCCATATTTCTGCGTAGATGTATTAAGGGTCCTCTGTTGCAGAATCGTTTGTTTGTTGAAAATATTTACCTGACAACGAATGACTCTTTATGCCACAAACATTATAAATAAACTTTGTGGAGAACAACTATTTGTCCGAATTTCGGGGTTAAAAAGAATATCTTTCTAAGATTATTTGCAAATGAGACTTTTCTAAAATAAGTCAGGTGAAACGGTTAACATATTTACTGCATTGTTGAAATTAAACATAAATTAATTTAAATTCAAATTTGTTAATAAGCAGTTAAAGAAGGTTTTATTATTGTTAAACGAATATAATTCATACTAAAATGTTTGACAGAGGGCTAATATTACAAACACTGCATGTATGTCTGACGGGTGTGCGGTAAAATTTCAAAACGTTTTGAAAACTAGCTGATAAAAAATATTTCATCCTTGTGTTGTGCTGCGTTTTCTGTGATTAAAAATATCACGTTACTACACGAAAAGTTCAACAATGTTTAATTATTACTTAAAACACATACAGATATTGGCACTCCAACCATGTAAGATAAATGTAACACAAAATATCTAAGTCACGTGAACTCAAGTTGTTTATAGCTATGTCTCTGGAACTCCCAAAGTATGAATCAAAGTCAAGGTACTCCTTGTAATATATGCTTGTTATCAAAACTAGAATGCCAATAAATGTAAAATTGACTTCAGAACATGAACTTCGGTTTTATTGACTGACCAATCAAATAACATGGTCAATTAACTCAATATCAGCCATTGGATATAAATTTAACAAGTAAGATAAGCCGTGCCAATCACTGCTAAAACAGCTCAAGGTGACATATGGCATTGATAACATCTATTGTTAACTTTACAATTCAATACTTTATTAACTGTTTTTCGGCAAAGCATTTTGCCTTTGGCCATTTACAAATTATATAAATATGGCAAACATATATACATAGAAAAACATATAACATTTATACATATAACATTTATACATATAACATTTATACATATATGTATAACATTTATACATATAACATTTATACATATAACATTTATACATATAACATTTATACATATAGCATATAACATATAACATATATACATATAACATAAAATAAAGTGTTTTTTACAAACATTACATATGTATAGAACAAAGAATACTTTTTAAAGTTCGATGATTGTACCCAATAACCTTGTTTGGCTGTAACTGCTAGATATTTAAAGATTTTGTAGAAAGCAGAAAACATTATAAGAAGCTCCATACCCACATACAACACATTATAATTGTACAATTTACGCATAGATCATGAAATGTATTTTGTATTACAGGGGAGTACCACCAGATGATGAATGACCACCTCCTTAATAAAGCATTTACGTCTGAGTCTACATGGACCACTGTTTGTCACATCATGCTTTGGCCTTGATTCTATGATCAATCATCATTTGAAGAAAATGAAATGTGAAGATATGCAATATTTATATTTTGGGATCACACTTGTTTGACAGTATATCTCAAATCACAATTTTTAATTCAAATCCCACTTTTTCATTAGAAGCATTAAAAGAACAGTTAATATTGCTGATCTTGATTTGTCTGTACATTCATTGTGATACCTGTAGGTAAATGGTGAACATTTTAACTTTGTCTGTTTTTTTTGAAAATAAAAGTTCGTGTCATGCCTCTTTCTAGGAATTTTGGAAAAACGAATAGGTACTGTTCATACAAAGATAGGGAACACATGAGTAGGTGAACTGTTGAAAACGGCATTAAGCATCAATCAATCAATATAAGTAATCTGTTTTAGGAAGTCAAACAGGTTGGCATTTCAATTTCGATCACCATATTGTTGTTTTTAATCCTGCAAACTTACTCACCTATCCTCAATACAGGGTTTGACTACCTGGTTCTATACCAAATAGAAAAGTCATATTTTGTACTTAAATATCATGACAAAGTCAAAGATCCATGATAATCTCTGAACACAACTACCAGAAAACAGTGCTGTTTTATAGGACCTGTTCATTTCTGTAAAGGACTGTGGCAGAATAACCTTGATATCAAACCATGATCAACATTTCATATGTGTACAATTTAATTTTCAGTAGAGAGGAATCAGGAAGACTGGATGCAATGGGATGGAGGAATTTTACACTATATACAAGCTGAGAAGGTCCACTTTGCTCAAGTGATGAAGCAAAAAATGCGGTTCTTAAGACAATTATTCTGACAAAGTTTCTATGTGCTCAAGTTATAATTGTACCTCCAGAGTGATAACAGGATTTTATAAAACTTTTAACTATGTCATGTTAATTTTGATGATTAAAATAAAATCCCACAGAGATTTCATTCATATATTTAAATCACTATTGACATTATAAGGAGATTTCATTGGGATCTATCCAGATTTCAGTGAAATCATATTTCATGAACGTTTTCAGGTCAATTTCACTGGGATTTCACCAAGATCTCACTGAGATCAACATCCATATTTCAGTGAAATCCCAGAGAAATCCAAGTGAAATCAAGTTTGACGTATTGAGAGTAATTTCACTGGGATTTCTTTTTTTTTCAGTGAAATTTCACTGAGATCCCAGTGAAATTCGCTCTGATTTGAAAAATAGACCAATATATGACAATCTCAGTTAATTTCACTGGGATTTCACTGAGATCTCAGTCACATTTTCACTGGGGTTTGAATGTCACCTCAAATAAATATCACTAGCAATAAACAATTGACATTTACATGTACATGCTGTAAAACTGGTGAACACATGGAATGTGAAGTAATCTTAGGCTACCTTGAACTTTATTACACTTTAGTCCAGTTCATACAAATTGTGCATTTTGGGTCATGATGATGAGCATAAATGTTTTAACGTTATTTGCAACTTCAACAACCTCAAATACATGAATTATGAAGTCATTTAGTGGTTCTTAAAACTTGGGCTAACTTTTAGCCTTTTCAATGATTTAATTGTGCACTTTGGGACATGATGATAAGCATAAATGTTTAAAACTGCTTTTTGAGGGATAACACTCTTGAATACATAAACTTGAGGTCAGAATAATAAAACCAATTAATGTTTTCTTTAAATGATAGTTTGGCTGTATGTGAAGACCTTCCTTTTGATAGTTCTTGTGCACAATGTCTGTCGTGTTGGGGTGCATCCTTTTGGTGTGATGGTAAACACACTTTTAGTGCTTTCGGTTCGAATCCGAATGGAGAACCTGACACAATGACTGAGTTGTACAATCTACAATAATTTCATTTCTTCAGCCATTTTTTTATAACAAATAACAGCCAATAAGACAAACAGATGATCATTATATAATAATTACGGTATAATGACTTGTTTTCTATACCATAATTTCAATTATGTGCTAATTTAGATTTTTTTTTTGTTAAATTCATTTTATTTTCCCCAAATACGCCAATTTCGGAGCAATGTTGGCCATTGACAATGCAAACCCTTGAAATATTGAAATAATATATTCGGCATTGTGTGTGGTCGACTGGTAGTTCTGATGCAATTAGGCTCCTCTCCACTCAATCTATCACGCGAAACCCTTAAGGTGTCGCCTTTCTAGTAAAATATCTCTTTTAAATATATTACCACACTTATATAGAATGAGTGTAGTGGAGCAGAATTATTCTATTATGTTCTACGGAACGAATGTCTACACGGCTATTGTGTCATACTGTGTCAAAAAATACAGCAATTTGAGGACAAAGAAAACGGCAGGAAAGATTTCGCTGACATTTCCCACACTTATAGAACTCAATGTGATCTAGGTCTCGGCGTTTTCGTTATATCTGGAAAAAACCTAGTTTCAGAGATTTTTACGGTTATAACCAGAAAAATCGACATTTTCACATTTATTTCTGTAGATCACGCACCAGCAAATAACGGATTCAGCTAGAAACCTGGAATTTAACCTTGGAGAAAGCTTTTAATAGGGGTTCTTGACTTAAACAATTTCTGTGGGCGTGAATGCTAGAGAAGTGACGTCTTGTCAGCGGTTTGACGTCATAACGTTTCTCACTTTGGCGCCAAAACCCGATTATAATGTTCTATTTATCTTTTAGACTTACGTAGATAATTTTGTTGTTGCAAAATACTTGAGTGTCATCAATTGTCATGTTTTGGATCATGTTAGAATCGAAATAATATGATCAGTATTGCGTGTGGTCGGTTGGTAGTTCGGATGCAATTCTGCTCCTCTCCACTCATTCTATCCCGCGAAACCCTTAAGTTGTCGCCTTTCTAGTATAGAATGAGTGTAGTGAAGCAGAATTATTCTATTCTGTTCTACAAAACGAATGTCTACACGGCTATTGTGTCACAATGTGTACGAAAATCAGCGATTTGAGGACAAAGAAAACAGCTCAAAGAATTTCGCTGAAATTACCCACACTTATAGAAGTCAATGTGATCTAGGTATTGGCGTGTTCGTTATATCTGGGGAAATATCTAGTTTTAGATATTCTTTAGGTTAAAACCCGAAAATTGGACATTTTCACAACATATTTCTGTAGATCTCTCACCAGCAAATAACGGAATCGGCTAGAAAGCTGAAATTCAACCTAAAACTTGTCAGAGATCCAATGCAAACAATAGTGATTTTAGATTGTTCATACATTTAGTTTGAATTCTTGGAAAAAGCTTTTAATAGGGGTTCTTGACTTAAAGTTTTTCTGGTGGCGTGAATATATAACATGTACGAATGCTAGGGAAGTGACGTTTTGTCAGCGGTTTGACGTCATAAAGTTACTCACTTTGGCGCCAAAACCCGATAATAATGTTCTATTTATCTTTTAGACTTACGGAGATAATGTTGGTGTTGCAAAATTGCATCCGAACTACCAACCGACCACACACAATACTGATCATATTACTTCGATTATAACATGATCCAAAACGTAACAATTGATGACACTCAATGATTTTGCAACACCAAAATTATCTCCGTAAGTCTAAAAGATGAATATAAGGATGTACTACGGTTGTCTTATCCGTGGGGAATTTTTGAACATGCTCAAAAAAAATCTCGGATATACAACTACTACTACGATTGACCCATGATACAATACGGACAGCTACGGACCACTACAGTACGGATTGCCACGAATGATGCCAGATCGTATCCGTGGCTAATCCGGCGTCCGATCCGTGAATGTGTGACCGAGACAGTTTTGTCAGAATGTTTGTATTAATGATCTCCAGGTCAAGTTCGAATATGGGTCATATTGGGTCAGCAGGCCAAATTGAAGGAAAATCTTGTTAACACTGTAGTAGCATCTTTTTTGGCTACAGCAGCTTGAAATTTGGTCAGAATTATATCTAAATGATATCTTGGTCAAGATTGAATGTGGGTCATGCCGGGTTAAAAGCTAGGTCACTAGGCCAAATTGAAGGGAAATGTTGTCAACACTCTGGATACTGCATTTTTAGCTTGAGCATGTTGAAAATTTATCAGAATGTTTTTCTTGATAATATCTAGGTCGAGTTCTAACATGGGTTATGTTGGGTCAAAAGGTAGGTCACTAGGTCTAATTGAAGGAAAATCTTGTTAACACTCTAGAGCCAACATCCCCGCATTTTAGTACTTTCAGTATTTCCACCGGCCTCATCGAGGCGTTTCAACATTATATAGCAGTGCTTCGGGTACCTATGGTTTTCCATGCGAGTTACGTTTAGCCAGTATTTAATACAAATAGGAATGTAAAGTATAACAAGACGTAGACGTCCACATTGTCCTAAAACAAATGGTTCCGATGTATTTCTTGCTGGATAACAATAGTGCTTAAACAATGTTATATGAACTCTTTCAACTTTATCAGAATACTTAAAACCCCAAAGTTGAGACCCATAGCAAGCATAGAATAGGCTAAACAGTAGTATCAAAAAAGTTGAAAGCATCTAACGGGTCTTGTCTTACATACAAACGCTGAAATCAAAATACATAAAAGAATGATTTCATCGCATGTTGGGACAATGTTTTTAATGTTTTTGTCCAGGAAACTGTAGAAGTACTATAAAGCCCCAGATATTTATAGAAAGGTACAGTCTCCATTTGTTTTTCCTTAGCGTACCAATTTTCAGTCTGTTGAAGTATTCCACCATTATGAAAGAAAGCGACTTTAGATTTATCTAGATTAAGAAACACATGTGTGGATGTACAACATTGATCGATAATATCGATTTGCCTTTGTAGAACACGGACAGTATCGGAACTATTTTGTTTTTTCGTGATTTGTGAATATTCTCCCTTTCAATGATCCATTTATGTTTAAGAATTGAAATATGTTTCTGAGGTTGATTATGTAAAATGGGTGTGTATACATATTCATTGCCATCAACTGTCAATTTAAATACATACTCAATATATTTAAACGCTGCTATGATGTTATACGAGACTGTATGAAAAAAGTTTATTTGCATTTGCGCAAAGTAAATTAAATAAAACATAGCTCTCAATAAGGTGTTGAACTTATAAATATCATGGCCCATGTGTAATGTATGTGCGGGTAGATCTTAACCTACACTTTTCGAAAACATCCTAGACAGTAGAAATCAGCTCGATCTATTATGTACACAACATACCGACTCCAGTTAAACAGTGCTGTAGGTACTACAATGCTTCATTGCTTACGTAATTGGTAAGAAAAAGTTATCATGAAATAAATTCTCAACGTGTGTTGCACATGCAGTAGGCTGAACTCGGAGGTTTACATAGATACTGCTTATTCAGTGGCTATCTAGATTTTGACATGGATTGAGATCACGGAGAAATGCATCTTATATCAAAATGGTTTGTATAAGATGACAAGAAGAATATTGGAATCATTGTTTATGTTGTAATCTAATGATATCCTAAAGCAACAATGATTCTAGATATGTTTAGACCATGGGGAAAACGCAGTTTGATGAAAGGATCTTGACCAGTTTTTAGGTTTATGCTGTATCCGGTTATTTAAGTTGGATAATTGTACTTTCAACGATACTTCTGAAAACATGTAGTTTTTACTATGAGTTTTCTGTAGCAAAATTCAACTCATTATTTATTCTAGGCAACTGATTGTCTTTAAATGTAAAGGGTATTTTTAGCTTTTCAATATAATGTCATGCCGCCATGCAACGGTGGTGTACACTATTTGCATGATGCCAACATAATAACAGATCTGCCTGGTGGTTGTTATTCAATCTGCATCCAAATAAAGATGTTAGATGCTACATGGCATAGGACATTAATGTACAGTTATGCTATATTATATATAAATGGTAATATCATCTTCATGAATATGTGACTAATGAAATCCTGATAAGCTAATGCATTTGTTCAGTCTGGTCAGGATCGCCCACGTCCATGCGGTTTTACATTCTTCCTGAGAGTTAGTTTGAAAGAAATGTTAAAAGCCAACTTAAGTATGAAATATAAATGAAATCGGTATTGATTAAAAACCTCTGGTCGGTTTGGTATTGCATGACACATCGACTTGTGTGGCTATCTAGTTATCTCATACGTCATAAATGCAGATTCTTGCATATCTGAATAATTTATTAGACAAAAACGTACCTAAACATGATGGTATCTGTTTATCCCAGCTGTCGTAAATACAGAATAATGCAGATATGAATGTTTTATTTGACAAAACACACCTGAACATGTTGTTATCTATTTATCCAAACTGCCGTGTCCTCTCCTACCGATGAATCATGTGGTGTTTGATTATAACAAATTAAAGTAGAAAGTTGCTTATCTGAATTTAAATAAAAGAACATGATAACAAATATTATAATTTGTTAAATTAAATTTACTTATATAACAAGACATACTTCGATTGTGATGCAACTTGTTGTTAATGTTTGTTAAAAGTCATTCAAAACTTCAGTTATACAACAAAGATAGACCGTAGCTTTCGTAGTACTACCCAAACAACCTAGAGTACTAAAGAGTGGGTTTGACTATTGTCAATTGAGAATTGGTAGTGCACTGAAAGGAACTCGGAAACTAAATTCAGATCTTTATAAGGTCGCTATAATCACAAACCACATAGGTTTGGATAAATTGGATAAATTTGAAATAAGATCTGGCTAAACGATTACTATAAGAAAAGCCGAATCTAAATACATGCAATTCATTTCCTTCGATATAGTAGATCTATATTGAATATATTTTCCGGATTTTTTCCTAAGTTTGTAAGCAATCGATGCACCCGGCGGCATTCAAATAATCATGTGGATGCGTAGAATTAATTATTGTTCGTTGTAGCACAGGAAACAAGACTCCAACACCATGTCATACATGTTCTTGTATTTCAGCACGACCCTAACATCTTGTTCATAACACCGTGCTTTAAATTGCACCCCATTCGATGTAGTACTGCTTTACAGGTGAAGTTATACGCTGAATGACTTAAAATGTACTTAAACCATTTTAATAAAATTAAGAATAACCATGCTATAAATGACTAAATTATTTAAGCGTCGAACATTAATCACGAAAATGACGTCATTTCAGCAATTAGTAACACACGTCTATTTTTGACGACCATTACGGCGTCAATATTCGTCCTACGAAGTCCACATATATATCAAACAAAACTAGACAGGTTGGACTAAATGAACATGTTAAAATCCTTAAATCGGAAATGCTGTCACTATCACCGGTTTTCTCATGGAGTGGCCCATATACGAGGGACGTTCGGAAAGTTTTGAGACAACGTCCATTTAACACTGTTCATTTGACAAATCGTAATAAAACTTAAGCATGTATGAGAATATTATATTTTAAAAGCTTATGTTCAGATTATAGTATTGTAATGTCAGTCATATTTTTATATTCGTATCCATAGCAACATGCTTTGTAAAGACCCGACGCAACCCTAAATTTCACGATAACACTGCACTATATTGAACACACAATCATAATAGGAACGCTCAAAACTTTTAAAACATACATGACGTCATACTTGATTTATAACCTCATTTGCTGAAAGTATTATGGAAGTAATAATTTAAATACAAGGACCTAGAGAATCATACTTACTAAGCACATAATGCAGACGCAAACAAAAGAGGAACAGCGGAATTTCATTTAAAAAATTAGTCACCTCGGGAAAACGCCACCGAAAACAAAGGAGCTGTTGGAGAGGGTTTATAACGCAGAATATGTGAGCAGGCAACTTGTGGATAGATGGAATGAGAATTTCTGTGACGGTAGAACATGTACAAAGTACAAACACATATCTTTTCGTTCGTCTGTGGTTGATGAAAAGGTTGCGATTATGTAAAGAACGCGCTTAATATAGATCGGCGAATGACTGTGAAGGATATTGCAAATTTGTGCTATATTGGTGAAACGACTCATCGTTAAACGCTTTTAAGCTCCGTTTTCACTACTTAACACTTTATTTCCATGATGAACAGTTAAATAATCCACAATTGCACTTTAAAATCCTCAAATAAGAGCTTGAATCGACATGAGACATTTGTTTTAATCAATGAACACATTTGTCGGTGCGCACGTAGTGACGTCACTGCAAAACTGGCAGATTACGTCTTTCAGATCTCTCCGCTTCTGAGCTAAAAACTAAATGAGCTGCACAGGGGTATTGTCGTTGAAAACGAAATTATCGCCGAGTATATAATATATAGTTTCATAAACATTGTTTTCATGATTTGGGAATTAAATCCCGTATCATGAAAACAATGTTAATTAAACTCTATATATCAATAGAAAGGGGTAGGTTGAACACATGTCATCAAAACAATTTGACCGTGTAAATTAATGTTATGCCTCACCTTTATCAAGATGCCCAAACTTCGGTCATAACCATTATCCGGACATGAACAATTTAATCGATATTATAATACAAATAGAAAATAATGTAGGCACGATATTTATTACTTGAAAATGATAAACTTGTTGCTAAATTAAAACTTTAAAACGTTTCATAAATGTATTTAATGCTAAACCATGAGATACAGGGCCCCATGGGAGATTAGTGTCCAGTCACACCCACAAAATAAAGTCTTTACTTACTTACTTACTTACTATCAGGGAGGTATAATCCATATCACCCGCACTGTGAGTGATATATGCATGACGTCATTTTCCTAGTTTCCGGTCATGTTATACTACACACGTTATATATAAGAAATACGTAATGGGTATATTATTGTCGTATACAAGCATTGTCATGTGATAAAAACCTCATCTTATCTATACCCATGTATAAGTCCGTATTCCGTAAAGTTAACCAATCGGACTTATTGTCATTGTCTGACATTGTGTAGTAAACAAATATATTCACACAGATTAGTCCGCGCGTGAACAGAAGATTTGTTTGTTTTGAGTGGATATGGAATATATTTCAACTCGAAGTGATATCATTTTAACATTTTCATTTGCTCTACGCGCTCGTGAAAATATTCAATTGTATCACTTCTCGATGAGATATATTCCATATCCACTCAAAACAAACAAATATCCTCTATGTATTATCGAAGCGAATGTTTCTGTTTGAAATGTTAGACCTTTTCCACAACATACGCACTTTGACGCATCTGCAGCATACGACTTTTTAAAACAATTTCTAGGTGTGTCACTTTGTTATAAACTCTTTCCAATACATGTCTGATTCGTTTATAGAAATGTTTTTAATGTGTTGGTCTGGATGTCTCACAGTTCAATTGCTTGAAGTTAAGCCCCTGAGGTAAATATAGACTGAATGAAGCGCATGAGAGATGTGTGCACATCCCTCTTTAGGTAATGATAAAACAGAGATACAATAACCCTTTCTCACATACAACAAATCTGCAATAGACGATTTTAAAAGTCTAATCAAAAATAAGCAAATTCTCTAAAAGTGGAAGAGTTACGAGTTAAAATCATAGTGCGTAAATTCTCCTTTTGCAAAAATGTATTAAAAAGTCGTCTGCTGCAGGGGCGTTAGAAAGCGTCTGTACGCGGGAAAGAGAGGATGAACACCCCAAATCGGCGGGAGCGGCTTCTGTACAAAACCGAAACAAAGGGTTATGAGAATGTTTTTCAATCAACATGCGTCATCAACCCAGTACACATTTGCTATAAACACTGTCGGTCCGTGGTTCAAGTAAGGAGAAACCGTCAAGGGAATTAGTTAGACGTTTGAGTTAGCTAAGAACAAGAACAATAAGATGAAACTCACGGCAGCATTCTTGCTTTTGAGTTTGGTTATTTGCAGCACATTTCTGAACGCGGAATCAAAACGTGGACGAGGAAATAGTATGTAAAAATAATTTATTTCTATTGATTACAATTATTTTACCTTGCAATTAACCAATCATTAACATTATCTTTGCTTTCAGTAACATATTTATATTAAAATTTATTTAACAAGTATGTTTTTCTTTTTTTTATTGAAGTATTGATATACTCATATATATTTTATCTATTAAATATTGTTTAATATTTCGTTCAATTGTTATGCAACGTTTGTCTTCTTCAATGGCTTATCAGTCTATTTATTTCACGAAGAATGTTTACTTATCTATTAAATTCCGTTTAAATAATGTACAGCTTTCATGTATTTTTCCTATTGCTAATTTCAAATGAAATGGGCTTTGAATAATATGTTCTTTTAGACTGCCCAGTACATAAAGAACTTCAAACATAATTTATCTCAGAAAATGTGTTTAAGCGCCGGAATATGTACACATAAATATTTCTATTTCAAACCAAAGACCATGTAATTTAAAAACGGTTTAGTATATGAATTGTTAAAATACTAAATAAAGTATAAAGTTATATTATTTCGGGTACTTGTTCTTCCATTATATTGACTTAATTTTTTGAATGCCTATTTCACATTCAACTATGTATACGTTCAGTACTATCATCATATAAATCACTGAATTGATTCTGAGTTTTAAAACATTTGAATTTGGCAAACTGGAGGAAACGTTAGCTTCGCTTCTATTGAATCCGTTCTTGAAATCTATTAAAATGTTTCATTAGTTTTTCAAAATTGTTTCCAAATTTGAATAGTCTAAATATACAGATTCTGCATGTTTGTGAATTTTAAGCCATCTTCTGCCGACGATTTTTAAAAACACTATATCGAAAATAATACAATTGTGAGGGGAAAATTTCACAAAATTTCTAAATCTTTCCAATAATAATACTTTCATTGCTGGCTTTTCCATAATTGTGCCTAGATGTTTACAAAGTAATATGCTACAGATTTGTTATATGTCGGAAAATGTCATGCAGTTGCTTGGAAAGAATGTTATATGAAGTACTTGTGTAAGAAAGCCACGAAACATATAAGTAGGTGAACTGGCCTTCGTGATATGACTGAAAAATTGTTGAAAACGGCGTTAAACCCCAATCAATCAATATAAATACGACATGACTCTGTAATTAAAACTTATGAAAGTGTAGAAACTATTCTGCAATTAAACCTTCCCCTTATACAATTAATCTGCAGTAAAAATAGGGAATACCTCTTAAATACGAGTTTAATTATTGAATATAGAGTTCGAATCACTTTGACTATTTTTTGTCAAATTCATGCGCTGCTGCTAAAGTCGTCTGCTGCAGATGCGTTAACCTGCGCATATATATTGTATTTAGGGTCAACACTCAAGAAATTGAAGATATCTGATCCGCGCTGAGCGATTTGATGCCGATTTCAACATGTTATCAGTTATATATTTGTTACCAGTACTTCTGGTTGATTGATCCTGCAGCCAGTGAGTCAGTCGTAATGTAAATCGCACAGTCCTGAGTGCCAAGAAGGGGGAAGCCATTGGTACCATTTTTTAAAAGAATTTGGGTTGACTCGATAAGATATCGAACCCACGAAACGATCCCGATGATTGGCACAATAAGGGATTTACTAACATACAACTCACCCGTAGCAGAAGACTTTGAAAACATATAAGCAACAAAATAAATAATCTCAATACATTTAAGTATACATTTGATTAAAATGAAAAACAAACCTGTTTTATTCTTTCCACAGGACGTCGCAGGGAAGTAAGCACGATTACAAATACAACCACAGAAGCTCCGACTACAAATACAACCACAGAAGCTCCGACTACAAATACAACCACAGAAGCTCCGACTACAAATACAACCACAGAAGCTCCGACTACAAATACAACCACAGAAGCTCCGACTACAAATATAACCACAGAAGCTCCGACTACAAATACAACCACAGAAGCTCCTACTACAAATACAACCACAGAAGCTCTGATTACAAATACAACCACAGAAGCTCCGACTACAAATACAACCACAGAAGCTCCGATAACAAATACAACCACAGAAGCTCCGATTACAAATACAACCACAGAAGCTCCGATTACAAATACAACCACAGAAGCTCCGATTACAAATACAACCACAGAAGCTCCGATTACAAATACAACCACAGAAGCTCCGACTACAAATACAACCACAGAAGCTCCGATTACAAATACAACCACAGAAGCTCCGATTACAAATACAACCACAGAAGCTCCGATTACAAATACAACCACAGAAGCTCCGATTACAAATACAACCACAGAAGCTCCGACTACAAATACAACCACAGAAGCTCCGACTACAAATACAACCACAGAAGCTCCGATTACAAATACAACCACAGAAGCTCCGACTACAAATACAACCACAGAAGCTCCGACTACAACTACAACCACAGAAGCTCCGACTACTAATACAACCACAGAAGCTCCGACTACAGCTACAACCACCGAAGCTCCAACTACAACTACAACCACAGAATCTTCTACTACACGTTTAACCACACAAGCTCCTCCCAACGAGTGTACTTGTTGTGGTACAAGAAGGAATAGACGTCCCTGTTGTAACAAAGGATACAGATTCGGATTAAGGTGTGGTTGTTGTGCCCCACTTAACACACCGAAGCTAAAACCTGCGTGCTCCTGCTGTCGAGGAAGGGGGCGTCAACGTAAAAATTGCTGCAGGAGAAGCTCTGAACAGGGACTCTTTTGTCACTGCTGCCAATAATGATTTAAAAAATAAGAATAAATACCTGAACTATATGAGTCATTGCATGAGAAAAGGAATAACATTTCTGAACAGTGTAGGTTCAGTTAATATTGTCCGCTTTATACGCATATACACAAAGTAACAGTATCTTTAACAAGCATGTATAAGTAATAAATATTAAGTAAACAGTAATCAGACTATGCGGATCCACAGGATCAGCTTGATCTATACTGTTCACTCATAACCGTGTGTACATTTATCTCATGCGCTGGCACATATGAGATGTGCTATATAACAAAGACATTCAATGCAGTTGCGACTTGTGTGAATTAAGATCATCCGATCTGGTCTAATCTGTATTTTCACTGGTGTTTAATAAGTTACCTAATACTTCAGTAAGCTTCCTGCAAAAAGATTATATTGGTGTTAGGACAAAAGCAAAATTAAACATCTGATTGAAATATTTCAATCAGAAGTTTAATTTTGCTTTTGTCCTAACACCAATATAGTAACTGCACATTTCAAGATGTTTTTAAGACTAGAAAACAATCTCAATTTCTTGTTTCCATTTTTGGCCCTGGGCTTTAGTCCCTGGTCATAGTAGTAAAATAATAAGATTCCAGATCACAAGAGGTGGCTCATAAAACAAACATACTGACGTAACGTAATGTCTATGATATCAATTTTACTACCTGACAACATTGACTGTAACCACAATCAGCATTGAATCGTTTCTCATATACAACAATTATGAAACCGATAACTTTTAAAACATCTATGCAAACATAAATAAATCCTCTATAAATGAAAGCGTCTATTTTTAGAAAATTTAAAAGACTGTGGCAAATGGAGAAATTGCTCATTGTGAGCAATTTCTACTTTTTGTCAAATTATTTTTGAAAATCGCCTGCTTCAGAAAATGTCTGTATGTAGGAAAGGGTAATGTTAAATGCGTAAACAGTGTTTTGGGCTTTACTTTAATTCGAAAAGATAATGACTCACAGGTCGATATTGAACCATTAGTCACTTAGTTGTATTTTTTATTTGATCCCAGAAACCCGAACATCTTGTAGCACCCATCCTTCCGAGAGACAATCCTCACACCCGATGACACCCTCATCGTTTTGACCACCTGGGATCAATTTTCCCTCTAAGCTATTTCCGAAAGTAGATTACGCGTCGTCATTTAAAAATCAAGTGACGTAGTAACCCACTAAATTTTAATTAGTGCGTGCTGTTTCGAATTCTGACCACAGCAATTTAAAAATTGGTTATTTAACAACCGGAAAAATATCCATACATTGAATCACAGGATTCGGGGTTAACGATATTATGTTTCTCAACAAGCACGTGTTATGTTTACTTCATGATTGTTAACCCGCTTATGCCAATCTAGAGAAAGGTCAAATACAAAGAGCAGTTTGTGCCTTTAGGATGTTTCCACGCAAGCGGCGCAAGTACTGGTTACGTCTTCAAGAAACAGTCATCGAGCGTGATTATTATAAGCTTAAAGCTTGTTTTGTAATCGACGAATAAAAATTAGTTTAAATCTATCGATATCATATAAAGGCACAATAACGTACAACTACTATTTTATATATTTTTGTCAGAATATGCTTTGAGGTCTATATAACTTGGATGCGGATGGTGAAGGCTCACATGAGTCTTCGATGTAAGAAGATGCAATTAGATCTTAAATCGTCAGGAGCGGCTTGTATACGACAAATGGAAAGATACACCAAATCAAAAACAATCAGTGTGTCACCTCATGACTGACTCGGTGGTGAAGTGGAAGAGCGTTCACCTCGGGTGCTGGAGGTTGAGAACCGCGGTCGGATCACACCAACTACTCTTAAAATGGTTGTAATGGATTTTCCTCCTTGAAGCTCAGTGTTGTTGGGAAAACAAATACGACTGACTCACTGCTGTCGGTGTAAATGGACCAGTAGTACTGGTAACTTAACTTGAAATCACCATGATATAACTGAAAGGTTGGTGAGCCGTTTAAAATAATACACAGACAAAAACCACAAAAACTTATTTAGACATAACTATTTTAAGCTGAAAAGGTTAACCATTACAACATACAATATATACAGGCCATACTCGCCATAATGCAATGCAATTGTGTGTTTGTAAGGGAATATTATGTAGCGATACGTTGGTTTGTATTGTTCTACGAGGGGTGTACGAAATTTCATAACTCGCGAGTCCGAGTATAACTTATAATGCAGAATAAAGAAATTAATCAAATTGAAATATTTTCAATATCGAAATAACATTTTTTAATCATGATATAAAATTTGTCACTGATGTCC
Source organism: Serripes groenlandicus (assembly GCA_031761405.1). Taxonomy (NCBI): domain Eukaryota; kingdom Metazoa; phylum Mollusca; class Bivalvia; order Cardiida; family Cardiidae; genus Serripes; species Serripes groenlandicus. The sequence goes on from JASEVX010000008.1 coordinate 58,826,309, forward strand.
CACTACCGAATTGTGTATGACGTGAACTCATATTTCAATGACGAAATATACTATTTCAGCGCTGACCCATTACCGTATTTTAATCCGTCGTGTTGTATTTGCGCGTGAAAATCTGCATGTGTTTACACCGGAAAATGCGTAAGAATATTATAAATGATATTTTTGTATTCCTTCTGAACCCTTTCCCACAAATTTAAATAGTCTAAATATACAGATTCTGCATGTTTGTCTCATATCTAGCACTGTGACTTTGAACCCATCTACAGCCGACGATTTTTAAAGATTCTGTGTCAAAAGTAATTCGAATTGTGAGGGGAAAATGTCACAAAATTTTCAAATCTATCAAATAATAATACTTTCATTGCTGGCTTTTTCCATAATTGTGCCTAGATGTTTACAAAGTAATTTGCTACAGATTTGTTATATGTCGGAAAATGTCTTGCACTATTGAAAGTACTGTCTAAATTTTATTATAAATGATTATTGACTTTTGCAATATAGTAGAAATACGACATCAATCAAGGGGATGTGAGTTCGAACCCCAGCTCGGCCAACATTCTTTCCGACGTTTGACAAAAGTCATTGTGACAAGCGTCATTCGTCTTCCACCAATGGGCTAACAGTCTATGTGGGAAAACAGCCAGTTGCTTGGAAAGAATGTTGTATGAAGTATTTTTGTGAGAAAGCCACGAAACATATAAGTAGGTGAACTGGCCGCCGTGATCTGACTGAAAATTTGTTGAAAACGGCATTTAACCCCAATCAATCAATAGAAATACGACATGACTCTGTAATTAAAACTTATGAAAGTGTAGAAACTATTCTGCAATTAATCCTTCCCCTTATACAATTAATCTGCAGTAAAAAATAGGGAATACCTCTTAAATACGAGTTTAATTATTCGAATCACTTTGACTATATGGTCAAATTCATGCGCGGCTGGTAAAGTCGTCTGCTTCAGAGGCGTTAACATGCGCCTATATATGGTATTTAGGGTCAACACTCAAGAAGTTGAAGAAATTTGATCCGCGCTAAGCGATTTGATCCCGATTACAACATGTTATCAGTTATATATTTGTTACCAGTACTTCTGGTTGATTGATCCTGCAACCAGCGAGTCAGTCGTAATGTAAATCCCACAATCCTGAGCGCCAAGAAGGGGAAGCCATTGCTATCATATTTTTAAAAGAATTTGAGTTGACTCGATAAGAAATCGAACCGACGAAACGATCCCGCTGATTGGCGAAAAAAAAGAATTTACTAACATACAACTAATCCGTAGCAGATGACTTTGAAAACATATAGGCAAAAAAGTAAATAATCTCAATACATTTAAGTATAATAAATGATTATAGTTGAAAACATTGTGGCAAATAGAGGAAATGCTCATCATGAGCTATTTCTCCATTTGCCACACTGTTTTCAAAATTCGTTACCTGCAGAGGCGTCAGAAAGCGTTTATTTGCGGGAAAGGTTTAACCGGGTAGGAAGTTTTGTGGTCTCATGTATTCGCCGTAATGGGATCACACAGATTGATATTGGCGTAAAAGTAATTTGGTAATAGTTGTAAGTTTTGCGTTTTCAAAACGTATCCTGGATCAAATTACATGTATAAGCACTGTAAGGACTCTAGAAAGACTGTGCGAATGCCACATACTTGTCTCAGTCTGCACACTAACCCCACGCCTAACTCGTTACGACATGGTTCAATTCTTCCATATTACTTTCGCACTCTTAATGAGGCATTGATCACTTGTTATTGCTGAGTGACATCTTCATTTATGTGACTGAGGAGAATAATCTTTTTTTTGTGAGAACGTATTGACCGCGGACAAATGAATATATTATTCTAACTTCTACACTAGAAAATAGATAGATACGATTCATACGTGAATGTTCATATATATTTTCGGATTGAATCCATTTACCTATCACCAACAAATCTGCAACAGACGACTTTTTTGAAAAATATTTATATACGAACTTATAAATATTCAAAAGGAATTTCTCCTTTTGCCACAGTGTTTTCAAAAGTCGTTTGCTGTAAAGGCGTCATTAAGCGTCTGAATGTGGGAGAGGATTAAGCAAAGATTGGGATATGATCACAAGATACAACTGTGTTTATAGTGTAACTGGAGTCAATATAACCTCATTACCGAGTGCATTGGTCGAAATAATGCATTTAGGTGTCACCAGTCAATTAATTAGCAGACTAAACCGAGACATGTCTGCATAGTTTGCAGCGTTCCCTTAGTATTCTATCTTCATCTTTGATTAATCGCTAACAAAAATACTAACTAAAAAAAACGGCGATGCAATTAAACGAATTAAGTAAAGCTTAAATTATTCCTATCAACATTTGAGCCGTCTCGCGAGAAAAGAAACATTATGGCCTAAGCGTAATGTATCGACGCAGATCAGCCATGCTTTGGCTGATCCGGGTCGATACTTTACGAAGAGTGCACACTGTTGGTTTTCTCGCGGGACACGGCTCATTTAATGACTTAATTGCAAAAAAGTATACGATTTTAAAGGATCAGGATTGATTGTTTGGTATTTTACGCAGCTTTCAACAAAGTTTTAGTTATATCACGGCGTTTCATGAGTAAATTACCAGTACTAATGATCCATTTATCCTGACACAGCCAGTCAGTCGTAATTTATTTTATGATCAAATGCTTAGGAGCCAAATATAGATTATAATAAAAAACAAACCGGTTTTATTCTTTTCCACAGAACGTCGCAGGGAAGTACGTTCATTTGTATGAGACAAGAGAAACTAAAGGAAATGCGGGATGGTAGTATCGAATTCCCGAGTAAACTTCAGTACACCCTCAATATTGTTACGTGCCACCCGTCTGGCCTGTCTGTTGGTAGGGTTGATAGGTTTAAGCCACTCGGTGGATCGAAATAAAACGAGAGGCAAATATAGACATATCAGTTTTCCTTTAATTCTGCTTAAGAACGTGGAAAAGGGAGAACAAAGGGGAGTAACTGTGCATGTATCGTCCTAACACCAGACTGTAGTTACTTCCCTTGGATTGAACCCTTTCTCATAAAGTCGATTATAACAACTGCGCGACCGTGGAATACCATTTATAATACGAATGTCAATGATGCTTTGAACCTCTAACAATCAGCTCGGACGTATGAAATATACGGCATGTGTAGACTACTTAATTGATAATGAATCTCTAAACTTAGAGAGAATAAAACTGGACTCTATGCTATAATTGAAATTGTAATGCAGTGGACGTGGATCTAACCTGGACTCGTGTTCGAATGAGAGTGATTTGTGACCAAAGTTCACTTCCTTTTATAGCCGCACAGCGATTGTGACCGTAAGCGGGTCACAAAGGTCGCGAGCCCGGTCACAAGTGAGCAATATTCTGTCCACAGAGCAAAAAAGGTCCCAAAAAGGTGTCTTACTCTAAATGAAAAGGGTTTCTCTTACTTTACGAAACTCAAGCATAAACAAATTAACTATGTACCAGTTTAACACAAGATAGGACAGTTCTCCGATGATATTGCGAGGTAGTGTTCTGGGTCGATGACTCAGCAGAAACATTCCCACAATGCACCGTAACAATGGCAACTCGCTGCAGTGTAAACAATAAAGCGTGGATGATGTTTTCGTAATTCCAGCGCTAAGGAAGAACACAATCGGACTTCACTGACTGGTAAAAGGTATTGTTTAGATTGAATTTAACCGTTAGCTCATACTAGATAGTTTTCCCAAGAACGCGACTAGAATTAACATGAAAGTAATGGGAATTCGCGGATGCATGTGACTCGACCTCATTTCGCCAATATCCAAGTAAACAACGTTGGAACTGGATACAGTCAACAATCAATGATAAGCTGCCTACCTTGGAGACATATATCGACAGACATGATGTAACTGTATATGTCAGATGGCCCGTGAATCAAACTGGGTCATCTGCACATTAGAAATGTGGTGTCTGTCAAATACAACAACGACTAAAGGATGCACAAGTGGGGTATTCCACGGTCTGTCACAACAACGGGTGAGTACCCTTAACAATAACATGATAATAAATACGATTACACAAATAAAACAACTCGCACAATAGCATTCCGATGACTGGCAAACAGGCAAACTGTAAACAGGGTGGAAAAAGCACTAGCTATCAAACCGATATCCCCTACTTTCCCCACACTGTTCGGTATGACACATATATAGTACTTATCGCTAATACACTTATTGTATTGTACCGTTTAAGATTCACGACTTAAGATGATCGCTGTAAATCAATGGGGTGACAGTTCCTATCCCTCGCATTTCCGCAATGTTTTACCATGCTGATAATAATGATTTGACTTGGCGCAGGCTAGCACCCTGCACAGGCGAGACGTATCAATATAGAGGGTGAGGGAAGCAGTGATCTGGACCTAGCACTCAATCCTTACATGCAAATGCCTGGAGAAAATGGAAAGAGAAAAAGAAAATATGCCTTTTATACCGATGTCAATACAGAAGATTCGTTTGCTTGTAAGGTGAAACGTAGGAATGGAAAGGTTAAATGTGATGTAGCTGGTATCATTGAAAAGAATAACGAAACTTCCTACATTTCATCAAATTCTAATACGGCGTACTGCGAAAACTCGGACGGTTTTAGTAATGGAATGCTTTTGGCACTGGAAGACAATAACCAAATTGTAAATAGATCAGCGTTTCAACCAGACAACAACCCAAATATTTCACGAAAGAGGCGTTCTTTTTCCCGCAAGCATTACTCCAACGTCGTCGAGATAGCATATGCAGTTGACGAAGAGTTTATGCTAACATTTTACAATAGAAATCCAGGAGATGGTGTGGCTGCTGAAGAAGAAGCTGAACTCTATGTCACACTACTAGCCAATGAAATGTCCGTCTATTACAGAAGTGTAAAGGAAGTGTCTTCTAGGCCCAGTACCACATGGTGTGCCGTTCCAAACATGTAGCAGACTTGTAGAGCAATTTTCTGTCGGTGTATAGCGACAGCTTACTTGACCAGAAAGATAACATGCGTCAGCAGAGACTGTTAGGCTGTGTTCGATCGGGTTCGTGCCTAACACTGGCGATCCAAGGACATGTCTGCTTCTCCCAAAAAGCCGCTGCAGAAATTCTCTCGAAACTGCACATCAGTGAATCCATTATCTACTGTACAATTGGGATAACTGTTTAAGTGACTTATGAATGCGTCGACAGAGCAAGAAGAAAACCTATTGTATGTATACTTAGTTTGTGAGGAAGGATTGAATAATTGTCCTGACATTATATTTTTTAATGTTGGACACAGAGTTGTTTCGTCATGGACGTACCCAAGTGCATGTCCACGTTCATGGGAAGCAATCCATCCCAAGTTGTATCCAATATTTTCTTGAATTGATACTTTAGGGCTGGACGACCGACACATTGTGTTCGAATACGCAACCCCAAGCAATCTAGTACCAATATCTCCGCTAACATATAAGTCTAAACCAGTAAGGGCCATAGCATGATCAAATTGTACGTCGTTTAGATCACTGTAGGTATATAAAAAGAAATCGTACAAACCATCATTTATATCTAACTCAGTGTCAGAGTTTCTCATGTTATCCTGGGACCATGCAAAGTTGTTTCCTTTACCAGGGTGTATGAATGCGGATGGGTAAATCACAAGGTCCAGTTGTCCGGTAACATTTGCTATAGAGCCAACTGCGTTCCTGAATTCAATATTTGTCCGACTACGACTACAACCACACAAGCTCCTCCCAACGATTGTAGGTGTTGTGGTAGAGGATGGAATAGACGTCGCTGTTGTAACAAAGAGTACAGCCTTGGATTAACGTGTGGTTGTTGTGCCCCACTTACAACACCAGGGAAAAAAAACTCCAACTCCAACACATTCGTGCTCCTGCTGTCGACTTAGGTGGCGTCAACGTAGAACGTGCTGCAGGAGAAGCTTTAGACGGGGACTCTTTTGTCGCTGCTGCAAATAATGAATTAAAAATAACAATAAATACCTCAACTGTATGAGTCAGTGCATGAGAAAAGGTATAAGATTTCTGAACAGTGTAACTGAACTTTAATATTATACGTCTCATACGAATATACACAAAGTAACAGTATCTTTAACAAGCATGTATAAGTAATAAATAATTAGTGAACAGTAAATATCTTGATCAGACTATGCGGATCTACAGGCTCAGCTGGATCTATACTGTTCACTCATACACATTAGTACTTTTTTCTCATGCGCTGGAACATATGAGCAGTGCTCTAATACAAAGACAACTCAATGTATTTGCGACTTATGTAAATTAAGATCATTCGATCTGGTCTAATCTGGATTTTCACTGATGTTAAATAATTTACCGAAAAGTTCAAGAAGAATCCTGCAAACAGATTATTTTTGGTTAGGACAAAAGCAAAATTAAACCTCTGATTGAAATACAGTTACTGCACATTTCAGACTTATTAAAGATGGTTTTTAAGACTAGAAAACAATCTCAATTTCTTGTTTCTTTCTTTCCTTTAACGGATTTGTCATTTAAAAGCAAAATAGCAGGACTTTTGATTGCGCATACGAGCAATCACAAATCCTGCTGTGTTTGTATTCTCAAAAAAGACCAATGGATAGATATTCAAAATAAATCTAACTCAAAAGTATAATTCTGTATATTTTGTTCGCCACTCTTGCCAGACTGTTTATGTACTTCTAAAATGAAATTATAAATGATTATCCTACAGAAATTGCGTGAAGCAGGATTTATTACGTCAATAAAGATTATAACATAAGGTTTGTGTTTATGAATTCCTTAATTAGAGTTTCTCGTCGTTTTCAACGGTATTCGAGTCATGTCACGACGGCCACCTCGCCTAACAACATATCTTGGCACCAGTACCCAACACAACATCCTTACCAGGCAACTGGCTACCTTTCCACATAGACTATTTAGCCCACCTATGATTTTTGTCAATTGCCAGAAAGAATGAATTGCCAAACTGGGATGTGAACCCACGTCCTACGGATTGATAGCCCTCGTCGTTACCGACTGAGCTTTCGGGGATCAACAGGGAATGAGTTTGCAATTCAAAGGAGGATTGAGTTGGAGTTGGATGTGCACATATAAAGCCAGGGCTCTAGCAAAATACCGCATTTTTATTTAACTCTTTCCCACTGCCATTTCATTTTCCGTCTAATAGGACATTAGGTAAAATTTAATGTCTATGTGGCTGAAAATGCAGATTTCAGGAGAGGCAGCACGTTATGAGCCTTTGGCAGCGAAACGGTTAAGAAAAAGAAAGAAAAAAATGAAAATCGATTTGAGTGTCCTGACCTTTCAAGATATATTCGTAAAAATCAAACTTATAAATTCAACATATGAGCCCCACCTAGCGATTTGGGGTCTCAGTGACATTCCTGCTTGGCATAATTTGAAGTAGCAAATATAATCTTCTGGAGCTAGACTTCTAGTTGTGTATGACGGAAGATGCATTTATGACTAAATGATCATATTTACAAGCTCAATTGGGTCTTCACTGTATGCTGATGCGATAAGATCTCAGATCACAAGAGGCGGCTCATAAAACAAACATACTGACGTAACGTAATGTCTATGATATCAAGTTTACTACCTGACAAAATTAACTGAAACCACAATCAGAATTGAACCGTTTCTTATATGCAACAATTCTGAAGCAGACGACTTTTAAAACATCTATGAACAAATAAAGAAATCCTCTATAAAAAAAAGTGTCATTTTTTAGCAGTTTTTAAAACACTTTTGCAAATGGAGGTTTTGCTCATTGTGAGCAATTTTTACTTTTGGTCAAAACGTCTTTGAAAATCGCCTGCTGTAGAGGCTCCGGAAAATGTCTGTATGTGGGAAATGGTTAAGTAAAATGCGTAAACAGCGGTTTGCGTTTTAGTTTTGTTCTAAAAGATAAGGACTCACAGGTAACCCGAACATATTGTAGCACCCATTCTTCCGAGAGACAATCCTCACACCCGATGAAACCCTCATGATTTTGTCCACCTGGGATCAATATTCTCACTTACCGAAAAAAAACATCGGAAATGATTACACGTCGCAATTTAAAAATCAAGTGACGTTGTTACACACCAAGTTGTAATTCATGCGGGCTGTTTCGAATTTTACCCTTAGCAATTTCAAAATTGGTTATTTAACAGCCGGAAAAATATTCATACATTGGATCTATTCACAGACGTATGGGTTTTCGTAACAAAAAACCATAACAATCTCATGATTCAACAAGCACGTGTTCTGTTTACTTCATGATTGTTTGCCCACTTATGACAATCTAGAGATAAGTCAAATACAGATAGCAGGTTGTGCCTTTAGGATGTTTTTCACGCAAACGGTGCAAGTACTGGTTACGTCTTCAGGAAGCAGTCATCGAGCGTGATTTATATAAGCTTCAAGCTTCATTCGCAATCGATGTAAAATCAATAAGTTTAAATTTAACGAAATCATATAATGGCACAATGAAGTACACCTAGTTGGCTATTACTTCTGTTCTATATATGAGCCGTCCCACCCGAAAACCAGCATTGTGGACTCTGCGTAGGGTATCGACCCGCATCAGCCTAAGCATACCGCGCAGGCTAACCCGGACAGACACGTTTTGCCTTCTGTGGATATTATGTTTTAGAAGTCATTACAAGGTCACATGAGTCATCGATGCAGGAAGATGCAAGAAGATCCCAAATCGTCAGAAGTGGCTTGCATAAGACAATTGACAAGAACCATAACATCAGATACAATCAGTTTGTCTCCTCATGACCGGCTCGGTGTTGAAGTGGTAGGACGTTCGCTGATGTAATATTAACAGGCGTCATAACATGTCGTAATACGTGCTTCATTACGACTTTTAAATGCGTAAGATGTAATAATCTAAATTTGATCAACCCTGTGCAACATATATCCACGCTTTTATACGCCTCTGCAGCAGACGTCCTTTGACAGCATTTATTGCTCTTTCATTTTTAGAGTGATTATATCTTTCCACTATATGTCGTCTGCTGCAATTCGAGCTATATGTTGGAATATCATTGCTTAACCTGTTGTAAAACCAATGTAAATCAGGTCAGATTTTGGTTAAAACCGTTCGTTAAAAGCGTATGGAGTGCTCGTATCACTTCATGGTAAGAGGGTACGTCTTGATTATACGTCCCAGAGGTGTATGCTCATCTTATTTTCGCTGATTGTAGAGTCCTTAAGTTTCGAGCGTGGTATGAAATATATTTGACGTGTATTGAATGGTTCGATTTAATCGGTTTTTCTGTGTGTTATATTTTAATATTATTGTTATTGTTTGGTTATCCAACTGTAGCCTAGGTATATGTATAAGGGGACACTTATACTGCTTGCTATAGAGCTAGCTTTTATAGCGACGTGGTAGAGCGTTCGCCTTCGGATCTAAAGGTCCAAGGGTCGAGCCCAGGTTGGATCTTTTAGGACAGTTACAATGGCGCCCAATAAGGGACTACATAGGAAAAGCCTCGAGAACGTTTCACAACATTCTCAGTCTCCGGAAATTCGAGGACGAATTTCATTTAAGGAGGGGGTATATGTAGCCTAGGTATATGTATAAGGGGACACTTATATTGCCTTGCTATAGAGCTAGGTTTTATAGCGACGTGGTTGAGCGTTCGCCTTCGGATCTAAAGGTCCAAGGGTCGAGCCCTGATCAGGTCGAATCTTTTAGGACTGTTACACAGCCATGTGTATATTACCACATTTAGGTAACGACGTCAACTGGGTTACATGTGTGCTGTCCGAGAAGAAAATATGTAATACAGTAGGGTACTGTAAAAATACATCCAATTGACATTACTGCTTTCCCTTATACAACAAATTAACAATAGACAAACTTGAAAACCATTTGGCAAACTTCTGCAAATGCAAGCATACTTATTGATAAGGGTTCGTAACCATGTGGCAAATTGAGAAAATTCTCAATTCATTTTCTTAAGTCTTCTACTACGGTTGCGATAAAATACGTCTGAAAGTTAAGGTAGGTTTTCGATTCTAACCTTAACTATTAAACGAAATAGCCGTCGTTGACGCAAAGATCTTGTGGTGCAGGCACACCGATATTAAACATCTGTCGGTGTCCACAAATATATAGAAATGGGATGGTCATGGGTCGCAGGTGGTCCTGCATCCTACACTGTTTGCTACTGAAGATTCGGTGGACATGTTTGTACGACGCCGCGTTGACGTTTAATGTGAGCAACGTCTAGCGCCAAATGAGTGTTGCTGGAGGCCAGCATTGGCGTAATTATTACACATGTAAACAATTGTCGTCTACCTGCACATCCATCCATGTAATCGAATCCAAATAAACACTGTTTATCGCCCATAAGATTCTTAAAACTTTCCATGACAAAATGTTATTGGCGATTATTGCATAAATAAATTAATCTGTGTGAATGCACCGGTTCATCAGTATCTGCAGTGGTAGCAAACGTCTGAAAATTTGTTTTCGCAAACTACCGCTTAATTTGGTCTGGTTATACCTACGTAGCTGGATTAACATAACTGATGATGAGCGTGGAGCTCAGAAGGGAATAATTACATATTTTAGTAAGAAAGTGTGTTCAAATGGTGTTTTACGCCGCTTTAACGAGACTTTTAGTTATATCACGGCTCATCCTAGATAACTGACCTGTACTTTTGGTATTGTTTATCCTGACACCGATACATAAGGTCGTGATGCAATCCCCGCAACACAGAGCTCCAAGGAGAGAAACCATGCATATCAATTAATTGTTTAAATCTGTGGTATGACTCGACCGGGGATTGAACAATGGTCTCCCGATCTCGGGGTGGACGCATTTACCACTACACCACTGAAACGGTTTCTCTTCAGAGGGTGAGTAAGTATTTCTTTATTGCCTCCACACATGGAGAGTACCATATACATATACAACATACATTGAGCATAGACTATAATACAACAATAACGAAACGGAAAAAAAAAAGAAAAAAGAAAAGTATCTTATATCACAATATACATATATAACTATTTACATTGGTAGTATAAGTGAGTGAGTGGGAGAGTCGGTTGATAAAAGAATGTAAGCTAATGCTTTTCGATTTGTTGATTAAGTATTGTGGACCAAAAAGTCATGTTTCCGTCTAGGACTCTGTATGTCTCTTAGAAAGAATGGCGATCCGTAAAGACTGTTGTGATAATGAGCGCTTGTATGGTCTGCACTGTACGCATAATAATATATAAAACCTAAATTGCCCTCACCGATGTAAATATAATTGAGCCGTCCCACGAGAAAACCAACATTGTGGACTCTGCGTAAAGTATCGACCAGAATAAGCCTAAGCATGCCGCGCAAGTTAATCCGGACCGACACTTTTCGCCTCCTGTTGATTTTCTTTTAAAGGAATAATTGCTGTATACCTCTATCCCCCTGAGACGGAATGTGTCGGCCCAGATTAGCCCATGCGGACTGCGCAGGCTGATCTGGGTCGATACATTACGTAGAGCCCATAATATTCATTTTATAATGGAACAGCTCACATGTAAATGAGCGCGGACCAGGCGATTTTGATCTTGCTGCATGAGCATTGACGACTCCGGTAAACCCAGTACATATGGACTGTCTCACCTGAGTCTCAACCGTCCGCCTACGCTTGTCATATGGGTGTTGGAGTATCTTATTACAAATATCTAACATGTATGACAACCCATGCACCTTGACGGGATAGTAAACGGAGACGTCATTAAACCCCATTCGACAGGACTCATATTTGGAGTATGTGTTCAGTTTATGTCGTAGCGCCCACAGAGCATATTGGATTACTCGACGATGACTTCTTGGTGAACTATTCCGACAAGGCTTCTGTAATTAGCAATGACCTGTCGAAACGTTTCTTTCCAAAGTATTGTTTTCCTTAATAAATCATAGTAAATTAAAAGAAATAAAACTGTAACATAGGCATCTGTTATTGGTGCCAAAAGATGTTCAGATGACGTTTATGTTTGTGTTTGTTAAATGATATTGAAGCCGCTATCGGTAGTATTTCTGTCACATGTTATTAGTTATATTTACTGCCGTATAGATAAGCTAATTTGGGATAAAAGCACGAACAAGAACAACAGTTTCATTTCATACCAATTCCAGAGACATATTATGAATTGACTCAGTTAAAATTGTCCAACTATGAATATTTTATAACCCTCTCCCTCATACAACAAATGTGAACCAAACTACCTCGAAAACATGTAAACACATACGAGGTGTGTTAAAAAAGTACGTTGACTTTTGTAATACTTCAATTATTAAATAGTGCACATGAATAAAACGTATATTGTTATGACAGGTAACTTTTCCGCTATATGATTTCCAAATTTCGTGGTGTTATCATATTCTGTTTCGTAGCAACAGCGCTAACAAATATACATGTGATGCTTACCCGGAGCAGTCCGATAACGTCAACGACGTTACGTCTTTGGATAACGTTTCAGTGACTAATCACATTTTCTCGAAGTATTCAGCATGCTTCTGAATGCACTTTATATGTCTCTTAACCCACTTATCATATACCGTTCTATACCACTGTTTGTCTAACCGGGCTATGATGCGATGTGTTTGAAGTTTAAGTTCATGTAGAGTTGTGAATTTCTGTCCCCTGATTTGTGCCTTATTAACGGAAAAACCGCGAAATCCATAGGCGCTAAATCGGGTGAATATGGCGGATGGGGAATGCACTTAAGGTCCATGATGTCAAGTTCCAGACGAGTGGTGGCAGAACAATGCGGCGGTGCATTATCCTGATGCATCAAGAAGCTTTCAAATGGCGTGCCCGGTCTCATTTTTTAATAGCCTGGACGAGATCTCGGCGTAGTACCTAAAACAATGAATATTTTGTAAAGGAAATGTTATATACAGTGTGTTAATACCTGCAAATAGATTCATTAGTGTTATCTATATTATATGTTTTATATATCCAAATGCTATTATATATATGCAAAACTATGTATGATTGAATATTTAGTCAACAAATTTAAAATATATTTACATTAAACTACTGTACCTTTGAGTAGTATTCTGAGTTGACAGTTGCACCTTTTGGGACCATATGACAAAGCAGCATTCCTTCATGATCCATAAACATGATAAACATGTAACGGGTACCGGACTTCTGCACACGAGTTTTCAATAGGGGTGGAGATGACGTGGTCTTCCAAGCAGACGACTCTCGTTTTGTTTCCGGGTCGAAGAACCAGATCCCAGTCTCGTCTGTTGTGATAATTCTGTTCAAGAATTCTTCTCCTTCTCGTCTGTACCGTTTAATAAATTCATTGGAGTCTTTAACTCTGCACTCTTTTTGATCTGCTGATAATATTCGCGAGATCCATCTAGCAGAGACTTGATTCATTCCAAATGTGTCTGTTAAAATGGTGTGAACCGCCCCGACACTTATACCGATCTTCTGTGATATATCTCGGACAGTAAGGCGCCGATCTCCATCAATAATTTCTTTAACGGATGACGTTAACGCTGCATTAATTTTTGGTTTTCGTTATGTTTATAAGTGTAAATTTTTCATTGTGAGCAATCTCACCCATTTTCACTTTATCAATATGTAAATCCTTATATATTTTATTAATTGAATATATATTGTTTAAACGAGAAGGATTAACCAACTAAAATATTTTAAAAACGTAATATTAGTTTGTTTGAAAATGCTGCGTTTGTTTAAGTACTTGGAATGTTTGCAGAACGCGCCCTAGATATGTGCTATTAACCGTGAAACAGTGATATTTGTACAAATCGGAACAATAGGCAAAATATAACAAAAAAACGCAATATTTCGTTGCGCACGAAGAAATAAAAAAAGAAGTACATTTAAATTCACAAACATTAGAAAAAAATAATCTGTAGTTAGTAATGCAGATATCGGTATTTGAAGATTTAAGTATTATGTAGAATATTTAACCTGGCGGGGTCTGTATTTTAAATGAATGAGATGATTTAAACTGATCATGAGAAGTGGCATATTTATATAAGACTATTACTAAAGATAAATGGACAAGAGGGTATGAATTGATAAATTTCAATTGTACCAAAAACAATCAACTATTTGTATTGAACAACGCTCTGTTGTGATAATTTGTTGTAAAATAAAGCAGAGACACAGAACATCTGTTTTGGGTTTGTATAGGTAAGTCATGATAGTGGATAAGGGTTTAACCATTTACCACATAAAACAAATCTGCCGCAGACGACTTTGAAATTATCAAGTACAAAATAAAAGAAAATCTCTATAAATGATAGTATGTTAATTAAAAAGTGTTGAAATTATTGTGGCAAATGCAAATATTGCTCATTATGAGCCATTTCTCCTTTTGCCACATTGATTTCAATGATGTTTAACCTGACATACTTTGAAATCATCAAGTACAAAACATGTAAAATCTCTATAAATGATAATAAGATAATTGAAAAGAGTTGAAATTATTGTGGCAACAGGAGCAATTGCTAATTATAAGCAATTTCACCTTTTGGCACAATTTCAAAAGTCGTCTGCTGCAGAGGCTCAGAAAGTGTATATACTCGTATGTGGGAAATGGTTAAAACTGTAAATGGAAAAAAATAGCTTATTATGAGCAATTTCACCTTTTGCCACAATTATTTCAAAAGTGGTCTGTTGCAGAGGTTCAGTAAAGGTATATATTTAGGAAAGGGGTTAAAACCGTAAATGAAGAAAATTAAGGCAATACACATCGGGTCATAACCTTATTGAGTGTAAATTTAAATTGTTATTAGAAAGAGTTTCCTGTAGAGATATCAAGATCCAACACATTGAATGTGTAAAAATATGGTAAAGGTGTTAGAAATTTACAACACGAGTATACTGCAAAAACACCACTTTCTTATATTTTTCATCAAAATGTCGAACGAGCAAACGTGCTTTCTGTCGTTCCCGGTTCAAGCAATTACATCACGTAGAAAAGCGAATGAAGCAGATAAGGAATTCTGGAGTTCCTTTCTCGTATTACTGCGTAATAGGATGTCCCGAATCAGACTACATTTAGCGCGCCTTTTTGGGGTTCCCGGTTTGATGTACTATTGAAATTATAAAGCGTATAAGGCAGGTACCAAATTCTGTAGACTGGTTCTCTATTTTACTGTTTAGACAAGATACAGTATTAATTTCGCTAAACTAAACATGTACATACATTGAATTAATATACTGGACTTTGTCTATTTTTTTAATTTGTAAAACTCACACAAGTATATAGAGTGTCAAAGGGATGTTTTAAAAGGCATTTACATTAAATTAATATACTTAATAAGTACAAAGAGAAATCCCGATATGTGTTCACACTGGCAGGTCTATACATCTCCTTGTGCTAAATTTCAAGACAATCCTACTGGAAGACGCCTACTAGCGGCTTCCAACAATAGGCAAATTAATAAAAACAGACGGTTTGGGATATAACATAAAGCAGCGATATGTAAAAAGTAACATAAGGGTTAATTCTCACCTACTTTAATAGAATGATTCAAAGAAAAGGAATGCTTTTATTCTGTACCAATTGTAGGAGATATCACAATGCTTCATTTTATATGCAATCAAGACGAATTTTGATGCATAGCATCAAAGACGCCTCACATGATTTTGAATGACTAAAAGGAAGCAGATGCAGTTCAGTACATTTAAATAACATGTGCCTACAGACAGGATGTAACAATTTTGAATAAGAGTGCCAAATGACCCTTTATTGTAAACAAGAAGGCCAAGATGTGACTATATTGCTCACCTGGATACCATAGTCTATAATAAAAGGTTATCAATAGCGGAAAGGGTCCTGAAATTATAAGTTTAGTCCAGAAACCATTTGGTTTACAGTTTGCTTAACATTCACTGCAACTATAATGTGTTATACAAGCTGAAGTTTCTTAATTTTTACCAATTTACGGTTTTAAAGCTCTAGCAAGCTTTGGAAGGAGAGGGGGAGGAGGTCTGTTCTCCTTCAGTTTAGCAGAAGTATGATAACAAAAACGGGAGTATAAAAACAAAAATTGCAAAGTATTAAAGATATTTATTATCAAAATAGATTATTTATGAAATTTAAAGAAAAAGTTCCATGTATAGTCAACATATTCAATGGTCTGAATGAACAAACTGTATGAGGAGGAACGTTTTAAGTTTAGAAATACAATAAATAGGCAAAAACATCCCCTGAAACTTTTTTGTAGTGCCGTAAACCAAACAATTAAAAAAGCGTAGCCTAGGAAGATGGGGAAAACGTGAAAACATTTTCTGAGCTGGGAAAGGGCAATAATGCGTATCAAAACTTTTATTTTGACCACCAGTGTTAAACCCCATGACCACGAACGAGGCTCAAAACGGGTCACGTGACGTCTGCAAACAGTGAAGACTCGGGTGAGCATATCTTGCTCGCCTACATTTAATGGGCGAGTCTAAAATGTAACTCGATGGTCGTAATCGTTGGCTCTTGGGCATGGCACATTGCGGGTTAGTAACCAGTCGCCCAGGGGACATGGATAAACGACAGTCGCTGCCACGATACTCCCGAAATACTGTACATTGTAAACGACGTCAAACAAACCCAATACAATAAACGAAACATAGATGAAGCAGTAATGTCTTGCGAAACACACAAATTGTAAGCAGATCATTAGGTTGCACTCCCGATATTTCCTATGATATGCTAAAACGGGACTAAACAAGGTCCCTATAAGCCTGACGCGGCACAAATAATTTATATATGGGCCACTCCATGAGAAAACCGGTGATAGTGACAGTATTTTCGATTTTTGGATTTTTACATGATATTATAGTCCAACCTGTCTAGTTTTGTTTGATATATATCTGAACTTCGTATGACAAATATTGACGCGGTTATGGACGTCAATAATAGACGTGTGTTACTAATTGCTGAAATGCCTTCGACGTCATTTTCATGGTTTATGTTCGACGCTCAAACGATTTCGTTATTTACAGCAAAGTTATTCTTAATTTTATCAAAATGGTTTGAGTACATTTTAAGTCATTCAGCGTATAACTTCACCTGTAAATTAATGGCCCTGTCACACTATTGCATATGGGAGAAACGTATTAGTTGCGTATGAAAATTCATAAATTTATTTTCATACGCACAAAAAGCAAATTGAGAATTGTTTGTATACTTACAGTATTGAACCTATGAGTAGCGTATCGCCAGCGTATGTAAAGCGTATTACCAGCGTAGTCTGCAAATGGCTAGCAAATGAGTAGCGTATGAACTGCGCATGTCCAGCGTACCGCTATCACGTGACAAAATGCCCATATAAGTCCAAGAAGAACTGTAAAATATCTAAAAATGGGATCCTCTAAATATACTTTATCAAAACGCTGGCAATACTCAGGGGATACGCTTGCCATATGCCAATCATACGCTAGTTGTACGTTATGTATACGTTAGAAGTATGTAACGCGTGCGCCATAAATACGCTAGCTTGCGGTACACATTCATGCCAGAATATGTCAGCGTACTCGACCTATGAGTAACGTACCTCTAGCGAAACTTGAGCGTTTTTAGCCTTTGCTTTGCGTATAAACCAAACGTCCGAATACGCACAACTTTCTTAGGCATGCTTAAACAAAATATACTGCGTCGCCGTATGCTAGCGTATGCCAGCGTATGCGACCGTGCTTGAAACGTATACAACCTATGTCTAACGTACGCCTAGCGTATGTCAGCGTATACCAGCGTATGCGTGGTATTTTTCATACGCTGGCATACGCTAGTACGATACGCAATAGTGTGACAGCGCCATAAAGCACGGGGTTTTGAACAAGATGTTAGGGTCGTGCTGAAAAACAAGTACTCGACCTATGAGTAACGTACCTCTAGCGTAACTTGAGCGTTTTCAGCCTTTGCTTTGCGTATAAACCGAACGCACAACTTTCTTAGGCATGCTTAAAACATATATACTGCCTAGCCGTATGCTAGCGTATGCCAGCGTATGCCAGCGTATGCGACCGTGCTTGAAACGTATACAACCTATGTCTAACGTACGCCTAGCGTATGTCAGCGTATGCGTGGTATTTTTCATACGCTGGCATACGCTAGTACGATACGCAATAGTGTGACAGCGCCATAAAGCTCGGGGTTTTGAACAAGATGTTAGGGTCGTGCTGAAAAACAAGTACATGTATGACATGGTGTTGGAGTCTTATGTCCTGTTCTACGCGAACAATAATTCTACGCAACCACATGATTATTTGAATGCCGCCGGGTGCATCGATTGCTTACAAACTTAGGAACAAATCCGGAAAATATATTCAATCTAGATCTACTATATTGAAGGAAATGAATTGCATTTATTTAGATTCGGCTTTTCTTATAGTAATCGTTTAGCGAGGTCTTATTTCAAATTTATCAAACTTCCTTAAACCTGTGTGGTTTGAGATTATAGCGACATCATAAAGATCTGAGATCAGTGTCCGAGTTCCTGTCGGTGCAATATCAATTCTCAATTGACAATAGTCAAACCCACTCTTTAGTACTCTTGCTTGTTTGGATAGTACTACGAACGCTCCGCTCATCTGTGTTGTACGTATAACTGAAGTATTGAATGACTTTTAACAAATAACAACAACAAACTTGCATCACAATCGAAGTATGCCTTGTTATAAAAGTAAATTTAATTTAACAAATGATGATATTTGTTATCATTTTCTCTTATTTAAATTCAGATAAGCAACATTCTGCTTAAATTTGTTATAATCAAACAACACTTTGTTCATCAGTGGGGGAAGACATGGTAGTTGGGATAAATAGATAGCAAAATGTTCAGGTGTGTTTTTGTCAAATAAATTATTCATATCTGCAATATTTTGCATTCATGACAGCTGGGATGAATAGATAACGACACACGTTGATGCGCCATGCAATACCAAACCGACCTACAGAGGTTTTCAATCAATACCGATTTCATTTATATTTCATACTTAAATTGGCTTTCAACATTTCTTTCAAACTTACTCTCAGGAAGAATGTAAAACTGCACGGACATGGGCGATCCTGACCAGACTGAACAAATGCATAATCTTATCAGGATTTATTAGTCACATATGCATGAAGATGATAGTTACATATGTATATAATATAGCATAACTCTAAATTAATGTCCTATGGCATGTACCATATGTAACATCTTGATTTGGATGCAGAATAAATAACAACCACCAGGCAGATCTTTCATTATGTTGGCATCATGTAAATAGTGTACACCACCGCTGCATGGCGGCATTACATTGTATTGAAAAAAAAAATACCCTTTACATTTACAGACAGGTAGTTGCCTAGAATGAAGAATGGGTTTAATATTGCTAGAAAAAAACTTATAGTTAAAACTACATCTTATCACCGTATTAACAGAAGTATCGTTGAAAGTACAAGTATCCTAAATGAATCACAGGATACAGCATAAACCTAACAACTGGTCAAGATCCTTTCATCAAACTGCGTTTTCCCAAAGGTTTAAAAAATATCTAGAATCATTGTTGCTTCAGGTATATTACAACATAAACAGTGATTCCAGGACTCTTCTTGTCATCTTATACAAACCATTTTGATATAAGATTCATTTCTCCATGAACTAAATCCATGTCAAAATCTAGATAGCCACTGAATTAGCAGTATCACTGGTTATACTATCACTTTATGGTTTTGCACCCGACTGATGCATGAGGATGAAACACGCATCTTTAACAGATTATACATAGTATATATCTTCTATCATAAATGCAGATTGGTGTAGTACATGTAGAATGAAATAAACATATTTCCAGGTCAGACTCCTGCAAGTGCAACACCCGTTGAGAAATTATTTCATGATCAATTTTTCTTCCAAATCACGTTAGCAATATAGTACTAACAGCATTGTTTAACTGGAGTCGGTATGTTGTGTACATAATATAATGATGCTGTTTTCTACGGTCTATGATGTTTTCGACAAGTGTAGATTAAGATCTACCCGCACATACATCACACATGAGCCAGGTGTATACTGTTTGTCCGAAGTATAACAAAGGGTTTTACCTATACACCTAGATGCGAATTAAATTGTATGAATTTGCACGCTGATCTGTTTCTTTAACGCTCGCAAATGCATGAAGGTTTGTTTTCGTTAAGCAACGCTCAGTTATACATCTATTATTGAATACTAATGACACAAAACAATATGTTTTGTATCCGTAATTTCAACCGAATCACACGATTTTATTTCATAGACTTTTGTTTTTCTATGACTATAAGTTCAACACCTTATTGAGGGCTATATAGTATTCAATTTACTTTTCGCAGATGATGCAGATAAACTTTTTTCATACGGTCTTGTTAACATCATAGCAGCGTTAAAATATATTCAGTATGTATTTAAATTGAAAGTTGATGGTAATGAATAGGTATACACAAAAATTTCACATAATCATAACCCCGTAAAAAAGAACGAAAATGCTTATGTGTCAATGGTAAAAACCATTTCAAGTCAACCTCAGAAACATATTTTCAATTCGTAAACATAAATAAATCATTAAAAGGGGGAAATTTCACAAATCACGAAAAAAACTAAATAGTTGAAATGATTACTAATCTTACACGCTCGTGTTTGTTGGATGTTTTGATTAAATAATAAATTCTTCCAATAAATGGGGCAGATAAACCGGCTTAACAGTATTATTATACTATTATATATATAACGTCGCTCTTCATTTCATCCCTCGATATAAACCAAATCAAACTCTGTGTAAACATGTAATTTAACTTCAGCGTCACTCCCAAAAAATGACGTCAAACTTTGATTGATGATTACGTCATTTCTAATGCTATGTCACTATAACCGGTTTTCTCATGGAGCGGCCCATATATATATATGGGCCAATCAATAAGATAACCGGTTTAAGCGTCAGCATTTTCGTTTTGGGGATTGTTACACGTTCATATAGTCCAACCTGTCTAGTTTTGTTTGATATATATGTGGACTTCGTATGACGAATATTGACGCCGTAATGGACGTCAAAAATAGACGTGTGTTTCTAATTGCTCAAATGACGTCGACGTCACTTTCATGATTTATGATCGATGCTCAAACAATTTCGTCATTTACAGCAAAGTTATTCTTTATTTATCAAAATGGTTTTAGTACATTTTAAGTCATGCAACGTATAACTTCACCTGTAAAGCAGCTTTTCATTGAATGGTGGTGCAATTTAAAGAACGGCGTTTTGAACAAGATGTTAGGATCATGTATGACATAATGTTGGAGTCTGATTTCCTGTACTACACGAACAACAAGTCTACGCATCCACATGATGATTTGAATGCCGCCGGGTGCATCGATTGCTTACAAACTTAGGAACAAATCCGTAAAATATATTCAATCCAGATCTACATGTACTATATTGGAGGAAATGAATTGCATGTATTTAGATTCGGCTTTTCTTATAGTAATCGTTTAGTACGGAGCCCCTAAAGTGACATTCAATATATTGTTTTAGTATGCAAATAAAACAGCTAATTTGCATATTAAAAAAAAGTATCGGATTTTTATTTCGTTTTTACGAAATAATAATTCAATACTTTTTTTTAATATGCAAATAAGCCAATTTATTTCGAATTAACGAAATAATCATTTCGTTAATCATTTCGTTTAAACGAAATACTTATTTCGTAAAAACGAAATAAAAATTCGATACTTTGTTTTAATATGCAAATTAGCTGTTTTATTTCGTATTTACGAAATACTTATTTCGTTTAAACGAAATAATTATTACCGACACTTTTTTTTTAATATGCAAATTAGCCGTTTTATTTCTTATTTACGAAATAATAGTTAGTATTCAAAACTTTTTTAATATACAAATTTGCGCTGTTTAATTAAGTAAATTAATAAATTAAAATAAATATCTCGAGTCTACCACCAGCCGAGCACCGGTAGCTCAGTCGGTAAGGACGCGGGCAGTCAATCTAAGGGTTGTGAGTTCGAACCCCAGCTCGGCAAACATCATTTACGATGTTGAACCAAAACCACTGCGACAAGCGTCATTCGTCTTTCACCAATGGGCTAACAGTCGATGTGGAAAAGCAGCCAGTTGCGTGGAAAGTATGTTGTTGATTGATTGGGGTTTAATGCCGTTTTTAACAATTTTTCAGTTATATCACGGTGGCCAGTTCACCTACTCATGCATTACCTGGTTTTCTCACACCAGTACCCCACACAGCAATCTTCCCAAGCAACTGGCTGCTTTTCCACATAGACTGAGCCCATTGGTGGAAGACGAATGACGCATGTCGCATTGACTTTTGTCAATCGTCGGTAAGAAAGTTGGCCGAGCCGGGATTCGAACTAACAAACCCCTGGATTGACAGCCCGCATCGCTACCGACTGAGCTACCGGGGCTGGCAAAGTATGTTGTGTTGAGTACTGGTGTGAAAAAACAGGAAACATATGATTAGGTGAACTGGCTGCCGTGATATGACTGAAAAGTTGATTGTTGAAAACGGCATTAAACACCAATCAATCAAAACCATCAGACAACCATGTGGAAACTCGGTAACACATGCACTTATAAAGTTTATGAAATGTCATGTGTTATGGTAAATACGAAATAAAACTGCTAATTTGCATAAAAAAAAAAGTATCGAATTATTATTTCGTTTTAACGAAATAATTATTTCGTTTAAACGAAATATTTATTTCGTAAATACGAAATAAAACAGCTAATTTGCATATTAAAAAAAAGTATCGAATTATTATTTCGTTTTAACGAAATAATTATTTCGTTTAAACGAAATATTTATTTCGTAAATACGAAATAAAACAGCTAATTTGCATATTAAAAAAAAGTATCGAATTTTTATTTCGTTTTTACGAAATAAGTATTTCGTTTAAACGAAATGATTATTTCGTTAATACGAAATAAATTGGCTTATTTGCATATTAAAAAAAAGTATCGAATTATTATTTCGTAAAAACGAAATAAAAATCCGATACTTTTTTTTAATATGCAAATTAGCTGTTTTATTTGCATACTAAAACAATATATTGAATGTCACTTTAGGGGCTCCGTAGTTTAGCGAGGTATTATTTCAAATTTATCCGATTTCCTCAAACCTGTGTGGTTTGTGATTATATCAACCTCATAAAGATCTGAGATCAGCGTCCGATTTCCTGTCGGTGCACTACCAATTCCTAATTGACAATAGTCAAACCTAATCTTTAGTACTCTTGGTTGTTTGGATAGTATTACGAAAGCTTCGGTCTGTCTGTGTTGTATAACTGAAGTGTTGAATGACTTGTATTAACACATAACAACAACAAACTTGCATCACAATCAAAGTATGCCTTGTTATATAATTAAATTTAATTTAACAAATGATAATATTTGTTATCATTTCCTCTTATTTATATTCAGATATGCAACATTCTGCTTTAATTTGTTATAATCAAAACAACACTTGGTTAATCAGTGGGAGAAGACATGGCAGTTGGGATACAATATACAAGATATTTATTTCTCAATTTAGGCCACCGGCCCATTATACAACATAATTGATAAGTATAAACAACAAAGAGTGATGAAATACATTATAACACTGACATTTGAAGCTGAGAAAGAATTAAGACATTGAAAGAGTCTCACTTCTTATTTTGAATGCGTTCTGAATGAATTTTGCAGTATTTGACTAGAGTCCTGTTGTTTATCTAGGATACGTTAAAGTAAATGTCTCTTAAATCGTCATAAGAAGGACATTCGTTAAAGAAGTGAAACTCATCTTCACTTATGTACTTATTTTTATCAAAACATATTGGGCAAAAACGGTCATTTCTTGGAATCGATAGATGTCTACTTCTCTATATCATAATGTCATGGTTAGAGCATCTAAAGTTTACTACATATCCTGCGTAAGATAGAAGGTGAAAATGAATTTAAATATAGCTCTGGGTTTCAGTAATAATGTTTTGAAATATTTGTAATGTTGTCCTTTTCCAACATTGTTTTTTATCAATATGCCATTTTTGTAAGTAGCAGTCTTGTTTAAAATGCTTAATGAATAGAGCATCGTTACCTATGCCTTGTGAAATCGATACATATCCAAAGCCATGCATAAACAGGAGATGTTTTATACAGGTTGCCCGTGTATTTCCATGTATTTCCACCTGCCTCATCGAGGCGTTTCAACATCATGTAGCAGTGCTTCGGGTACATATGGTTTTTCCATGCGAGTTACGTTTAGCCAGTAGTTAATACAATTAAAAATATAAAATTTAGATAGACGCAGTCGACCACATTCTCCTAAAACAAATGGTTCCGTGTATTTCTTGCTAGATTACAATACTGCTTACACACTTTTATATGATCTCTTTCAACTTTATCAGAATACTTATAACCCCAAAGTTGAGACTCGTAAGACGGGTCTAGTCTTCCATACAAACGCTGAAATCGAAATACATAAAAGAATGATTTCATCGCTTGTTGTGACAATGTTGCTAATATTTTTATCCAAGAAAATGTAGAAGAGATATAAAAACGCAGATATTTATAGAAAGGTACAGTCTCTATTTGTTTTCCTTTATAGTACCATTTTTCAGTGTGTTAAAGTATTCCACAATTATGGAAGAAAACGACTTTAGATTTATCTAGATTATGAATCATATGCGTGGATGTACAAAATTGATCGATAATACCGATTTACCTTTGTAGTGCACTGACAGTATCGGAAAAAGTTTAAACGTCGTCTGCAAACACAAGGGCGTATAACTCTTCAACATCTTCAGAGACAAAAACACACCGCTCACATTTGAATCTAAGCAACAAAACAAGGTCATTGATAGAAAGAGAAACAAATATCGTACTACTAATATATCCTTGTCGTGTACCCGTTTTACAACTAAAATAACTTTTAAGTTTATCATTAGTTTATACACATGAATTAAGTTGTCAATACATTGATAGAAAAAACATTGGAAAAAAGTCCCTTGATATTGTTTCTTGCAAAAGCATCCCAAAGTTTCCTATGATGAATACTATCGAATGCTTTTGCAAAGTCAATGAATAAACAGTAAAATCTTCCTCTAGGTTTTGATAAATACTTCTGTATAAATGACATTAGAATAACATTGATATCCGTTGTTGAATATCCCGATCTAAACCCAGCTTGCGATTCATCAATAATGTTATACTCTTCACACCATAAAGTTAACTTTCTAGATAAAATATGTACAAACACTTTACACAGAGCATCAATTAAGGAGATACCTCGATAATTATTAGGATATGTTACGTTTCCTTTCTTGTGAACAGGGGTAATAATACTATTACCCCAAACTTGTGGGAAATTCAAAATACCTGATTCAAAAAGATTAATAAACAACTTATTTAGATAAGGCAGTGTATATACAAATGTGCATTTGTACATTTCAATACAAATTCCGTCTGGACCCGGTGCTCGGTTGTTTTGTACATGATTAATGCTAACAATTATCTCATCGTAATTGATTGGCTGGTTCAAAGATGAGCTATCGTTATTTGTAGTGATATGGTCCAAGACAGAAACGTTTGTACCATTACTGGTACTATCCAGTACATCAGTATTCAAAAGTAAATTAAAATGGTCGAACCAGTCAGTGTTGGGAATAGAATAATTAGAGATATATGAAACTTTATTAACACATTTCAGCATTGACCAGTATTTCTTATTGTCATTTCTGGAATCGATAAGTTAAGTTCTCTTTGCAATAAATCTGTTTACACTGTTTATATAGCGCCTTAAATTTGTTACGTTTGATTTTGTAGTCAATGAGATCGGCCCAATAGTTGGATCTCCTGATTTGGTAAAGAGGTTTAAGCTTATCATTTGTACATAGTGTACATTGACCATACTACCATGGGTTATTCTGATGTTTATAGCTCGGATCTGATGTTCTACATCTCATAAAATCACCAGCAAATTTCAAAGTATCTACAAAATATGTCAATTATTAGGAACTTTGAGAATCAGGAAGGTTATTACATCTGTTTTGAAAGGATACATATGTACTGTTAAATTCGCCCATGAACACATCATTGAATTCTATGTTACATTTAAATCTATTACAAACTCATATTCATTTACATTATCATTAAAAGGTCCACCGGCTTTATATAATGATAATATACAACATATCGGAAAATGGACATAATTGTCATTATGAAGAAACATAAATTCAGGAATATGATCAAACAAAGAGTAAGATGCAATCATATATAGATAAATAGATAACAACATGCTCAGGTTTGTTATCGTCAAATAAAAGATTCAGATCTTTAATATTCTTTTCATGACAGCTGGGATAAATACATAACAACATGCATGACCAGTTGTGTTTCTGTCAATTAAAAGATTCGGATCTGCAATATTTTGTTTTTATGAAAGCTGGGATGAATATATAACAACATGTTCAGTTGTGTTTTTGTCAAATAAAAGATTCAGATCTGCAATATTCTACATTCATGACGGCTGGGATAACTAGATAACAACACATGTCGATGTGTCATGCAATACCAAACCAACCAACAGAGGTTTTCAATCAATTTCATTTATATTTCATACTTAAGTTGGCTTTTAACATTTCTTTCAAACTTACTCTCAGGAAAACTGTAAAACTGCATGGATAAGAGCGATCCTGACCAGACTGAACAAATGCATAAGCTTATCAGGATTTCATTAGACACACATTCATGAAGATGATATGACCAAATATCTATAATATAGCATAACTCTACATTAATGCCCCATGGCATGTACCATGTAGCATCTTGATTTGGATGCAGAATAAATAACAACCACCAGGCAGATCTTTCATTATGTTGGCAGCATGAAAATAGTGTACACCACCACTGCATGGCGGCATTACATTGTATTGAAACAAAAAAATACCCTTTACATTTACAGACAGTCAGTTGCCTAGAATGAATAATGGGTTGAATATTGCTAGATAAAAACTCAAAGTAAAAACTATATATTATCACCATATTAACAGAAGTATCGTTGAAAGTACAATTATCCGACATGAATCGCAGGATACAGCATAAACCTAACATGGTCAAGATCCTTTCATCAAACTGCGTTTTCCCCATGGTTTAAATAATATCTTAAATCATTGTTGCTTTAGGAGATAAGTAGATTACAACATAAACAGTGATTCCAGGATCCTTCTTGACATCTTATACAAACCATTTTGATATAATATCCATTTCCCCAAAATCTAGATACTCACTGAATTAGCAGTATCGTTTATATAGCATAGCTATCAAATGACATTTTTCCCAACGATGACTACTGTTACTGGTTATACTATCACCTTATGGTTATGCAACTGAGAGTGATGCATGTAAATCCTCCCCACCCACCCCCAAAAAAACCACACCATAAAAACAAATATATAAGGTATGCATGATATTTCTAACTTGCGTGTGTGAGAAAAGACTGGTCTATGCAATCGTGTAATTGGATTCAAACCTTAACTTCTCGAAAACAATGTTGACTATATCTCCAATGGTTAAAATTAAGAACATACTGGAATACGCGGATTGATCTAGATCTAGATCTACACTGGTTCAATATGCCACAAACGTTTTCTGTTTATCTGGTCAAATAATTGAAAATCGAAACTGAAAATGTGTTAAATTGGCTTTTAATGTATTGCACTGTATGTATTTTACCTTTATATATAATCCATGTACCTGTATGTAAGTCTACGAGAATTGAAACCAGATTGTTA
This sequence comes from Serripes groenlandicus, assembly GCA_031761405.1. Taxonomy (NCBI): domain Eukaryota; kingdom Metazoa; phylum Mollusca; class Bivalvia; order Cardiida; family Cardiidae; genus Serripes; species Serripes groenlandicus. The sequence continues at coordinate 58,854,127 of JASEVX010000008.1, forward strand.
ACGGCTTTCACGAATGAAACACGCATCTTAAACAGATTATACATATTATATATACATGCAGATTGGTGTAGTACATGCAGAATGAAACAAACATATTTCCAGGTCAGCCTCCTGCAAGTGCACCACCCGTTGACAAATTATTTCAATCTCTCCATAACAAAATATAGTACTTATATCACTGTTTATCTGGAGTCAGTATGTTGTGAACATAATAGATTGAGCTGTCTCGGATGTTTTTCGACAAGGGTAGATTAAGATCTACCAGCACATACATCACACATGAGCCAGGTGTATACAATTTTTCCGAACTATAACAAAGGATTATATTACCTATGCACCTAGATGCTGATTAAAGTATATGGATTTGCAAGATGATCTGTTTATTTAACTCTCGCAAATGCATGAAGGTTTGTTTTCGTTAAGTAACGCTCAGTTATACATCTATCATTGATTATTATAATGACACAAAACAATGTGTTTTGTATCCGCAATTTCAACCGATTCACACGGTTTTATTTCATAGACCTTGTTTTTCTATGACTATAAGTTCAAAACCTTATTGAGGGCTTTAATATATCTTCAATTGACTTTTCGCAGATGCAGATAAACTTTTTTCGTACAGTCTTGTATAACATTCAAAATAAACATCCGATTTTCTCAAAATAAACTTCTGAAATGTTCCTTTGACGTTAGACGTTCTTTTGTTTGTTTACGTTCTAACATTCTAAAACGGGTATTTTTTACACAACGGTAAAAAAACGGGTTATTTTTAGCGCTATTGAATTAGCCAATCAGAGGCTTAGATTTTCTTCACTCCGTGCAACACATGACGACATGTAGGTATGAATAGCAGACAGCGAATGTCCAGCGAAATCAATTGACCATTACGGGGTTGTTAATAAGAGTTAAACGACAGTAAATGCATCGTTGTAGAGCTAAACAATTATTGTTTTCAATGACAAATAGCTTTTATGCGCAAGCGTAACGCAAAGGTGAATTTAATATCATATGCGGTACATACACCTGTGGCGTTAGCGTCTGTACACGAGAAAGAGAAGGTGAACACCCCAAATCGGCGGGCGCGGCTTCTGTACAAAACACAAACAAAGGGTTATGATAATTTATTTTAATCAACCAGCGTCATCAGGCCTGTACAAATGTCCTATAAATGCTGTCGGTCCGTGATTCAAGTGAGGAGAAACCGTCAAGGGAATTAGTTAGACATTTGAGTTAGCTAAGAACAAGAAAAATAAGATGAAACTCACGGCAGCATTCTTGCTTATGAGTTTTGTTATTTTCAGTACATTTTTGAACACGGAAGCTAAACCTGGACGAGGATATGGTATGTTAAAATAATTTATTTATATTAATTACAATTATGTTTGCCTTGCAATTAACCAATCATTAACATTATCTTTGCTTCCAGTGAAATATTCATATTAAGATTTATTTAACAAGTATGTTTTTCTTTTTTTTTTTATTGAAGTATTGATATACTCTTATATATTTTATCTATTAAATATTGTTTCATATTTCGTTCAATTGTTATGCAACGTATGTCTTCTTCAATGGCTTATCAGTCTATTTATTTCACAAAGAATATTTACTTATATATTAAATTCCGTGCAAATAATGTACAGCAGTCGTGTACTTTTCTTATTGCTAATTTCAAATGAAATGGGTGTGGAATAATATGCTCCCTTAGACTGTCCAGTACATAAAGAACTTCGAACTTAATTTATCTCAGAAAATGTCTTTCACCGCCGAATTATGTTAACATTAATATCTCTATTTCAAACCAAAGACCATGCAATTTAATCATTTAGACATGGATTTACCGATCCCAAAAGTCTAACTTGAACACTTTACACTAGCAATTTGTTAGTTAGCACTTTTTATCCATATATTAAATGATAAAGGAGTAAAGCAAAACACTGTAAACACAGTATGATGGTCTATCGATATACTAAAAGTTGGCATACACATGCGCATCTGCTATCTGGATAGTTTCTGCTTAGCACACCTCCTGGTTTACAATGGATTTTTAGCCGTGTCTTTTTTTAATGCAATTAACACATATACATTTCATATCAAAATCACAATAACCTAACAATGATAATTATATTGAGAGTCCAATTTTACTTTCAAAGCAGAAATAAAATCCTGTGTTATCTACATTTTCTTCAGCGTGCAATGACTGAAATATTGTTAAAAGCGACGTAAAACATCATGATTTAATCATTTCTTAGTGTTTCACAACGCATAGGTGGATAGTTTTAAATGCATTGCTTTTGAATTCATTTTAAATTCCAACATTTTGAAAGAGTTTATTGCAGCGGTGTTAAATGACAATTGCACCACTGATATCGGCAATTTATAAGACAAAAAATATTATATTTTTCTTATAAAAAAATTGTCTGCCCAAAGCGGGAATCGAACTCAAGTCTCCCGCTTCACGGCCGAGTATGCTAACCGCTACGTTACGCGGCCAAATCGATGGAATGTACTTATAACATAATTTTAAACCACTACACGAGTTAGCGAAATATTTAGTATTGAAACGTTTTATCTTGATAAAAAACAAATGTCTTTTAAATCATTTGTTTCATAACTGGGACTTGACTATCTTTTTCCGTCTGCTGGGGTTGTTCAGGTTAATTTTGGTTGAGAATTTGATGTATATACCTAGGAATCTAAAATGAAATACTCTAATATTCTTCATTATCGTTCCGCTGATAATACATTTTATTCGAAAGGATTTTTGGAAATAACGACGCCTAGACTCACTTGCACATTTATCGTATATATGTTACATTTTGTCAACTGTTTATTTTATTATCATTTAAATAATTTGAATGTTTGAGTATATATATGTTATCATTGGGACTCATTTTTCTTAATTTGTTTTTGAGTCGGAATCGAAAAGTTGCCTTTACTCCATTCGATTTACAATATTTAGGAATTACCAATGAACTTTACGCGCGATCAAGTATGTTGAAAGCGTAGAAATACATTTTAATTATTAATAATGTAATTCATATATTTTAACATATAATTTCTTTCGAGTTATTCCTTTTGGGTAAGTGATGTCGAATCAAATCAATTTTCGGCTTCATATGTTAACAAGTTACCGCATTTTGATTTTTAGACAGGAACTATTGGAGGTACAAGATGACCAACATGGAAATTAGCTGGCAACAGTCATTTCATCTTTAACAAAATATTCCACAAATCATCCACTTTCATTGATGTACGATCTGCAACCACCAATACATCTATATGAAGTCGAGATGGTGTTCAGAAACGGAGAGCTGATGTAGAAAGACAGATGTGAAGTAATTCAATGCCGATATCGTAAAACGCCTGTCTAGATTCCAGTCTCAAAATGCTGCGTCGTTTCGAAAATTAGCTACTATATAGGTCAAAGGGAAGTAAATCGGATCGGCTTGCCGGGCAGACAATTTTGTCCAGGGAATTTCAGATGAATATACAAGACTGATGTTGGCTCCCATTGGACAATAATGATTTTGTTGAAAGTTGAAAGTGATTTTCATAAAGTTGAATAACCTCTGACTGATTTATAACCAAAATGGTGTTTGCTTTTAGCTATGTTGACACTCTAATAGCCATTTTCAAAACATGCTGTATTTTCTGAAATTGAAAGTAAAATTCAGTGCGGGATAAGGGTGACCTTTGATTCGACCTCCTAGCTCTTTCCATAAACGGTGAACATGTGAGTTTGTTTTGCTTTTCTGGTAGTTCTAAGAATGAACCCATAATGCTATAATGGTCGCCTATGGAAAATGATTTACTTCCCTTTGACCTATAGCAATTGGCTCTAACGAGCCCCTTGCTAAAAACGGTTGAGTATATGAATTGTTAAAATACTAAATAAAGTATAAAGTTATATTATTTCAGGTACTTATTTCGAATATATTTCGTTTCTATGAAGTATTTCACCAGCGGATACCTCTGCTCTAACATATATTACATTAACAGATTATTGTATATGTATGCATTAATAAACTATGTATTTATTCATTAGAAAAATAAATGCATTTATTCCTTGATATGAACCGAACAAAACGGAATATATTTATTGATTCAAACTTTACAAAGTTTATAGTCATTTACAAATATACAAGAAAGCATATATAAACGTGTATTAAGGAAAACAATTACATACATCGATGGGTCTAGCTATCGTTTTGATATGATTTACACAAAGATAAATTATAACATGTCTAGCTATTGACCTAAACTTTGTGTCAAAAGTAATACGAATTTAGAGGGGAAAATGTCACAAATTTTTCAAATCTATCCAATAATAATACTTTCATGGCTGGCTATTTCCATAATTGTGCCTAGATCTTTTCAAAGTCATTTGCTACAGATCTGATATATGTCAGAAAAGATCATGCAATATTGAAAGTTCTGTCTAAATTTTATTCTAAATGATTATTGACTTTTGCAATATAGTAGAAATACGACATCAATCCAGGGGTTGTGTGTTCGAACCTCAGCGCGGCCAATATTATTTTCGACGTTTGACACAAGTCATTGTGACAAGCGTCATTCGTCTTCCACCAACGGGATATCAGTCTATGTTGGAAAGCGGCCAGTTGCTTGGAAAGAATGTTGTATGAAGTACTGGTGTGAGAAAGCCACGAAACATATGAGTAGGTGAACTCGCCGTCGTGATATGATTTTTTTTTGAAAACGGCGTTTAACCCAGATCAAACAATAGCAATACGATATGACTCTGTAATTAAAACTTAAGAAAGTGTAGAAACTATTCTGCAATTAAGCCTTTCCCATATACAATTAATCTGCAGCAAAACAAAGAGAATACATCTTCAATACGAGTTTAATTATTGAATATAGAGTCAAAGTCATCCTCGGCTGCTAAAGTCGTTTGCTTCGGATGCGTTAACATGCGTCTTTATATGGTATTTAGGGTCAACACTCAAGAAATTGAAGATATTTGATCCGCGCTAAGCGATTTGATCCCGATTTTATCAGTTATATATTTATTACCAGTCCTTCTGGTTGATTGATCCTGCAACCAGTGAGTCAGTCTTAATGTAAACCCCACAATCCCGAGCGCCAAGAAGGGGAAGCCATTGGGTTGACTCGATTAGAAATCAAACCCACGAAATGATCCCGCTGATCGGTAGACGTGGCACAAAAATGAATTTCAATCATTTTCACACATACAACTAATACGTAGAAGACGACTTTGAAAAAATACAGGCAAAAAAATAAAATCTCAATACATTTAAGTATAATAAATGATTAGAGTTGAAAACATTGTGGCAAATGGAGAAATTGCTCATGATGATGTTTTCAAAAGTCGTATACTGCAGAGGCGTCAGAAAGCGTTTAACATTTGAGCCGGGTAGGAAGTTTTGGGGTCTTATGCATTCTCCGTAATGGGATCACACAGATGGATGTTGGCGTAAAAGTAATGGGGTAACCGTTGTAGGTTTTGTGTTATTAAACTGTATCCTGGAGCAACTTACATGTATACGCACCGTAAGGACTCTAGAGAGAATGTGCGAATGCCACATGCTTGTCTCAGTCTGAACACTAACCCCACGACCAACTTGCTACGACATGGCTCAATTCTTCAATTTAACTTTCGCACTCTTAATGAGGCATTGATCACTTGTTATTGCTTAATGTCATCCTCATTTATGTGACTGAGAACAATATTTGTTATAATTTATATTGTGAGAATGTATTGACCGCGGACAAATGAATATATTATTCTAACTTCAACAGTGAAAAATAGATAAATACGATTCGTTTGTGAATGTTTATATATAGTTTCGGATTGAATCCATTTACCTATCATCCAACAAATCTGCAACAGACGACTTTATTGAAAAATATTTATAAACGAACGTATAAATATTCAATAGGAATTTCTCCTTTTGCCACAGTGTTTTCAAAAGTCGTCTGCTGCAAAGGCGTCATAAATCGTCTGTATGTGGGAGAAGATTAAGCAAAGCGCGGGATATTATCGCAATATACAACTGAGTGTTTATAGTCGAACTGGATTCAATATAACCTAATAACCAAGCGCAATGGTCGACATAATTCATTTAGGTGTCACCAGTCAATTAATTTTCACAATTAACCGAGACATGTCTGCATAATGTGCAGCGTTCCCTTAGTATTCTTTCTTCAATTTTCATTAATCGCTAGTAAAAATATGAACTTGTCAAAAATAAATGAGAACCGGCGATGCAATTGAACGAATTATGTAGAGCACGTACTTTAAATTATTCCTATCACCATTTGAGTCGTTCGCGAGAAAACCACAATTATGTCGCCTGCGTAATGTATCGAACCAGATCAGCCTTTGCAGTCCGCGGAGAATAATCCGGGCCAACACATTCAGGGGGAAAGAGGTATAGTGTAATGATTCCTGAAACAGAAAATCCACAGCAAGCTTAGGCTGATCCGGGTCGATACTTTACGCAGAGTCAACAATGTTTGTTTTTGTCGCGGGACACAGCTCATTTAATGACTTAAATGCTAAAAGAAACACGTATATCTTTATTTCAGATTTTAAATGATCAGGATTGATTGATTGTGATTTACGCCGCTTTCAACAAATTCTCAGTTATATCACGGCGTTTCCTGGGTAAGTTACCAGTTCTTATGATCCATTGATCCTGACACCAGCCAGTCAGTCGTACGTAATACAAACCCTGCAAGGACGGCAGACATTACCACCATTGACAAATCTTTGGTATGACCCAAATGCTCAGGAGCCAAATATAGATTATAATAAAAAACAAACCGGTTTTATTCTTTCCACAGGACGTCGCAGGGAAGTACGTTTACAAACGAGACAAGAGAATCTAAAGGAAATGCGGGATGGAAGTGTCGAATTCCCGAGTGAACTTCAGTACACCATCAATATAGAGAGTGGGGGGAGCAGTGATCTGGTCCTAGAACTCAATCCTTACATGCAAATGCCTGGAGAAAATGGAAAGAGAAAAAGAAAATATGCCTTTTATACCGATGTTAATACAGGAGATTCGTTTGCTTGCAAGGTAAAACGAAAGAATGGAAAGGTTAAATGTGATGTAGCTGGTATTATTAAACAGAACAACGAAACTTGCTATATTTCACCAAATTCCAATACGGCAGACTGCGAAAACTCGGACGGTTTTAGTGATGGAAAGCTTTTGGTACTGGATGACAATAACCAAATTGTAAAGAGTTCTCCGTTTCAACCAGACAACAACCCAAATATTTTACGAAAGAGGCGTTCTATTTTCCCTGACCCTGGCTTTAAAGTCGTCGAGATAGCATATGTAGTTGACGAAGCATTAATGTTACCATTTTACTATAGAAATCCAGGAAATGATGCGGCTGCTGAAGAAGAAGCTGAACTCTATGTCACACTACTAGCCAATGAAATGTCCGTCTATTACAGAAGTGTGAAGGAAGTGTCTTCTGGACAACTGGACCTTGTGATTTACCCAGCCGCATTCATACACCCTGGTAAAGGAAACAACTTTGCATGGTCCCAGAATAATAGTAGAAACTCTGACACTGAGTTGGATATACATGATGGTTTGTCAGATTTTTTTTTATATACCGACAGTGATCTAAACGACGTAAAATTTGATCATGCTATGGCCCTTACTGGTTTAGACTTATATGTTAGCATCGGAGATATTGGTACTAGATTGCTTGGTGTTGCGAAATCGAACACAGTGTGTCGGTCGTTCAGCCCTAAAGTATCAATTCAAGAGAATATTGGATACAACTTGGGATTGATTGCTTCCCATGAACTTGGACATGCACTTGGGTACCTCCATGACGAAACAACTCTGTGTCCAACATTAACAAATATAATGTCAGCACATTTATTCAATCCTTCCTCACAAACTAAGGATACATACAATAGGTTTTCGTCTTGCTCTGTCGACGCATTCATAAGTCACTTAAACAGTTATCCCGATTGTACAGCAGATAATGGATTCACTGATGTGCAGTTTCGAGAGAATTTCTGCAGCGGCTTGTTGGGAGCAGCAGACATGTCCTTGGATCGCCAGTGTCAGGCACGAACCCGATCGAGCACAGCCTCCGTGTGTAGCACAACCGTCTCTGCCGACGCATGTTATCTTTCTGGTCAAGTAAGCTGTCGCTCTACACCGACAGAATCTTGCAATACAAGTCTGCTACATGTTTGGAACGGCACACCATGTGGTACTGGGCCTGGTAACATTTGTTATAGAGCTAACTGCGATCCTGAATTCAATATTTGTCCGACTACGACTACAACCACACAAGTTCCGACTTCAACAACAACCAAACAAGCTCCTCCCAGCGAGTGTAGGTGTTGTGGTAGAGGAAAGAATAGAAGTCGCTGTTGTAACAAAGGGTACAGCTTTGGATTAAGGTGTGGGTGTTGTGCCCCACTTTCCACACCGCAGCCAAAACCTCCGTGCCCTTGCTGTCGACTTAGGAGGCGTCAACGTAGAAATTGCTGCAGGAGAAGCTCTAGACGGGGACTCTTTTGTAGCTGCTGCTAATAATGATTTAGAAAATAACAATAAATACCTCAACTATATGAGTCAGTGCATGAGAAAAGGTATAAGATTTCTGAAGAGTGTAACTGAACGTTAATATTATCCGTCTTATACGAATATACACAAAGTAACAGTATCTTTAACAAGCATGTATAAGTAATAAATAATTAGTAAACAGTAAAGATCTTATTCACACTATGCGGATCCACAGGATCAGCTGGATATATACTGTTCACTCATACACATTTGTACATTTTTCTCATGCGCTGGCACATATGAGCTGTGCTCTATAATAAAGACAACTAAATGCATTTAAATGTAAATTAAGATCATTCGATCTGGTCTAATCTGGATTTTCACTGGTGTTCAATAAGTCACCGAAAAATTCAAGAAGCTCCCTGCTAACAGATTAAATTGGTGTTAGGACAAAAGCAAAATTAAACCTCTGATTGAAATACAGTTACTGCACATTTCAGACTTATTCAAGATGGTTTTTAAGACTAGAAAACAATCTTAATTTCTTGTTTCTATTTTTCCTTTAACGGATTTGTCATTTAAAAGCAAAATAGCAGGACTTTTGATTGCACATACGAGCAATCACAAATCCCGCTGTGTTGCCTTCTAAAAAAAGACCACTGGATAGATATTCATAATAAATCTTACTCAAAAGTATAATTCTGTATATTTTGTTCGCCACTCTTGCCAGACTGTTTATGTACTTCTAGAATGAAATTATAAAAGATTATCCTACAGAAATTGCGTGAAGCAGGGTGTCTTACTTCAATAAAGATTATAACATAAGGTTTGTGTTTATGAATTCATTAATTAGAGTCTCTCGTCGTTTCAAATGGTATTTGAGTCATGACACGACTGCCACTTCCCCTAACAACATATCCCGGAACCACTACTCCACACAACATCCTTACCAGGCAACTGGCTACCTTTCCACATAGACTATTTAGCCAACTAATGATTTTTGTCAATTGCCAGAAAGAATGAATTGCCAAACTGGGATGTGAACCCACGACCTACGGATTGATAGCCCTCGTCGTTACCGACTGAGCTTTCGGGGATCAACAGGGAATGAGTTGTGCAATTCAAAGGAGGATTGGGTTAGAGTTTTCTATGTGCACATATAAAGCCAGGGCTCTAGCAAAATACCGCAATTTTATTTAACTCTTTCCCACTGCCATTTCATTTTCCGTCTAACAGGACATTAGGTAAAATTTAATATCTATGTGGATGAAAATGCAGATTTCAGGAGAGGCAGCACGTTATGAGCCTTTGGCAGCGAAACGGTTAAGAAAAAGAAAGAAAAAAATGAAAATCGATTTGAGTGTCCTGACCTTTCAAAATATAAATATCAAAATCAAAATCAAAACTTATAAATTAAACATATGAGCCCCACTTAGCGATTTGGGGTCTCATTGACATTCCTGCTTGGCAGCATTTGAAGTAGCAAATGTAAGGAGTAAATCTTCCAGAGCTACTTTCTAGTTTTGCATGTCGGAAGATGCGTTTATGACTAAATGATCAATATATGTGCAGACTCCGGTCAGACTGTGCGTGTTCACAGGCTCAATTGAGTCTTCACTGTATGCTGATGCAATAAGATTCCAGATCTCAAGAGGCGGCTCATAAAACAAACATACTGATGTAACGTAATGTCAATAATATCAATTTTACTACCTGACAAAAGTAACTGTAACCACAGTCAGCATTTCAAACCGTTTCTCATATACAATAATGCTGAAGCAAACGACTTTCAAAACATCTATGCAAAAATAAAGAAATCCTCTATGAAAAAAGTTTCATTTTAGATTTTGCTCATTGTGAGCAATTTTTACTTTTTGTCGAAATGGTCTTGAAAATCGCCTGCTGTAGAGGCTCCAAAAAATGTCTGTATGTGGGAAATGGTTAAGTTAAATGCATAAACAGCGGTTTGTGTTTTAGTTTTGTTCTAAAAGATAAGGACTCACAGGTCGATATTGAACCATAGTCACGTAGTATTCTTTATTTGATCGCAAAACCCCGAATTTCTTCTAGCACCCATCCTTCCAAGAGACAATCCTCACTACGATGACACCCTTATGATTTTGTCCACCTGGGATCAATCTTCCCACTTAGCTATTTCCGAAAAAACCCATTGGAAATGATTACGCGTCGCCATTTAAAAAACAAGTGACGTAGTTACACACCAAATTGTAATTCATGCGGGCTGTTTCGAAGTTTAACCTCAGCAATTTAAAAATGTTTTTTTTACAACCGGAAAAATATCCATACATTGGATCTATTCACAGGCGTCTGGGTTTTTTGTTTGCGGAAACTTTGAGACAGAAAACCCATAACGATCTCATGATTCAACAAGCACGTGTTTACTTCATGATTGTTTACCCACTTATGACAATCTAGAGATAAGTCAAATACAAAAAGCAGATTGTGCCTTTAGGATGTTTCCACGCAAACGGCGCAAGTACTGGTTACGTCTTCAGGAAGTAGTCATCGAGCGTGATTAATATAAGCTTAAAGCTTGTTACACAATCGATGTACAATAAATAAGTTTAAATCTATCGTGATCATATCATGGCACAATAACGTACAGCTAGTTGGCTATTACTTCTGTTCTATATATAGTTTTGTCAAAATATGCTTTTTGGTCTACATAACAAAGCTGCGAATGGAGAATGCTCTGACGATACTTTGCGTATTCACAGGCTCACATGAGTCTTCGATGTAAGAAGATGCAATTATATCCCAAATCATCAGAAGCGGCTTCCATAAGACAATTTTAAAGAGCTACACAATCAGATACAATCAGTATGTTACCCCATGACCGACTCGGTAGTGAAGTGGTAGAGCGTTCGCTGGTATAATGATAACAGGTGTCATACCATGTCGTAATAACATTCCATATTGCTTCATAATCTAAATTTGATCAACCCTGTCCAGCATATGTCTACGCTTTCATACGCTTCTACAGCAGACGTCCTTTGACAGCATTATTCACTAATTGCTCTTTCATTTATAGAGAATTTACATGGTTCCACTATATGTCGTCTGCTGCAGATCGAGTCAAATGTGGAAATGTCCTTATCTAACCTGTTCGTTAAAAGCTTATGGAGTGCTTGTATCACTTCGTGGATAGGAGGGTACATCTTGATCAAACGTCCCAGAGGTGCATGCTCATCTTTCATTTCGCTGATCGTAAAGTCCTAAAGTTTCGAGCGTGGTATGAAATGTATTTGAAGTGTATTGAATGGTTCGATTTAATCGTTTTTGTGTGTGTTATTGTTTAATATTATTGTCATTGTTTGGTTATCCAACCATGTGTATATTACATTATTAAGGTAATGACGTCAACTGGATAACATGTGTGCTGTCTAAGAAGAAAATGCGTAATACAGTATAGATCTGTAACAATACATCCAATTTACCTTAATGCCTTCCCTCATACAACAAATCAACAATTAACAACCTTGAAAACCATTTGGCAAAAGTAGTGCACACTTCTGCAAATGCAAGCATACTTATTGATTAGGGTTCGTAACTATGTGGCAAATTGAGAATATTCTCAATATATTTTCTTAAGTCTTCTACTACGGTTGCGATAAAATACGTCTGAAAGTTAAGATAGGTTTTCACAGAGCACCGCTCGATTCTAACCTTAACTATTAAACGAAACAGCCGTCGTTGAGGCAAAGATGACTTTTCAATTTATGCTTGACTTGCATCTGCTTACATTGAATAGCTAAGGGCACAGAACATTCAAAGTTCAAACTCGAGCACTATTCTATAACAAACACGGTGGATATTTCTTTCCCCCTTCAACACTTTCCGTCACACATACTCATTTTGACGCATCTGGAGCAGACAACTTTTGAAAAGCTTTTGACAAAAGGAGAAAACGCTAATTCTCCTTTTGCTTAATTATTTTAAAAGTTTACTCAACATTATACTTTCACTTACAGAGAATATCTGTATTTTTGCCAATATATTTTTTGAAGTCGTCTACTGCAAATTTGTTGTATGACTCTGTGGGAAAGAGCTTTTGGTGCAAACACACCGATATTATACATCCTAAGGCGTCCACAAATGAGCCGTCCCGCGAGAAAACCAACATTATGGCCTCTGCGTCGACTGATCCGGGCCGACACATTCCGTATCAGGGGAATAGAGGTATAGAGTAATGCTTCCTGAAATAGAAAATCCACAGGAGTGTCTATCCGGGTAAGCCTTCGCGGCATGCTTAGACTGATCCGGGTCTATACCTTACGCAGAGACGACCACAATGTTGGTCTATAATGTGAATCTCATGGGTCGGATGTGGTGCTGAAACATACACTGTTTGCTACAGAAGATTCGGTGGACATGTTTGTACGACGCCGCGTTGACGTTTAATGTGAGCAACGTCTGGCGCCAAATGAGTGTTGCTCGAGGCCAGCATTGGCGTAAATATTACACACGTAAACCAGTGTCGTCTGTCAGCACATCCATCCATGTAATCGAATCCAAATAAACACTGACTTACACCCATAAGATTCGTGAAACTTTCCATGACAAATTGATTGACGAACATTGATAAATAGATTTATCTACGCGAATGCACAGGTTGATCAAAATCTACAGTGGTAGCAAAAGTCTGAAGGTTTGTTTTCGCAAAACTTTGTACAAATGGTGTTTTACGCCACTTTAACGAGACTTTTAGTTATATCACGGCTCATCCTAGATAACTGACCTGTACTTTTGGTATTGTTTATCCTGACACCGATACATCAACAGGTCGTAATACAATCCCCGCAACAAAGAGCTCCAAGGAGGGAAACCATGAATATCAATTAATTGTTTAAATCTCTGGTATGACTCGACCTGGGATCGAACAATGGTCTCCCGATCTCGGGGTGGACGCATTTACCACTACACCACTGAGACGGTGTCTCTTCAGAGGGTAAGTAAGTATTTATTTATTGCCTCCACACATGGAGAGTACCATATAAATACAACATACAGTGAGCATAGACTATAATAGAACAATAACGAAAAAAAAAAAAAAAAAAAAAAAGTATCTCGTATCACAATATACATATATAAATATTTACATTGGAAGTATAAGTGAGTGATTGGGTGAGTCGGTGGATAAAATAATGTAAGCTAATGCTTTTCGATTTGTTGATTAAGTATTGTGGACCAAAAAATCATGTTTCCGTCTAGGACTCCGTATGTCTCTTAGAAAGAATGGCGATCCATAAAGACTGTTGTGATAATGAGCGCTTGTACGGTCTGCACTGTTCGCATAATAATATATAAAACATAAATTGCCCTCACCGATGTAAATATAATTGAGCCGCTCCACGAGAAAAACCAACATTGTGGACTCTGCGTAAAGTATCGACCCGAATCAGCCTAAACCGGACAGACACTTTTCGCCTCCTGTGGATTATCTTTTTCATGAATCATTACTGTATACCTCTATCCCCCTGAGACGGAGTGTGTCGGCTCAGATTAGCCCGCGCAGACTGCGCAGGCTGATTTTGGTCGATAAATTACGTAGAGTCCATAATATTGGTTATCTGGTGGAACTGCTTATATGTAAATGAGCGCGCACCAGGCGACTATGGTCTTGCTGCACGAGCGTACATTGACGACTCCAGTAAACCAGGTGCATATGTACAGTCTCACCTCAGTCTCAACCGTCCGCGTACGCTTGTAATACGGGTGTTTGCGTATCTTATTACAACAATCTAACATGTATGATAATCTATGCACCTTGATGTGATAGTAAACGGAGACGTCATTAAACCCCATTCGACAGGATGGATTAGGACTGCGTGGTCAGTTTATGTCGTAGCGCCCACGGGGCATATTGGATTAAATACTGCTATGGATTTAAAAACACAATCAATGCGTGGGTTGAATGTTTTTCTAGATATTTTAAACTCATATCACAGCGGCCAGTTTATCTACCCATGCATTTCCTGACGCTTTTCCCCCAATACTCCAATAGTCTTTTGGCATAAATTATCGAAAAGAATCATTGACTTCTTGGTGAATTATTCCGTCAAGGCTTCTGTAATTAGCAATGACCTGTCGAAACGTTTCTTTCCAAAGTATTTTATTCCTTTACATATCATAGTAAATTAAAAGAAATAAAACTGTAACATAGGCATCTGTTGTTGGTGCGAAGAGGTGTTCAGGAGACCTTTATGTTTGTGTTTGTGTTTGTTAAATGATACTGAAGCCGCTATCGGTAATATTATTAGTTATATTTACTGCCGTATAGATTAACTAATTTGGGACGTCAAGAACAAAAGTTTCATTTCATACCAATTCCAGAGACATATTATGAATTGACTCAGTTAAAGAGTTTAACCATTTCCCACATAAAGCAAATCTACAGCAGACGACTTTAAAATGATCAAGTACAAAATATAAAAAAAATCTCTATAAATGATAGTATGATAATTGAAAAGTGTTGAAATTATTGTGGCAAATGCAAATATTTCTCATTATGAGTATTTTCTTCTTTTGCAACATTGATTTCAATGATGTTAAACCTGACATACTTTGAAATCCTCAAGTACAAAACATACAAAATCTCTATAAATGATAGTAAGATAATTAAAAAGAGTTGAAAATATTGTGGCAAAGGAGCAATTGCTCATTATAAACAATTTCACCTTTTGCCACAATAATTTCAAAAGTCGTCTGCTGCAGAGGCTCAGAAAGGGTATATACTCGTATGTGCGAAATGGTTAAAACCGTAAATGGAGAAAATTAGCTTATTATAAGCAATGTCCCTTTTGCAACAATTATGTCAAAAGTCGTCTGTTACAGAGGCTCAGTAAAGGTATATATGTGTGAAAGGGGTTAAAACTGTAAATGGAGAATATAAAGGCAATACATATCAGGTACCTGATTCTGTGTTAATTTAAATTGTTATTAGAGGAGTTTCCTGTAGAGATATTAGGACACTAAACATTAAATGGGTATAACAATATGAAAGGTAAAGGTGTTAGAAATTTACAACACTGTAAAAAAAACAGAAAAAAAAAAAACAGAAAAAAAAAACCGCTTTCTTATATTTTGTCATCAAAATGCCGAGCGAGCAAACGTCCTTTTTTCGTTCCAAGCTAAAGCAATTACATCACATAGAAAAGCGAATGAAGCAGATAAGGAATTCTGGAGTTCCTCATCTTATAACTGCGTAATAGGATGTCAGGAACCAGACTACATTTAGCGCGCCTTTTTGTGTTTGGTTCCTGGTTTGATTAGTCAACGAGTTATTATTAGAAAAATTTAAATGTCTTGAACATATTACAATTGCGTTTGTTTAAAAACACTAAGTTATGACACATCTAAAATGAAATAAATATACCGATGTTTTAAGTATTTGCAGTTTCTTTTTTTTGACTCGCATTTATGTTTTTTTTGTTTTATTTACGAAGACAAAACCGTCCCTACTATTAGACTTGCAGCAGACTGTTATGTGTCAATATCGAGATAACAATCACGTCGAATTCTAATTTTAATAACAATTTTAACTTACTGAATGTTATTTTCATTTTCAAAGAGATGTCTTGATTTGTGAAGAATGCATTTAATAATGTTTATCCATGTATATCTAAAATATGAACTGTTTCTAAGCTAAAACTGTTGATCACGTGACTAGCGAATACCGACTGCGTAGATCAAACCCCTTTGCAGAGAGACGTTCTTTACACTCACTTACAAATAGTTAATTATAGGCGATTTGAAATGTTTATTTGTTTCGAAACAAATGAAGAAAAGAACAAACTGAGATAAAACTGGTTTTAATAGAAAAAATACTTTAAATGAACACTCTCTGTCTATAAAGAGAGTGTAAAGAGGGACAACGCTGTGAAGAAGAATGGTTCACGAATCGGGTCTTTCTTACAAAATGATTTCGACCTTGACAATTTTAAATGTGTCATTAGATTTCCTACAGGCATTTTGCTTGCGATCTGCATCATTGACACAAGGGCGCTCATCATTATATAATTTTAAAACATGAGAAGTTTGTTATTTTCATTATAAAAAAAAGAAGGAAAGAATTACAATAAATTAACATGTTGTAGGGTTTCAGTTTTATGTTAGAAGTTGCTCTGAATGCATTTTGGAGTATTTGTCTAGAGTCCTGTTGTTTATCCAGGATACTTTAAAAGAAATGTCTTCTGAATCGTCATAAGAAGGACATTCGTAAAGGAAGTGAAACTCATCTTCAATAATGTACATATTTTACCTCTCTCTACCTAAAGGTCATGGTTAGAGCATCTTACGTTTACTATATATCCTGCGTCAGATAAAAGATGAAAATGAATTTAAAGAAAGCTCTGGGTTTCAGTAATAATGATTTGAAATATTGTAATGTTGTCTTTTTCCCACATTTTGTTTATCCATATGCAATTTTTGTAAGTGGCAGTCTTGAATCCGTTGTTTAAAATGCTTAATAAATAGAGCATCGTTACCTATGTCTTGTGAAATCGATACATACCCAAAGCCATGCATAAACATGAGATTTTTATTCAGGGAATTCAGCTATGCTGAAAACCTCCGTATATTGTCATGCCCAGCTTTCAGGAAGTGTACATTTGTAAATTTGTTGTGCTGCCCTCTGTTATTTCAAAATGGAAATCTTTTCTTGATTGTCTAGGGATCAGTTAAATTCGTTTCACAACAAGCTAAACAGTATGTACATTATATCAAGTAAAAGTACACAATGTTAAGTTTTAATCCATGAAGTTGTATACATAATTTAGAAATTTAAGTTAGACATAAGGATCTTAAATGTTTCTTTTAAATATATGGAAAACAAGTAGCTTGAAAGCGGGTAGCTCAAAAAACATTTGAGAAAATCCCTGTAATGAAAAATACAGCTGTCGTGCATCGTCAACATTTTCCCTTGTTAACACTCTACAGGCTACATTTTGCATCGGATCTTTATGAACGTTTATCAGAACATTCATCTCAATCAAATCTTGGACAAGTTCGAAACTGGGTCGATAGGTCAAATCGAAGGAAAATCTTGTTAACACTCTAGAGGCCACATTTTCAACTTGAGCATGTTGAAACTTTATCAGAATGCTTGTCTTGATGATGTAAGTCAAGTTCGAACATGAGTCATGACGGGTCAAAAAGTAAGTCTCTAGGTCAAATTGAAGGAAAAGCTTGTTAATGCTCCGGTCACACATTCACGGATCGTCTTGCTGGATCCACGGATGGAAACTCAAGAATGTCCCCGAAAAAGACTATATCCGTGGTCCGCTACGGATGCACCACAGTTTGACTACGAGTTTTGACGGATCAACCAAGCATAATGCAGAAAATGAGCTAGTTGACAACGGGGAGTGATACGGATTGCTACGGTTCGGTACGGTTCGGTACGGTTTAGTACTGAATTACACTTGTCACGGCGTATGCACTGCGGATTAACAACGGTTCGCTACGATTTTAGTACGGGTTAGCACGGATTAGAACGGTCTGGCACGGATAAGTACGGACTCCCAGGGGAATTGACGTAGTGTTTTAGGTACATCCTCTGCTGTCCTGCAACATGACGGAGAGCAAACACCTGAATCTGTTTGCAAGGATACTAAATGCATTTTCCACAACTCGTCTGGCCCTCGAGAGGCGGTAGTTGAAGATCCTCTCGTTATTGGCAAGACCCCGTCTGGAGAAGGGCTTTATGAGCTAGGTTTTCATGCCAAATGCATCGTCTGCAATGATATAGTAAGATATCGATCTGTCATGACCGGGAAGTGGGGCTGCTGGTGGGATGCCGATTACAGCCCTTTCAATGGCGTTTTTCAGCTCACACTGGTTCCAAATCTGAGCATCGGAGCAACCACCTTGTGCACCAATATTCACCCACCGGAACTTGTAATCGACTTGGACCATCAGAACTATTGAGTGATATCCTTTATAGTTGTAGTATAAGGAGCCACCGTTCTTAGGACACCGTATGGCACCATGTTTGCCATCTAGAGCACCGAGAGCATGTGGGAACTACCATTTTGCAGAAAACTGGTCGGCTATTGCCTGCCACTGTTCAGGCTCAGTAGGAGTGTCGATAACATCCCCAGCATATGTTGCAATTATGGTCTCGCATTCGTCCCGAACAATACCAGAGATGGTATTGTGCGCCACCCTGAAGCCATACATCAAGGTCCGGTAGCTGTCCCCGGTAGTCAGGTATCGCAGGGTGACTGCTAGCCTCACCCAGGTTCGATGGACTGTCTGTACCAGGTAATGTTCTTCATAATCATGCGACCCACTACTTGTAACAGTATTTGGAACATATGTAGGTCTATTCTCACAAAGTTCTTGAAAGCAGCTGGATTGTCCACACTCAGTTCAGCCATGAGTGCTTCATACTGGCCGTGGATGGGTCGTCGGAGGAGCCAGTCCCTGGTCCACCACCTCTACTTCCTCCGGTCACCTCTCAGTCTGTCCTGAAGCAGCTCCACCATGGCCCTGGCATTTTGTGCCATATCAATGTCCAGGTCAAGCAAGTAAAGTGCCAGCCTCAGTTGTTGGTTGTTCATGTTGTTAAATGTAGACTTCTTGGATGTAACAGATATGAAGTAGGGCCCTATAAACTGGAAGTATTTATACAGAAGTCTGGTGACAGAACGGGGGTGACACCTAGATGACATAATCCGTAAAAAACTGTAGTGGACCGTAGTAAGCCGTATTATGCCGTGATGTCACGTAGTAACCCGTAGGAATCCTTGAGAAACCTTGGTAATCTCTACCTATCCCTAATAGAACGTAGTGCGATCTTGCTGATCCGTGACAAATCCGTAACAAACCGTATGGTATCCTTGGCTAATCCGTGGTATAACCGTACAAGTACGTAGTTCACCGTTACTAACCGTACCTATCCTTGGCGACTTGAGTCCGGGGATGTACTACGAACAACGGATAAGTACGTTCTAATACGGATCAGTAAGGATATACTACGGTTGTCTTATCCGTGGGGAATTTTTGAACATGCTCAAAAATTGTCACGGATATACAAGTACTAGTACGATTGACCCAGGATACAATACGGACAGCTACGGACCACTGCAGTACAGATTGCCACGAATGATGCCGGATCGTATCCGTGGCTAATCCGGCGTTCGATCCGTGAATGTGTGACCGAGGCATAACACTCTAGAGGCCGCAGTTTTGGCAGAATGTTTGTATTAATGATATCCAGGTCAAGTTCGAATATGGGTCACATTAGGTCAGAAGGCCAAACTGAAGGAAAATCTTGTTAACACTGTAGTAGCATCGTTTTGGCTACAGCAGCTTGAAATTTGGTCAGAATTATATTTAAATGATATCTAGGTCAAGTTTGAATATGGGTCATGCCGGGTTAAAAGCTAGGTCACTAGGCCAAATTGAAGGAATATGTTGTCAACACTCTGGATACTGCATTTTCAGCTTGAGCATGTTAAAACTTTATCAGAATGTTTTTCTTGATGATATCTAGGTCAAGTTCTTACATGGTCAAATTGAAGGAAAATCTTATTAATACTCTAGAGCCAACATCCCCCGCTTTTTAGTACTTTCAGTATTTCCACCTGCCTCATCGAGGCGTTTCAACATTATATAACAGTGCTTCGGGTACCTATGGTTTTCCATGCGAGTTACGTTTATCCAGTATTTAATACAAATAGGAATGTAAAATGTAAAAAGACGTAGACGTCCACATTGTCCTAAAACAAATGGTTCCGATGTATTTCTTGCTAGATTACAATAGTGCTTACACAATGTTATATGAACCCTTTCCACTTTATCAGAATACTTAAAACCCAAAAGTTGAGACACATAGCAAGCATAGAATAGGCTAAACAGTAGTATCAAAAAATGTTGAAAGCATCCAGCGGGTCTGGTCTTCTATACAAACGCTGAAATCGAAATACATAAAAGAATGATTTCATCGCTTGTTGTGACAATGTTTCTAATGTGTTTTTGTCCAGGAAACTGAAGAAGTGATATAAAGACCCAGATAGTTATAGAAAGGTACAGTCTCCATTTGTTTTCCTTTATAGTATCATTTTTCAGTCTGTTGAAGTATTTCACCATCATGAAAGAAAGCGATTTTATATTTATCTAGATTAAGAATCATATGTGTGGATGTACAAATTGATCGATAATATCGATTTGCCTTTGTAGTGCACGGACAGTATCGGAAAAAGTGTCAACGTCGTCTGCAAACATAAGGGCGTATAACTTTTCAACATCTTCAAAGACAAAAACACTACGCTTACATTTGGATCTAAGGAACAACACAGGGTCATTGATAACAAAAGAAAAAATATCGTACTATTAATACATCCTTGTTTTACAAATCAATATCTTGTAAGTTTATCATTAACTTTTACACATGACTTAAGTTGTGAGTACATTGATTGAAAAACATTGGAAAAAGTCACTTAATATTGTTTCTTGCAAAAGCATCCCACAGTTTCCTATATTAAATACTATCGAATGCTTTTGCAAACAGTAAAATCGTTCTTTATGTTTTGATAAATACTTCTGTATTAATGACATTAGAATAAAAAATGTATCCGTAGTTGAATATCCCGATCTAAACCCAGCTTGCAATTCATCAATAATGTTATACTCTTCACACCATAAAGTTAACCTTCTAGATAAAATATGTATAAACACTACACAGAATATAAATTAAGGAGATACCTCGATAATTATTAGGATATGTTACGTTTCCTTTCTTGTGAACAGGTGTTATAATACTATTACCCCAAACTTGTGGGAAATTACCTGATTCAAAAATATTAATAAACAACTTATTAAGATAAGGCAAGGTATATACAAGTGTGCATTTGTACATTTCAATACAGATTCCGTCTGGACCCGGTGCTCGGTTGTTTTGTACATGGTTAATGCTAAAACTGATCTCATCGTCAGTGATTTGCTGGTTCAAAGATGAGCTATCATTATTTGTAATGATATGGTCCAAGACAGGTACCATTACCAGTATATGTCTTTTGAAATCGATACATACAGCCATGCATAAACAGGAGATTTTGTATACAGGTTGCCCATGTATTTCCACCTGCCTCATTGAGGCGTTTCAACATTATATAGCAGTGCTTCGGGTACCTATGGTTTTCCATGCGAGTTACGTTTAGCCAGTATTTAATACAAATAGGAATGTAAAATTGAAAAGACGTAGTCGTCCACATTCTCCTAAAACAAATGGTTCCGATGTATTTCTTGCTAGATTACAATAGTGCTTACACACTGTTATATGAACTCTTTCAACTTTATCAGAATACTTATAACCCCAAAGTTGAGACCCATAGCAAGCATAGAATAGGCTAAACAGTAGTATCAAAAAAGTTGAAAGAATCTAACGTGTCTAGTCTTCACATACGAACGCTGAAATCAAAATACATAAAATGATTTATTACATATATTTATCTAGATTAAGAATCACATGTGTGGATGTACAACATTGATCGATAATATCGATTTGCCTTTGTAGTGCACGGACTGTATCGGAACTATTTTGTTTGTTCGTGATTTGTGAATATTCTCCCTTTCAATGATCCATTTATGTTTAAGAATTGAAAATATGTTTCTGAGGTTGACTTGAAATGGTTTTTACCATTGACACATACGCATTTTCGTCCTTTTTGTTTGGGGGGGGATGGGGGGGATGGGGGGGGGGGGATGGGGTGATGGGGGGATTGATTATATGAAATGTGTATGTATACCTATTCATTGCCATCAACTTTCAATTTAAATACATACTCAATATATTTTAACGCTGCTATGATGTTATACGAGACTGTATAAAAACAGTTTATTTGCATTTGTGAAAAGTAAATTGAATAATATATAGGCCTCAATAAGGTGTTGAACTTATAGTCATGGAAAAACAAAAGTCTATGAAATAAAACCGCGTGAATCGGTTGAAATTGCGGATACAAAACATATTATTTTGTGTCATTATCATTCAATAATAGATGTATAACTGAGCGTTGCTTAGCGAAAAAACACCTTAAGGCATTTGCGAGCGTTAAAGAAACAGATCAGCGTGCAAATCCATACCATTTAATCCGCATCTAGGAGTATAGGTAGAGCCCTTTGTTATACTTCGGACAAACAGTATACACCTGGCTCATGTGTGATGTATGTGCGGGTAGATCTTAATCTACACTTGTCGAAAACATTCTAGACAGTAGAAAACAGCTCAATCTATTATGTACACAACATACCGACTCCAGTTAAACAGTGCTGTTAGTACTATAATACTTCATGGCTTACGTAATTTGTAAGACAAAGTTATCATGAAATAATTTTTCAACGGGTGTTGCACTTGCAGGAGGCTGACCTCGGAGATTTACATAGATACTGCTTATTCAGTGGCTATTCTATATTTTGACAGGGATTGAGATCATGGAGAAATGCATCTTATATCAAAATGGTTTGTATAAGATGACAAGAAGAATATTGGAATCATTGTTTATGTTGTAATCTAATGATATCCTGAAGCAACAATGATTCTAGATATTTTTAGACGATGGGGAAAACGCAGTTTGATGAAAGGGTCTTGACCAGCTGTTAGGTTTATGCTGTATCCGGTGATTCATGTTGGATAATTGTACTTTCAACGATACTTCTGTTAATACGGTGAAAACATGTAGGTTTTACTATGATTTTTTTTCTAGCAAAATTCAATCCATTATTCATTCTAGGCAACTGACTGTCTTTAAATGTAAAGGGTATATTTTAGCTTTTTAATACAATGTCATGCCGCCATGCAGCGGTGGTGTACACTATTTACATGATGCCAACATAATGAAAGATCTGCCTGGTGGTTGTTATTCAATTTGCATCCAAATAAAGATGTTAGATGCTACATGGCATAGGACATTAATGTACAGTTATGCTATATTATATATAAATGGTAATATCGTCTTCATGAATATGTGACTAATGGAATCCTGATAAGCTTATGCATTTGTTCAGTCTGGTCAGGATCGCCCACGTCCATGCGGTTTTACATTCTTCCTGAGAGTAAGTTTGAAAGAAGTGTTAAAAGACATCTTAAGTATAAAATATAAATAATGAAATCGGTATTGATTGAAAACTTCTGTAGGTCGGTTTGGTATTGCATGACACATAGGCTTGTGTGGTTATCTAGTTATCTCAGACGTCATAAATGCAGATTCTTGCAGATCTGAATAATTTACTTGACAAAAACGTACCTAAACAAGATGTTATCTGTTTATCCCAGCTGTCGTAAATACAGAATAATGCAAATATGAATGTTTTATTTGACAAAACACACCTGAACATGTAGTTATATATGTATTTTAACTGCCGTGTCCTCTCCCTCCGATAAACCATGTGTTGTTTGATTATAACAAATTAAAGCAGAAAGTTGCTTATCTAAATTTAAACAAGAGAACATGACAACAAATATCATAAATTGTTAAATTAAATTTACTTATATAACAAGGCATACTTCGATTGTGATGCTACTTGTTGTTGTTGTTTGTTAAAAGTCGTTCAACACTTCAGTTATACAACACAGATAGACCGTAGCTTTCGTGGTACTACCCAAACAACCAAGAGTACTAACGAGTGGGTTTGACTATTGTCAATTGAGAATTGGTAGTGCACTGAAAGAAACTCGGAAACTGATCTCAGATCTTTATAAGGTCGCTATAATCACAAACCACATAGGTTTGGGGAAATTAGATAAATTTGGAATAAGATCTGGCTAAACGATTACTATAAGAAAAGCCAAATCTAAATTCACAGGAAACAAGACTCCAACACCATGTCATACATGTACTTGTATTTCAGCACGACCCTAACATCTTGTTCAAAACACCGTGCTTTAAATTGCACCACCATTCGATGTAGTACTGCTTTACAAGTGAAGTTATACGCTGAATGACTTAAAATGTACTAAAACCATTTTAATAAAATTAAGAATAACTTTCCTATAAATGACTAAATTATTTGAGCGGCGAACATGAATCATGAAATTGACGTCATTTCAGCAATTAATAACACACGTGTATTTTTGACGTCCATTACGACGTCAATATTCGTCATACGACGTTCACATATATATCAAACAAAACTAGACAGGTTTGACTATATGAACATGTTAAATTCCTAAAATCGGAAATGCTGTCACTATTACCGGTTTTCTCATGGAGTGGCCCATATACGAGGAACGTTCGGAAAGTTTTGAGATAACGTCCATTTATCACTGTTCATTTGACAAATCGTAATGAAATTTAAGCATGTATGAGAATATTATATTTTAAAAGCTTATGTTCAGATTATAGTATTGTAATGTCAGTCATATGTTTATACTCGTATCCATAGCAACATGCGTTGTAAAGACCCGACGCAACCCTAAATTTCTCGATAACACTGCACTATATTGAATACACAATCATAATAAAAACGCTCAAAACTTTTAAAACATACATGACGTCATATTTGATTCATAACCTCATTTGCTGAAAGTATTACGGAAGTAATAATTTAAATACAAGCACCTAGAGAATCATACTTACTAAGCGCATAATGCAGACGCAAACAAAAGAGGATCAGCGGAATTTCATTTAAAAAATGGGTCACTTCGGGAAAACGCCGCCGAAAACAAAGGAGCTGTTGGAGAGGGTTTATAACTGAGAATATGTGAGCAGGGAACTTGTGGATAGATATAATGAGAATTTCCGTGACGGTAGAACATGTACAAAGTACAAACACATATCTTTTCGTTCGTCTGTGGTTGATGAAAAGGTTGCGATTATGTAAAGAACGCGCTTAATATAGATCGGCGAATGACTGTGAAGGATATTGCAAATTTGTGCTATATTGGTGAAACGACTCATCGTTAAACGCTTTTAAGCTCCGTTTTCACTACTTAACACTTTATTTCCATGATGAACAGTTAAATAATCCACAATTGCACTTTTAAATCCTCAAATAAGAGCTTGAATCGACATGACACATTTATTTCAATCAATGTACACATTTGTCGGTGTGCACGTAGTGACGTCACTGCAAAACTGGCAGATTACGTCTTTCAGATCTCTCCGCTTCTGAGCTAAAAACTAAATGAGCTGCACAGGGGTATTGTCGTTTAAAAACGAAATTATCGCCGAGTATATAATATATAGTTTAATAAACATTGTTTTTATGATTTGGGAATTAAATCCCTCGTGAAAGAGATTCTTGCGATATAAAAACTCTTGCGCTATGGCGCACTCGTTTTTATATCGCAAGAATCTCTTCCACTTGGGATTTAAATCCCGTATCATGAAAACAATGCTAATTAAACTCTATATATCAATAGAAAGGGGTAGGTTGAACACATGTCATCAAAACAATTTGACCGTGTAAATTAATGTTATGCCTCACCTTTATCAAGATGCCCAAACTTCGGTCATAACTATTATCCGGACATGAACAATTTAATCGATATTATAATACAAATAGAAAATAATGTAGGCACGATATTTATTACTTGAAAATGATAAACTTGCTGCTAAATTAAAACTTTAAAACATTTCATAAATGTATTTAATGCTAAACCATGAGATACTGGGCCCCATGGGAGATTAGTGTCCAGTCACACTCACAAAATAAAGTCTTTACTTACTTACTTACTTACTATCAGGGAGGTATAATCCATATCACCCACACTGTGAGTGATATATGCATGACGTCATTTTCCTAGTTTCCAGTCATGTTATACTACACACGTTATACGAAAAAAAAACATGAATGGGTTTTTTCGCTTATAGTTAACGGGCGTGAGATATTTTTTTTTTTTTTTTTTTT
Organism: Serripes groenlandicus; assembly: GCA_031761405.1. Taxonomy (NCBI): domain Eukaryota; kingdom Metazoa; phylum Mollusca; class Bivalvia; order Cardiida; family Cardiidae; genus Serripes; species Serripes groenlandicus. The sequence goes on from JASEVX010000008.1 coordinate 58,880,532, forward strand.
TCAATAACCCATGAAGCTTTCTGAAATGAAACTGAAAAAAATCCATGGGGGCCGCCATTTTGGATATGTATAAAAAACAGACGTAAAACACAGATTGAAAATTATTGTCGGCTTTTTAATCATTTTTTTTAAAATCGGTATTTTGGGTATGTATAAAATGAGCAGAAAAACACGGATTGAAAATTATTGTCGTCTTTTTAATCAATTTTTTTAAAATCGATATTTAAGATCATTAAAGTGCTGGAATTAACATTTGTACGAAAAGTTAAAAATAAATAGAAATCTATAAGAAATATGTTTTCCCGTTCGTTAAAAAAACCGACAGCATTAGCCTTCTACGCCCGAAACTAAATTTTGACTGTATCGTAGCCGTGACGTCATTTCCGCTACACTTCATCTTGGCGTAACGTCAATGGAGCGACGTCGTTTCCCGCAAAAAAGTGGTATCAACATGAAAGACCCCAAATTCCTATACATGAGCTATTGACTCAATCATTCAAAGTATAATTATTTATCAAACATTGTGGCAAAAGGATAACTTTCTCATAAGGAGCAATTGTTCTTGTTGCGACAATCTTTTCCTAAACCATAGGCCTCAGAAACCGTCTCTAATAGGGAAAGGGTTTAGCAGAAATGTGACCCCTTACATAATTTGTTCCAGTCATATTGACTGCTTGAAAAAGGCAGTCCCCAGGTGGCATCAGAAAAGGGCTGATCTATTTGCTTCTTTACCATAATGCAGGTGATCGATTAAGGATCATCTTGGTCCTCATGTTTTAACCTCGTTCATTATAAATGTATTCCTTGATTTTCTGAAAGTCTTTACTTTATTATTTTCTGTTCGTAATAATAGACGACAGCAATAAGAATTGCAAATATGTTTTGATAATGCAAGCCACATGCCATTAACATTATTATTGTCTAGTCAATTACTTATAAATCCTTATTTATGGCCAAAGTATGCTCTTAAATTTTTGTTTATAATTATCTTGCGTTTTTTTCGTAAATAGGTAGCACCTATAGATATATTATATAAGAAATACGTAATGGGTATATTATTGTCGTATACAAGCATTGTCATGTGATAAAAACCTCATCTTATCTATACCCATGTATAAGTCCGTATTCCGTAAAGTTAACAAATCGGACTTATTGTCATTGTCTGACATTGTGTAGTAAACAAATATATTCACACAGATTAGTCCGCTCGTGAACAGAAGATTTGTTTGTTTTGAGTGGATATGGAATATATTTCAACTCGAAGTGATATAATTTTAACATTTTCATTTGCGCTACGCGCTCGTGAAAATATTCAATTGTATCACTTCTCGATGAGATATATTCCATATCCACTCAAAACAAACAAATATCCTCTATGTATTATCGAAGCGAATGTTTCTGTTTTAAATTTTAGACCTTTTCCACAACATACGCACGTTGACGCATCTGCAGCATACGACTTTTTAAAACAATTTCTAGGTGTGTCACTTTGTTATAAACTCTTTCCAATACATGTCTGATTCGTTTATAGAAATGTTCCATGTGTTGGTCTGGATGTCTCACCGTTCAATTGCTTGAAGTTAAGCCCCTGAGGTAAATATAGACTGAATGAAGCGCATGAGAGATGTGTGCACATCCCTCTTTAGGTAATGATAAAACAGAGATACAATAACCCTTTCTCACATACAACAAATCTGCAATAGACGATTTTAAAAGTCTAATAAAAAATAAGCAAATTCTCTAAAAGCGGAAGAGTTACGAGTTAAAATCATAGTGCGTAAATTCTCCTTTTGCAAAAATGTATTAAAAAGTCGTCTGCTGCAGGGGCGTTAGAAAGCGTCTGTACGCGGGAAAGAGAGGATGAACACCCCAAATCGGCGGGAGCGGCTTCTCTACAAAACCGAAACAAAGGGTTATGAGAATGTTTTTCAATCAACATGCGTCATCAACCCAGTACACATTTGCTATAAACACTGTCGGTCCGTGGTTCAAGTAAGCAGAAACCGTCAAGGGAATTAGTTAGACGTTTCAGTTAGCTAAGAACAAGAAAAATAAGATGAAACTCACGGCAGCATTGTTGCTTTTGAGTTTGGTTATTTGCAGCACATTTTTGAACGCGGAAGCAAAACGTGGACGAGGAAATAGTATGTAAAAATAATTTATTTCTTTTGATTACAATTATTTTACCTTGCAATTAACCAATCATTAACATTATCTTTGCTTTCAGTAAAAGATTTATATTAAAATTTATTTAACAAGTATGTTTTTCTTTTTTTTATTGAAGTATTGATATACTTTTATATATTTTATCTATTAAATATTGTTTAATATTTCGTTCAATTGTTATGCAACGTTTGTCTTCTTCAATGGCTTATCAGTCTATTTATTTCACGAAGAATGTTTACTTATCTATTAAATTCCGTTTAAATAATGTACAGCTGTCATGTATTTTTCCTATTGCTAATTTCAAATGAAATGGACTTTAAATAATATGTTCTTTTAGACTGTCCAGTACATAAAGAACTTCAATCATAATTTATCTCAGAAAATGTTTTTAAGCACCGGAATATGTACACATAAATATTTCTATTTCAAACCAAAGACGATGTAATTTAAAAAAAAACGGTTTAGTATATGAATTGTTAAAATACTAAATAAAGTATAAAGTTATATTATTTCGGGTACTTGTTTCGAATATATTTCGTTTCGATGAAGTAATTCACCAGCGGATACCTCTGCTCTAACATATATTATATTAAAAGATTATTTAATATGTATTCATTAATAAAGTATGTATGCATTAATAAAGTATGTATTTATGCATTAATAAAGTATGTATTTATTCATTTGTAGATACATGCATTTATAACTTGATATGAACAGAACAGAACGGAGTATATTTATTGATTCAAACTTTACAACGTTTATGGTCATTTACAAATATACAAGAAAGCATATAATATTATATACGTGTATCAAGGAAAAAATTGCATACAACGATGGGTCTAACTATCGTTTTGATATGATTTACACAAAGAAAAAATATAACATGTGTAGCTATTGACCTAAACTTTCTATGTCTCTATTGGTACGTCGACTTCCATTATATTGACTTAATTTTTTGAATGCCTATTTCACATTCAACTATGTATACGTTCAGTACTATCATCATATAAATCACTGAATTGATTCTGAGTTTTAAAACATTTGAATTTGGCAAACTGGAGGAAACGTTAGCTTCGCTTCTATTGAATCCGTTCTTGAAATCTATTAAAATGTTTCATTAGTTTTTCAAAACTGTTTCCAAATTTGAATAATCTAAATATACAGATTCTGCATGTTTGTAAATTTTAACCCATCTTCTGCCGACGATTTTTAAAAACACTATATCGAAAATAATACAATTGTGAGGGGAAAATTTCACAAAATTTCTAAATCTTTCCAATAATAATACTTTCATTGCTGGCTTTTCCATAATTGTGCCTAGATGTTTACAAAGTAATATGCTACAGATGTGTTATATGTCGGAAAATGTCATGCAGTTGCTTGGAAAGATTGTTATATGAAGTACTTGTGTAAGAAAGCCACGAAACATATAAGTAGGTGAACTGGCCTTCGTGATATGACTGAAAAATTGTTGAAAACGGCGTTAAACCCCAATCAATCAATAGAAATACGACATGACTCTGTAATTAAAACTTATGAAAGTGTAGAAACTATTCTGCAATTAAACCTTCCCCTTATAATTAATCTGCAGTAAAAATAGGGAATACCTCTTAAATACGAGTTTAATTATTGAATATAGAGTTCGAATCACTTTGACTATTTTTTGTCAAATTCATGCGCTGCTGCTAAAGTCGTCTGCTGCAGATGCGTTAACCTGCGCCTATATATTGTATTTCGGGTCAACACTCAAGAAATTGAAGATATTTGATCCGCGCTGAGCGATTTGATGCCGATTTCAACATGTTATCAGTTATATATTTGTTACCAGTACTTCTGGTTGATTGCTCCTGCAACCAGTGAGTCAGTCGTAATGTAAATCGCACAATCCTGAGCGCCAAGAAGGGGGAAGCCATTGGTACTATTATTTAAAAGAATTTGGGTTGACTCGATAAGATATCGAACCCACGAAACGATCCCACTGATTGGCACAATAAGGGATTTACTAACATACAACTCACCCGTAGCAGAAGACTTTGAAAACGTATAAGCAACAAAATAAATAATCTCAATACATTTAAGTATAAATTTGATTATAGTTGAAAACATTGTTGCAAATAGAGGAATTGCTCATCATGAGCTATTTCTCTTTTTGCCACACTGTTTTCAAAAGTCGTTTCCTGCAGAGGCGTCAAAAAGAGTTTATTTGCGGGAAAGGTTTAACATTTGAGCCGGGTAAAAAGTTTTGGGGTTTTATGCATTCTCCTACCTACCTATCACCCAACAAACGACTTTTTTGAAAAAATATACGAACGTATAAATATTCTTTTTCCTTTTGCCACAGTTTTTTCAAAAGTCGTCTGCTGCAAAGGCGTCATAAAGCGTCTGTATTTGGGAGATGATTAAGCGAAAATGGGATATTATCGCAATATACAACAGTGCGTTTATAGTAGAACTGGATTCAATATAACCTTATTACCCAGTGCAGTGGTCGAAATAATGCATTTAGTTGTCACCAGCTAATTAATTTTCAAACTAAACCGAGACATGTCTTCATAATTTGCAGCGTTCCGTTAGTATTCTATCTTCCTATTTGATTAATCGCTAACAAAAATATGAAATGAACTAAAAAGACGGCGATCCAATTGAACGAATTAAGTAAAGCTTATTCCTATCAACATTTGAGCCGTCCCGCGAGAAAAGAAACATTATGGCCCCTGCGTAATGTATCGACCCAGATCAGCCTGCACATACCGCGCAGGATGATCCGGGCCGACACATTCCGTCTGAGGGGGATAGAGGTATAGATAATGATTTCTGAAACAGAAAAGTGTCTATCCGAATAAGCCTGCCTGGCACGCTTTGGCTGTTCCGGATCGATACTTTACGCAGAGTGCACAATGTTGGTTTTCTCGCGGAACACGTCTCATTTAATTTTAGATTTTAAATGATCAGGATTGATTGATTGTTTGGTGTTTTACGCCGCTTTCAACAAGTTATCAGTTATATTACGGCGTTTCATGGGTAAGTTACCAGTAGTAATGATCCATTTATCCTGACACCAGCCAGTCAGTCTTAATGCTTACCCTGCAAGGACGGCAGCCATTACCATCATTTTTAAAGTCGTTGGTATGACCAAATGCTTAAGAGCCAAATATAGATTATAATGAAAAACAAACCTGTTTTATTCTTTCCACAGGACGTCGCAGGCAAGTAATCACAGCTCCGACTACAACTACAACCACAGAAGCTCCGACTACAACAACAATCACAGAAGCTCCGACTACAACTACAACCACAGAAGCTCCGACTACAACTACAACCACAGAAGCTCCGACTACAACTACAACCACAGAAGCTCCGACTACAACTACAACCACACAAGCTCCTCCCAAAGAGTGTACGTGTTGTGGTACAAGAAGGAATAGACGTCCCTGTTGTAACAATGGATACAGCGTCGGATTAAGGTGTGGTTGTTGTGCCCCACTTAACACACCGAAGCCAAAACCTACGTGCTCCTGCTGTCGACAAAGGCGGCGTCAACGTATAAATTGCTGCAGGAGAAGCTCTAGACAGGGACTCTTTTGTCACTGCTGCCAATGATGATTTAAAAAATAACAGTAAATACCTGAACTATATGAGTCATTGCATGAGAAAAGGAATAACATTTCTGAACAGTGTAGGTTCAGTTAATATTGTCCGCTTTATACGCATATACACAAAGTAACAGTATCTTTAACAAGCATGTATAAGTAATAAATATTAAGTAAACAGTAATCAGACTATGCGGATCCACAGGATCAGCTGGATCTATACTGTTCACTCATAACCATGTGTACATTTATCTCATGCGCTGGCACATATGAGATGTGCTATATAACAAAGACATTCAATGCAGTTGCAACTTGTGTGAATTAAGATCATCCGATCTGGTCTAATCTGTATTTTCACTGGTGTTTAATAAGTTACCGAATTCTTCAGTAAGCTTCCTGCAAAAAGATTATATTGGTGTTAGGACAAAAGCAAAATTAAACATCTGATTGAAATATTTCAATCAGAAGTTTAATTTTCCTTTTGTCCTAACACCAATATAGTAACTGCACATTTCAAGATGTTTTTAAGACTAGAAAACAATCTCAATTTCTTGTTTCCATTTTTGGCCCTGGGCTTTAGTCCCTGGTCATAGTAGTAAAATAATAAGATTCCAGATCACAAGAGGCGGCTCATAAAACAAACATACTGACGTAACGTAATGTCTATTATATCAATTTTACTACCTGACAACATTGACTGTAACCACAATCAGCATTGAATCGTTTCTCATATGCAACAATTATGAAACCGATAACTTTTAAAACATCTATGCAAACATAAATAAATCCTCTATAAATGAAAGCGTCTATTTTTAGAAAATTTAAAAGACTGTGGCAAATGGAGAAATTGCTCATTGTGAGCAATTTCTACTTTTTGTCAAATTATTTTTGAAAATCGCCTGCTTCAGAAAATGTCTGTATGTAGGAAAGGGTAATGTTAAATGCGTAAACAGTGTTTTGGGCTTTACTTTAATTCGAAAAGATAATGACTCACAGGTCGATATTGAACCATTAGTCACTTAGTTGTATTTTTTATTTGATCCCAGAAACCCGAACATCTTGTAGCACCCATCCTTCCGAGAGACAATCCTCACACCCGATGACACCCTCATCGTTTTGACCACCTGGGATCAATTTTCCCGCTAAGCTATTTCCGAAAGTAGATTACGCGTCGTCATTTAAAAATCAAGTGACGTAGTAACCCACTAAATTTTAATTAGTGCGTGCTGTTTCGAATTCTGACCACAGCAATTTAAAAATTGGTTATTTAACAACCGGAAAAATATCCATACATTGAATCACAGGAGTCGGGGTTAACGATATTATGTTTCTCAACAAGCACGTGTTATGTTTACTTCATGATTGTTAACCCGCTTATGCCAATCTAGAGAAAGGTCAAATACAAAGAGCAGTTTGTGCCTTTATGATGTTTCCACGCAAGCGGCGCAAGTACTGGTTACGTCTTCAAGAAACAGTCATCGAGCATGATTATTATAAGGTTAAAGCTTGTTTTGTAATCGACGAATAAAAATTAGTTTAAATCTATCGATATCATATAAAGGCACAATAACGTACAACTACTATTTTATATATTTTTGTCAGAATATGCTTTGAGGTCTACATAACTTGGATGCGGATGGTGAAGGCACACATGAGTGTTCGATGTAAGAAGATGCAATTAGATCCCAAATCGTCAGAAGCGGTTTGTATAAGACAAATGGAAAGAGACACCAAATCAAAAACCATCATTGTGTCACCTCATGACTGACTCGGTGGTGAAGTTTTTTGTTTGTTTGGAGTTTAACGCCGCTTTCAACAGCTTTGGTCATATCACGGCGGTCAGTGCACCTACCCATGTTTTCCTGGCTTTCCCACACCAGTACTTACACAACATTTTTTCGAAGCCACTGACTACTTTCTCATATAGATCAGAGGTGAGAGGCAATGGAAAACATCGCCCGAAAGAATGTCGCCGCAACCGGGTATCGAACCCGTGACCTCCAGATCACGAGTCAGATACGCTACCAATTGAGCTACCCGGCCGGGTCCGGTGGTGAAGTGGTAGAGCGTTCGCCTCGGGTGCTGGAGGTCGAGAACCGCGGTCGGATCATACCAAATACTCTTAAAATGGTTTGAATGGTTTTCCCTCCTTGAAGCTCAGTGTTGTTGGGAAAACAAATACGACTGATTCACTGATGTCGGTGTAAATGAACCAGTAGTACTGGTAATTTACCCTGAAACCACCATGCTATAACTGAAAGGTTGGTGAGCCGTTTTAAATAATACACAAACAAAAACCACAACAATGTATTTAGACATAACTATTTTAAGCTGAAAGAGTTAACTATTACAACATACAATATATACAAGCTATACTCGCCATAGTGCAATGCAATTGTGTGTTTGTAAGGGAATATTATGTAGCGATACGTTGGTTGTATTGTTCTACGAGGACTGTACGAAATTTCATAGCTCGCGAGTCCGAGTATAACTTTTAATGCAGAATAAAGATATTACTCAAATTTAAATATTTTCAATAACGAAATAACATATTTTAAATATGATATAACATTTGGCACTGACGTCCCACTACCGAATATTGAATATCGTGAACTCATATTTCAATAATGAAACATACTATTTCAGCGATGACCCATTACCGTATTTTTAATATCCGTCGTGTTGTGTTTGCGCGTGAAAATCTGCATGTGTTTACACAGGAAAATGCGTAGGAATATTATAAATGAGATTTTTGTATTCCTTCTTACCCGTTTCCCACATAAAACTTATCTTAAGACGGCTACTTTGTAAAACAAACATTTTAGGACGAATTGCACACTAAGGGACTGATTTGGTTCCAGTGTATGTAGGATGGGACTTCCTTTTGTCGGTGTACTTACGTTTTAAAAAAAAGCAAACTTAACTGTAAATTATATCGAGTGTCACTCGTTCCTTTTAATATCCTTGTTAATTAACTTACACAAAATAATCATTCACTTCTGTGCAAAGTTCCAAAAATCGAGTCCATCCGCAAACATTGTGAAATTGACATTCAAGGGAGGCAATTACTCACCTGTGTGTAACACAGTATATGATTAAGAAACTTAAAAATAGCATATGTTAAATGTATAACCACCACAAACATACAGGCCAAAAAAACAAAAAATCATTTTTTAGAATTTTGGTCCTTAATTTCTTCCGTGTTTTCTATAGTCGAGAAAACTTTACGGAATGTAATCATGTTACTTCAAATTCCTATGATGTCATAAGCAGTTAATAGACAACATGTTCAAATGTGAAATAAAAAATCAATAACAGGTTTTCTACTAAAAAAATGACGATTTTGTTGGTTAGGGGTCAGGGCATGTAGGATATTCTTTTTATCATGGGTAACAATCATGATGTGTCGTAATTTCTGAGAATATTGATTTTATGGAAAAAGAAATTGTAGTATTTGAAAGACGTGATAATGGGGTTTCCGGATGGAATCATACGACAATCGGTTTTGCGCGCGCAACAAAGAAAACACCGGTTTTGTGTTTACCTTGGTATTCGTGATACCACGGTATTCGTAGAACCTACTATAACGATTTAGATACTTCTAGCTGATAATCAGAACCATTACACAAAGCCTTATTCTAGCTTTTCCATTGAAATAGCACGATTACGTGTAATTTCTCACCTAAACGTGGTTTTATATTCCTATTACCTGGTGTCAGCTGACCCTCTCTGAATATAAAAGCAAAGTACTCAGGATGGTAAAAATTAATTTAATTTATCTTACATTACCGAGTGACAGTTCTGTGAATTTCTTTCTAAGTAATACACAATGTTGTTTTAAAGTCAAGTTACCCAAAACACTTCATATTGGTAAAGAACAATGGGAAATTGGATTAGCTCAACTGATTATACCGTCACAATTTTTAAACATATCTTAAGACGAAGCAGAATTCGTAATAATCACATCTGATTGAACGTTGTAAAAACAAATTATTAAATCTGAAAAGAAAATGCCACCAATATTACCAATAGGCTATGACAAATCAACAGCACCAAATAAGTGGTCGATGCAATTCCATTATCCAGCGAGGTCTTACTCAACACCATCAAATGTGTTGTATGTTTAAAATGAAATGCTACAAAATACGGTAGGTGATATTCTATCACAAAGAAAAGCTCCTTTGGTTGTCGCATATTCAGACAAAACAAATCGTCCAAAACTTTGATTTAGTAAAGTTATTAAAACAGGAGTGAAATTTCATCCATCATTGCTTTTTAAAATTCGGAAGATCGCCAGAGTTTAAAGGTAAAACAATTTTCCCGGGGAAAGGTTCACTGATTGACACACATTAGTATCACGTGCATAGTTTGTATTGATCGTTATATACACTGCTGACTGACAGTAACACAACAAAGAAAATAAACATACATACATATTTACAAAGTTCCTGGCGGCGAAATATAGGTAATGTTTTCATAAGTTTGCCTGTAACCGCCGTCAACATATTCGCTTGGAGATGTTTGAAAAAATAAAAAATAGACAGTTACAACAACAACAATGTGACAAGAAGAGAAACGCCTATTTGGACCAGTTCTCCTCTTTGCACAATGTCCCTATATCAACAACGATTGATTTATATACTTTTCAATATGTCTAACACTAACTACAATAACTTCAATAGTCACAAACATGTATATATGTACCATTAACACCCACACGGAGAAGAGAACAACCCTAAAAAGCAAAACATATATATTTGCCTACAATTGTGCGCATTTACTTATATAATTGGTGAAGCTATCCCCGACACGCTTTCTACCTTTTCCGTAATCTCTCTTAATTATTATCCTAACTAATTTAAACACTTTCTTGTAATGTTTAACCAGTAGTCAAATCTCCAACGAAACGAAAATTGGAGCTGTGACTAAGTTTCAAAGTTTTGTTTTGTTTCACATTTAGATAAAATTGCATACACAATAATTATCGAAAAATATAAATGCATTGTCAAACACGAAAAGATACACCCTCCCGGTATAAATATCTGTGCTCTGTTATATATATTTAAACAGTCTCGATAATCATTGGAAAATATTAAAATTAATAAACACATGTGATGCGGATAAAGTAAATTTCAATCTGACACGGTACGTATTGTAATATGCTTATATATTTGAGTGTATCTCATATTACTGTAGTTGAATTCAACATCAAATTCTATACTAAGGCAACGTTTGTTTAATATCGAAAGGTTTCGACCAAACATATATGTTAATAAGTAGTTTTATAAACATGTTCATTGCGTAATGTACAGGCTTTGTATATGAAAATGCCTAAATTTATAGTTACAGTTTTGCTTGGGAAATTGAATAATGCTACAAGTTTCTGCATATTTGGTTTATTCCAAAACTATTCTTTAATATATTGCTTTCTTATATCAACATACAAAACGCATTCTAAAGCAAAGTGACATTCGTCCTCTAGCAAGGAGCCTGATTTGCAAATTCTATCATTAACTGGTGTAGGGTTAGGTCTTTTCCATCTACCTGCTTCTATCTCTAGTCTATGAGAGGCTACTCTTAGTCTAGCAAATGCATGTCGAATTTTGTCAGAAGCACAATGACTTAAATAAGTTTGAAATTTAAAAGAACTGATATTTCTTTAAAACAATGTCCTAGAGGAATTAGAAAGTCTGCTATTCCAGTCTTGCAAAGACATATCATTTATTCTTTGTTTTTACTAAAGATAAGAACGTTTTTACATTTCCAACACCTTGTGCTAATCACACATGATTTGTAAAAGAATATCACGTAATAGTGAGGCCCAATTAACAACAAGATTATTATTTTTAATATCACTTAATAAAATGTTTTAGACTTTGTTTATATATTTATGTTCAGTACAGTTTAAAATTTTGAACCGAAAATTGATAATAATGATATATCTGTTACATATAAGTGGTCTGCTGCCTAGTTCTCCATAAACAAAATCATTTTGTGTTGTTTTTTTCACACCAAGTAAACGTTTATCAAATTTTAAAATCACTCTTTCAACTGCCTCTGCTTTACTAAATCCCCAAACTTCGGACCCATAATTCATTATTGGAAGAATCAATTTGTCTACTAATTCGAGTTTGTGGTTTAAGGTTATAGTTGTAAACTTGTAAAGATATTTATTCATCTGGAATATTCCATTCAAAGCCTGACCCGCAAGAGTATATTGGGCGTCTGAAAACGAACCACCAGATGTAAAAACAATGCCCAAATAAGAAAATTTCTTAATTGTATCTATTTCATAATCATTTATAAATGCGAATGTTTATTATAAATGTCGTATAATGGTGATCTTGCTTTTTGCCTTGATTTTGTGAGAGCGGTTCAAACCTGTTTGGTGTTCTAAAATCTACGTGATGGGTTTTATGACTAGCTTGTTGGTATGCGTCTTGTTGATATTTGTGGTTCATAATAAGGCTTTTTAACAGAATTAAACTGTGTTCTTTGGAATATTTTTTTTCCCGACGAAAGGTCACGAACCAGTATAATCTTTCCTTAATATTAGGATTATTTTTTGTAATTACGGAAACCTGGGTAAAAATCGCGTCTACGAGCTTCCATTTCTGGGGATAACTGTGCGTGAAGTAAGCCGGAATAGTCGGAACAGCCGGAACTCCGGCTGTATGAACCATCCGAAACAGCCAGAACTCCGGCTACACTGGCTTTGTTAACCAGCCGGAACAGCGGGAATTTCGGTTGCACCGGCTGTATTAACCAGCCGGAAGAAGTTGAGCTCCGGCTACTCCGACTGTATTAACCAGCTAGAACAGGCGGAACTGCGGCTATTCTGGCTGTATTAACCAGCCGGAGCAGCTGGAAGTCCGTCGACACCGACTTTTTCAACCAGCTAGAACAGCCGGAACTACGGCTATACCGGATGTATTAACCATACCGGCTGTATGCAACGGGTATGGAGAACAAAGGTGTCATGAATACATTTATTTTATTTTATTACACAATTCGTATATGTACAAAACTATGTAATATGTACATGAAATTATATAATATTTTCCCTCAAACATATTTGTCGATCAGTCATGTTCATTGGCAAGGTCTTGGTTTTATGCTGCCTTCAACCATCATGCCATCACGGCATTTACAGGGTAAATAAGCAATACTACTGCTCTATTTATCCTGACACCAGCCAGTCAGTCGTAATACTAACCCCACAACCTAGGGTGCAAAGGAAGGCAGCCATTACTACCATTGTTAAAAGACAGTGAAAGTGCTACACTCTGGCAGCGAGTCGCACTAGCCGGATTCAACTCGTATATATTGCAGCTGGCTACAATGTTCAGATGAATTTGGTATTTTGGTTAAGTCTACTGTCTAACTGCGGCGGTACATTGCTCGAATTAGAGAGTTTAACTTGCATCTTGACATGTGTCAGGTGAAAGTGACACACTCTGGCTCCCAGTCACGCTAGCCAGATTATACCCGGATTTATGGCAGCTGGCTGCAAAACCAAGTCGGAGTTGAGCTGACAGAGTGGCTCCATCCCTCAATTTGGAGTTCGTATTGTTCCATATAGATGGATAGGGCTGTAAATTGATGCATGCCAGGTGAAAGCGCCTCAAACTGACTTTGTGTTGCATGAGGGCCTGTTTCGGTAAGTTGCGTCAGCTGGCTGCAATGCCCAGCCAAAGTTGGGATTTCTGGACAAAGTCCCGAACTAGAACCCGTCCGTTTCGAATTAGAGAGCTTAACTTGCATATTGACATGTGTCAGGTGAAATTGATACACTCTGGCTCCGAGTCGCACTAACCGGATTCCACACGGTTGTATGGCAGATGGCTGCAATGTTCAGAAGAAGTTGGCATTTTGGCCAAGCCTACAGCCAAACTCCGGCTGTATATATTGCTCGAAATAGAGAGCTTAACTTGTATCCTGACATGAGTCCGATACGATATAGATAGATTGGGCTGGTGATTGATGCATTCCAGGTAACAGCGCCTCAAACTGACTTCGTGTTGCATGAGGTCCTGTTCCGCCAAGTTGAGGCAGCCGACTGCCATGCCCAGTCAAATATGGCATTTCCCGACAAAGTCCCGACCTTGCACCCGTCCTGTTAATAAGAGAGCTTAACTTGAATCCTGACATGCGTCTGGTTAGACACTCTGGCTCCGAGTCGCACTAGCCGGATTTCACCCGGATGTATGGCAGCTGGCTGTATAGTTTAGATGAAATTTGTATTTTGTCCAAGCCTACAGACGAACTCCGGCTGTATATTGCTCAAATAAGATCGACTGTGTATATGCACTCTGGCACCCAGTCACGCTAGCCGGATTCCACCCGGATTTATGGCAGCCGGAGTTGGGCCGTCAGAGTGGCCCCTAACACTCGTGTTGGCGTCCCTATTATTCGATAAAGATGGAGTGGGCTATTGATCGATGCATTCCAGGCGAAAGCACCTCAAAATGACTGCGTGTTGCATGAGGTCCTGTTTCGCCAAGTTGCGTCAGCCGGCTGCCATACCAAGTCTAAGTTAGGATTTCCCGACAAAGTCCCGACTTTGCACCCGTCCATTTCGAATTAGAGAGTTTAACTGGCATCGTGACATTTGTCAGGTGAAAGTGCTAGCCTCTCCCTCCGCGATGTTCTAGCCGAATTCCACCCGATCGTATGGTAGCTGGCTGTAATGTTCAGATGAAGTTGGCATTTGGCCACGCTTGGAGCCCAACTCCGGCTGTATATTGCTCGAATTAGAGAATTTAACTGGTATCGTGACATATGTCAGGTTAAAGTGACAAACTCTTGTTCCCAGTCACGCAAACCGGATTCCGTTTATGGCAGCTGGCTGCTTTGTTTGTTTGTTTGGAGTTTAACGCCGCTTTCAACAGCTTTGGTCATATCACGGCGGTCAGTGCACCTACCCATGTTTTCCTGGCTTTCCTACACCAGTACTTACACAACATTCTTTCGAAGCCACTAACTACTTTCTCACATAGATCAGAGGTGAGAGGCGATGGAAGGCAGCTGGCTGCAAAAACCAGCCGGAGTAGGGCCGACAGAGTGGATCCAACCCTATTGTTCGATATAGATGCACTGGGCTGTTGGTTAATGCATGCAAGATGAAAGCGCCTCAAATTGACTTGGTGTTGCATGAGGTCCTGTTCCGCTATGTTGCGTCAGCCGGCTGACATGCCAAGCTGAAGTTTGAATTTCCCAACAAAGTCCCGACTTTGCACCTGTTCTGTTCGAATTAGAGAGCTTAACTTGAATCCTGAAATTTGTCAGGTGAAAGTTAGACATTCTGGCTCTGAGTCGCACTAGCCGGATTCAACCCGGATTTATGGCAGCTGGCTGCAATGTTCAGATGAAGTTGACATTTTGGCCAAGCCTACAGCCGAACTCCGGCTGTATATTGCTCGAATAAGAGATTTTAACTGGTATCCTCACATGTGTCAGGTGAAAGTGACACACTCTGGCTCCCAGTTGCGCTAGCCGGATTCTACCCAGACTTATGGCAGCTGGCTGCAAAACCTAGCCGGGGTTGGGACGACAGAGTTGCTCTAGTTCAAGCTATTCCGGATAATTAATTCAGCCGGAGTAGCCGGAGTTCCGGCTAACTTCACGCACATCAATCATGTATATACTTTTTCTTTCATGTTTAAGCGTCTCCCAGCTTCCCTGTCACTGTAACGTTCACTTTTCGCAGTAATAGGACGAGGTTTGCCATTTCCTGACGGGCCTCTCGCTCTATGTACTCTATCGAACTTCATTTCTTTCACATGTATGCTAACCCTTCATACAATAACACTTGCATTTAGTGTTGAAATTCCTTTATCCTTTACTAGGGATAGTGCCAAATGATGTCGTCCCACTTGGCCAAATTTTAGATTTTAGGTAATATTTTGGAGGTGAAAACAAGTTTGCAAAGTCAGAATAGGTCAAAATGAGTGAATTAGCCAGGGGCAATATTGGTTTTACAATTTACAGAAAACTGTACAGTTTACGTCCATAAAATTATTGTCTTTTGTCTATTCATTCACTTTTTGCAACAATAGATTCAAATTTAGTTTGCTACTGAAGCGTGTGCATGTGGCAACGAATTATTGGCAAATAAAGATTTATGTCATTTGACGGATTAAGATTTTTTAATGATACATAGATATGACTATATATGACAATTTTACTGTTTGTTCTTTGGTCTGTAGCAATAACGCATCTGTGTTATTTGATGTCCTTGATCTGGTATTGACACATATTTTTAATTGTTCATGTTGAAAAAAATGAGTATTCCGAATTTTTTATTAGTTTTGTTACACACTGATTTGAAATTAATTGCTCATTTCGCCATTTTTAATTGAGTTTTTACGCACATACGCAGGTTATCTGTTTCACTGACTGAAGTCTTATCTTAGTTTGCTTGTTTTGCTCTGTTAACAAAATGATGATAGAACATTTACCACGATATGGACTATTTATCTTTGAAAAACATTGTTAACCCTTTCCAACATATTATGATAAAGACACATTTTAAAGCACCCGCGAGTTTTGAAAGCATTGTTGCTAAGGTTGGAATTGCTAAT
Organism: Serripes groenlandicus; assembly: GCA_031761405.1. Classification (NCBI taxonomy): domain Eukaryota; kingdom Metazoa; phylum Mollusca; class Bivalvia; order Cardiida; family Cardiidae; genus Serripes; species Serripes groenlandicus. The sequence goes on from JASEVX010000008.1 coordinate 58,896,871, forward strand.
TATATGGATTTCAATATTTTTTCATGGATATTTTCTAAATTTTCTGCTGCAAATTCAGTTTATGTGGGTAAGGTTTATTGACAGTCGAATGTGCCTGGATTCCAAAACAAGAGGGCCATGATGGCCCTGGAATCGCTCACCTGATTTTATTTTTTTCCACTTTAGCCATATAAGCCCCGCCCCCTGGCAGCCATAGTTTCCGACCAATTAACTTGGCTTGAAGGAATCTGATAGAGGGCCACCCTAGGAACATTTCTACAATTTTTTTTGAAAATCTGCCAGACACTTTTGGAGGAGAAGATTTTTTAAGTTTTCACTTTAGCCATATAAGGCAAAATGGCCCTGCCCACTGGCGGCCATATTTTTCTACCAATCAACATGGCTTGAAGGAATCTGATAGTGGGTCACTTAAGGAACATTTCTACAAAATTATTTGAAAATCGGCCAGACACTTTCGGAGGAGAAGATTTTTTAAGTTTTCACTATAGCCATATAATGCAAAATAGCCCCGCCCCCCTGGCAGCCATGTTTTTCGACCAATCAACATGGCTTGAAGGAATCGGAAAGAGGGTCATCCAAGGAACATTTCCACAAAATGATTTTGAAAATCGGCCTGACACTTTCGGAGGAGAAGATTTTTTAAGTTTTCACTATAGCCATATAAGGCAAAATAGCCCCGACCCCCCCTGGCGGCCATGTTTATCGACCAATCAACATGGTTTGAATGAATCTCATAGAAGGTCATCCAAGGAACATTTCTACATAATTATTTGAAAATCTGCCAACCAGTTTGGGAGAAGAAGATTTTTGATTTTTTTTTCATTTCGTTGCCATGGAAACCAGAATTCTGCATGGATCCCAAAAATTTGAAGGAAATCTGGTGAGGTCATTGAGAGGATGCTTTCTGTGAAATTTCATCCCAATTGACCTACTGGTTACTGAGGAGAAGAAGTTGACGCACGACGCACGACGCACGATGGACGACGGACGCCGGACAAAGGGCGATAAAAATAACTCACCTTGAGAAAAGCTCAGGTGAGCTAAAAACATTCTTATAAATCCTAGGAAAAACTAAGCTGTGCTAGATTTTTATTTTTATTTAGCTCATCTGAGAACGAAGTGCCATGGTGAGTTGTTGTGATCGACTTTTGTCCATCTTCAACCATGTGCTTGTTTACCCTCTAGAGGCCACTATTATCATCCAATCTTCATGAAACTCTTTCGCGGAAATGGGGTCTTAAAATCAACGTCAACAAAACTATCTTGTGCATTTTTGAGAAGCGACTCAGCCAAAAAGATTTGGAATGGTCGATAAATGACCAACGTCTAGATTTAGCTGATAATTGTTGTCTTTTAGAAGTTAGGTTTTATAGAACCGGTTATTTAGCATTAGCTGTTAACTTTAAGAGTCTACAGGACCAAGCCCTGAAGGCCATGTATACTTTATTATCATTATTCAAACGTGTACCCATGGACATTAAAACAAAGCTCTCATTATTTGATAAATTGGATACACCCACTATTCTGTAATTGGGCCGAGGTCTGGGGGATATACAAGTACAAAGATGTAGATAGTCTTTATATCAAAATTTGCAAAATAATTTTAGGAGTCCTTAAACAAAGTTCTAATAATGCTGTATCAGGTAAACTTGGTCGATTACCCCTGTCCATCATATGCTTGAACAAAGCACTTAAGTACTGGCTTAAAGTGAAGCGTTAACAAATAACAAGTTTGAATAATGTATATAACGACAGTTGTGTCCATCTTTTAAATTAGAAAACTAGATGATTTATAAAATTAAACAGCAATTATCAGATTCGGGAGTATCTTAAATTTGGACACATTTTGATCAAGACAGCAATTATTTCCCAATAATTAAGAACCGTATGAGGGATCAATTTATTCAACAGTGGTTTTCGGACATTAGTATATCATCTAAACTAAACTACTGTAAAGACGTTAAAATGACTTTTGAATTCAAATCCTAATTAGAAAATATTAAAAATGATAGATTTAGAATTTGTTTGACAACAATACGTATATCAGATCATAAGTTCGCTGTTGAAATCGGTAGATATACAAATATTGCAAGAAATAAAAGATACTGTGAATTTTGTAATCAATTTGCAGAGGAAAGTGAATATCCCTTTATCTTAATATGTCCAACATTAATGGATATTAGAAATAAGTATATTAAACCATCTTTTCCAGCTAAAAATTGTAATTTACAAATAAGTATTGCTATATATATATTAATGAAGCGTCAAAAAGGAGGACTGATATCGTATCAATACCTGCAATTTCAATCACAACCATAACAAAATAGTATGTATATGAATTGTTATATTATACATGTGTCTATATATTGTAGTCTTGTTTTTTGCATGTTCAATCATTTTGTGTTTTGTATGGCCAATGACACTTCTAGTGCCGACCTTCCTTATTAAATTATTTAAGTTGAGTTTGTTTATCTTCCTGATTTGTAGGCCAAGTTCGAATATGGGTCATGTGAGTGAAGGATAATACCCTCATGGGATAATAACTCAAAGACATTTACCCCACGGGACAATTATCAGGATTACTAGGATTTTTACCTATTGGACAAAACCCTCTTCTTATTATAGAACATATTTTATAAAGTTGTCATAAGATATCATATTTGTTGAATTGATTCTTAATTAGGATATTTAAAAACATCTCGTTTTTTTCTTTATCAACAAATCCAAACAAATAAGTATGCCTTTATTTCCATAATCAAAACATGACACAGAAAAGTAATGGGGGTTTGATACGTCAACTATATCATAGGAAGAGGAAATTGAGTACTTCTCACATTTAGTGTTTGTTTGAGTATCATTTCCTTTTCCTCTTCTGGAAAGAACTTAAATTATACAAGTTTGACAATATATCAATACATTGGATTAAATCTTATCTTCATAAAAGGATACAACGTGTTCCAATTGGAAGCATTAGTTAAAAACGTCTCCATATATTGTTTGGCGTTCCTCAAGGCTCTGTGCTAGGTCCTCTTCCTTTCTTGATGTATGTGAATGACCTATCTCTTCATGTCACACTATCTTCATTATAATTTTTTGCTGATAATGCAACCCTTCAAAAGCCTTCTCCATATTTACATACAATCGAAAGGGATATAAAACATCCAAAGCTGGTGGGATGAAAGCAGTATAGCGATCAATGTTTTAACAACTAAAAGTATGCTCTTAAAACACCAAACTTACAGCTAATTCATTGAAAATATCAATGAATAGTATTCCAGTAGATTGTGTAAAGAATCATAAACTTTTAGGCATAAATATAGATAACAATCTTTCCTATGTCAAACATGTAGACAGTGTAGGTCACTCAATTACACTAACAGATCGCTCGTATAAGACGGGTTAAACCTTACCGTTCAATACAATATCAACAAATGTATTATAATGCATACATTCTGCCTGTCTTTGATTATTGTTTAACTATTTGGAGTAATGCACCAAAAGTACAACTTAATAGAAACCTCAAACTTCAAAGGTCTGTTGCTCGAATAATTCTAGATAAAAGCTATGACTCAACATCCAAACCATTATTTGAGGAATTAGAATGGTCGTATATTTATGAAAGACTAGAATATAACAAATCAATATTGATATTCACATCGATATGAATGGACACCACCTAGATATAAAACCGACATGTTTTCTTCACTTACCATTTATGCTAGGTTTCAATAATAATCTTTCTTGTCCATCTACAGAACTATTAAAAAAAGCCTACACTTTTCTGGTGTACATATATGGAATGCCATACCTTCAAAATTAATGTTCATTTAAAATCTTACCAAATTTAAATGTGCAATTTTGCAACTCATAGTTTCAGAACGTCATCTTCGGTGAATCACGAGTCTATCTTTCTTTATTATATTACTCACAAGTGAAAATTCCACATCATTCTGTTGTTTGATATGCATCACAGGGAAGACTGGGCATGCCCAACTGTGCAGCCTCTATAAATAAAGTCTTTATTATTATTATTATTATTATTATTATAGATCCGTTCAAAATATGCATTACTTTTAAAAAGCCAGCCACAGTACATTTGGGTTACTTGTTTTTCAACAAACACTTTACTTTCATGTATTACATACAAGGTTGATACAGTATGTACTCTTGTTTTCTTTTGACGCTTCTGTAATCACATATAATGTTTTCATTGTTGATGTGTAAAGTGTGGGGGGGGGGGGGTATTGTTGTTGTTTTTAAGGGGGAGGGTTTATTGGGCTTTTTGATTGGGCTCACCAGAGCACGAAGTGCTCAAGGTTAGTTTTTGTGATCGCCTTTTGTCCGTCGTCAACTTTTGCCTTGTTTAAAACACTATACAGGCTACATTTTGCTTCCAATCTTCATGAAAGTTTATCAAAACATTCCTTTTAACACTCTAGATGACGCATTTTTAAATGCTGTTAAAATGTTTGTCTTAATGATATCTAGGTAAAGTTTGAATATGGGTCATATTGGGTTAAAAACTAGGTAACTAGGTCCAATTGTTGGTAAATCTTGTTAACACTTTAGAGGACGCAATTTTTGCTTTAGCAACTTGAAATGTTCTCAGAATGTTTGTCTTACTGATATCTAGGTAAAGTATTAGTATGGGTCATATTGGGTCAAAACTAGGTCACTAGGTCAAATTGAAGGAAAATCTTGTTAACACTCTAGAGGACGAAATCTTTGCTTCAGCAGCTTGAAATGTTGTCAGAATGTTTGTCTTCATGATATCTAGGTAAAGTTTAAATAATACTATAGAGGCTGCATTTTGAAATGTTGTCAGAATGTTATTCTTAATAATATCTGGGTCAATTTCGAATATGGGTCATATTAGATCCAAAAATAGGTCACTAGGCCAAATTTAAGGAAAACCTGTTAACACTCTAGAAGACGAAATGTTTGCTTCAGCAGCTTAAAATATTGTCAGATTGTTTGACTTCATGATATCTAGATAAAGTTTAAATAACACTCTAGAGGCCGCATTTTGAAATGTTGTCAGAATGTTATTCTTAATAATATCAAGGTTAAGTTCGAATGTGGGTCATATTGGATCAAAAACTAAGTCACTAGGCCAAATTTAAGGAAAATCTTGTTAAAACTCTAGAGATCTTGAATCTTTTCTCAAATGTTCTTTGGGTGACCCTCTACTAAGATTATTAAAAAAAATATAGCTTCTTTTGTTAAGTCTTAAATAGCATATTCTTATGTGAGCGATCTAGGGCCTCACGGCCATCTTGTTTATGATAGCTATTAAGAAGGCCTCATTGTAAAATAACCAATGGCTAAATGAGTCACCATCTATACATATAGTATTATTAGTATTATTGTTATGTTTGACTATGTGGTTGGCTTAACTTAGGTGAACGATTTCAGGACCAAGATGGCCCTCTTGTATTAAAGATTCTTTCAAAATTGGCCTGTAAACATTAATGATAATTTTTAAAACCAACATGTTGTTTCTTTCAGTTTTTACCTAAAATGGTACTATCGGTCGCCGTCCAAAACATAGGATTGGTAGGAAGCGGAAGTATAAATGGAAGCAGATGTTAAAAGTTGACCGTCAGAGAGTTCCAACCAAAGACAGCAGGACATAAGGTAAACCTGCGTAGTCAAAAACCAGACAACATTTTAGATAAATATCGTTATCACCAGAGACCGCATTGTTTGTATCAAGGGCTTGCAACTTTGTTGAAATATGTGCTTTAATGATATCTAGGCTAAGTTTTAATGTGGGTCATGTAGGTCAAAAACTAGGTAGCTATGCTAAATTGAAGGAAAATCTTGTTTATACTCTGGATGCCATAATTTTAACTTGAGGATGTTTATACTTTGTCAGAACAGTTGCTTTAATGTTATCTAGGCTAAGTTTGAAATTGAATATGGATCATGTCAGGTTAAAAACTATGTCACTAGCCCAATTTAAAAAAAATGTTGTTAACACTCTGGAAGCTGTATATTTAAGTTTAGCGATTTGACATTTTCTCAGAATTATTGTCTTAAGGACATCTAGGCAAAATTCCAATATGAGTCATGTTGAGGAAAAAACAAGGTCACTTAGCCAAATCGAAGTGAACTTTTGTTAACATTAGTATTAGCTTACCTGATCGCAAAATGAGTTTTTTTGGGGGGGATTGACTTTGTGATTGGCATAACTCAGAGGGGTAATTCTCAAGGCTCAAACCATCATGGTAATCATGGCCCTCTTGTTTGTTAGAAATACATATTTGCCTGATTATTAAGAGTCATTGATAAATATTCTTTTTTTTCTTATATGCATAGCTTAAGTACAATTAAAGCTGATTTCTATTCAATCTGGTGAGCGATTCAGGACCATAATGGTCCTGGTGTTTTTAATTTTAAAAACATGACAATTGAGGCTTGAAACTTGTCGATTTACATGGAAACGAAAAAGGGAATTTAATTGGTGTAAGCAGTGGTCCTTATATCTCTCTTATTACCAGAGTGTTGGTTCTGTTATGTACCCACAACATAGGATTAAACAAAACAATAACGGTTTTAGATCATGCAAAACGCCCCATATCTAGAGCTCTGGTGTAAAGTGACCTATTAATGGAATACTGTTTTAGGAAATAAACAGTTTTTAAATGAAACAAACGAGCATTGTTTGCATATTTCATACTTTTAATGATTGCTGAAGGGGGAAATTGATAGTTTAGGCAAGTGACGTTGTTCTTTAATTACTACCATTTGTTTTCCTTTCAGAAACTGAGACAAACTGGCAAGATTTTGACAAAAAAATATCTACAGAGCTGTTTGATGCTTCTGACACAAACGTCCACGATAGTACGCCTGATTGACAAACCATATCGGTATTATGAAGTGGACAATTTGGAATAATTTGTACGAAGATAAATCCTACCGCATATACAGTCATCTTAAATAAATGTGTAGGACATTGAATATTGAACATTTCATGTTTCTCAAAGTCAGCAAAGGCATCAAGTATGTGCAAATATATGACAGCGACATTGTCAGCAGCATACCGAGAGTGAAACTGTGTGTTTCAGTGGCCAGAAACTTTAACTTTAACATAGCCGTACACAATCAATATTTGCCCACTTTGCATTCCAGTGGGCAGCTATCTTGACGTTGCAGGACAGCCCAGGTATCAAGGCTTCAAAGATAGACATTCCATAGGGTCAACCATTCGCTCTCAAACATGTTTGCCAATAGTGTAAAAGAGCTGCAGACACTGTGGAGTTTATCGCAGAACACTGACAAAACATAGGCTCGCACAGAAGCAAAAGAAAGTGTTACAATCCCAGGAAAAGATTGGAAGAAGATCAAAGAATAAGGTGACAGATAGTAAACAAATTGAGAAAATTAAACAATTGAATTCTTAATCCAGCTACATAGAAAGTGAAACCATGAAATTGAATAGAAAAATTAAACATAACATCAATGACGAAGTAGTTATTTTAAGGGAATCTAAAAGTTCTGACATTCTTGATATTAGTATTAGTAGCCTCAGGTATTTTTAATAATTTTAATTTATTTCCGATATTCGATTACAAAGACGAAATATCGATATTACGGTATCATTTGTTACAGTTATGTCGAAAGAATTACTTGTTCATGTGGAACGGTAGTATGAAGGGAGATTATTCGACCCCAATTTACTAAAGATACTTTTTAGAAGGGGTGCACACATTTTTGTATGCGGATGATAGTGATATTTAGTAATAACGAAATTGACCTTCAAAATGCTTTAAACCATTATAAAAATTACTGTAGTATAAATTCAAATCGAAGCAATGAAAGTGCTGACGATCTGGAGGTCGGGGGGGGGGGGGGGGGGGGTGGGTGGAGGGGCTGCAGGACGGTTTGTGAAGTAGAGGAAATATGAAAGGAAATAATAATTGCAGCTTATGTTTATGTATTTATTGTTATGAAATTGAAAGGTCATATCAAAAATAGTATATATGATGAAACTGCCAATTTGAAAACAAGAGGACCTTGTTGACACTATATCGCTCACCTGAGTACAAGTATATACATTTAAGACATGAAGAATCAAAGGAAAATTTGACAGCAGGTGTAAGCAGAATATTTTGAAGTTTCTGCCTTATTATATTGAGAAATATGTCGAAGTTAAATCAACTTCCATCAAGTAGAAATAATTCTCTAAACCATGTACTAGACTGGGAGAAAGTGTTTGATCAATGCAAAACTCATCAAGCCAATTATTATGACAAAGATTCAAAATGTAACCTCCAGAGTGTTATCAAGAGTTTCCTTCATTTGGCCTAGTGACCTATTTTCTTTTACCTGATATGACCCATATTCGAAAATGGACTACATATTATCAATATATATCATTAAGATAGACATTCTGACCAAATTTAAAAAATATGGCTTCGACAGTGTTGACAAGATTTTCCTTCAATATGGCCTAGTGCCCTAGTTTTTGAACAGACATGACCACTTTTTAAACTTGGCCTACATATCATCAATACAACATTTTGAAACAGCTTCAACATGCTCAAAGTAAAAATGCAGCATTCAGAGTGTTAACAAGATAACCCTACAATTTGGCCTAGTGACCTAGTTTCCTACTCAATATGACCACTAGTCTAACTTGACCTAACTATACTCACCCAAATAAGAAACGATACCATATTAATATTTCAATTATTTCTTTAAAAATAAGTAAATATTCTTAAAAAGTTAATTGAAATTAAGTGGTTATAGTTCGTACATGTAAATCATAGGGATTATCTCAATTCATTGAAGCATTTAAGTAAACGACCTAGCTTTAGATTTCCACGTGCTGCACGGGGTACGAGGTACATGGTACATGTTGAGTTTACGTGATTATTGATTTGTGTAAGGGTTGAAGTACAGTTGAAGAAAAACGCATCACTTATCCGGTTTCTTTCGTAACAAGTATGCCACGTTTGTCTACTGATGAACGTAATCGGGCTATTGGTATGCTACAGGCAGGTGCACGTCATGGTGACGTCGCTGCACGTTTTGGTGTGTCGCGTGTGACAATATCTCGTCTGGTAGGTCGTTATCGAACACTTGGCACAGTTAATGATCGCTATAGATATGGCAGGCCGCGAGTAACGACCCCTGCGCAACCGCTATATGAGGACGTCACATCTACGTAACATATTTTTGCCGGCAACGACCACCGCAGCTAAAACACCTGGACGTACCAATGCCAGGATATGTGCTCAAACGGTGAGAAATAGGCTTGCCGAACATGGACATTCCAGATACTGATTACTTATGAATTGAGTTTTCGCATGATCGTTGTTACAGCTGCAAATAATCTGCCAGTATTGACAGTTTTCTACTAATGTTATGAAATTTTATTTAAATGGTTGTTAATCATTAAATTTAAAAAATATTTCAGAAAAGTGTCATAGAGAGAAGAAATAAAATGTACAAGTTTCTAGGTATCGTTTCTTTTTTGACTGAGTATATAATCCAGACATAATTTCAAGCTGCTGAAGCAAAAAATGATGCTTCTAGATTGTTAGCAAGATTTTCCTTCAATGTGGCCTAGTGACTTAGTTTTTGAGACAACATGACCCATATTCGAACTTGGCCTAGAAATCATTTAGATCAACATTCTGACCTAACTTAAATTGCTGAAGCATAAAATGCGGTTTGTACAGTGTTAACGAGATTTTCTTTCAATTTGGTCTAATGACCTAGTTTTTAAACAGACCTGACCAATTTTCGAACTTGGCCTACCTATCATCAAGACAAACATTCTGATACAGTTTTAACATGCTCAAGTTAAACATTCATCCTCCAGAGTGTTAACAAGATTTCCCCTCAATTTGGCCAAGTGACCTAGTTTCTGACCTAATATGACCCATATTCGAGCTTAACTTAGATAGCATTAAGACAAACATTCTTACGTAACTGCCGTTGATACATCCACAGCGCTTGCGGGTACAAACACAGCGTGATCGGGTGGCCCGGTTTAGAGAGAGGTTGGCGTTTGCACTCTACCGCTTCTATTTTGTTACTCCTCCTTCAGTCATCCCATGTTTTCTAGGGAATATTGTAGTACTGTTATTCTGACATTTTTGTGATAAACTGTGTGTTAACTTGTTACCTTCTGTGAAGAGTGCGACTGGATGATCTGATGAATGATGCGATCGGCCGACTTTCATTATCTGCGAGCCACAGTGGGTGGTCGGCCAGACGCATGCCTGTTCAATGTCGGCCCGATTTCCGGTCGGGCTCTGAGAGGTGTTAGATTGTTTGGGTAGTCCAAAATCTGGCCCGGCGCTCGCACGATATGTGAGATGCCTGGCCGGACATAGGCCAGACATCGGCCGATTAATGTGCGATCAGCATTTTAGTCCGAGTTAAAAGTAACTCGATGCCTGCGAGGAGCGGCCGAAAATGCCTAGAAATCCGCTGATAATTACCTGCAAACCTATCGCAAGGTAATTGTGACAAGGGTTTAAGTGATACAAGGTAGTCTACGTTTTTAATTCATAAATATGCCTTTGATAACAATATAAATCTGCAGCAGAAGACTTTTTAAAGCAAAGGTTGATATCCATACATCTATGTGCAGACATAAGGCACATTCCTGTAAGCATTTGCTTCGCCATTGACGATCTTCGGTCGGACTTCACTTGGCCAATAGTTGAAAGTCTTTCTTCGAACTCGCAACTTGTCAACAAAAATGTTATCGTTTTTCAACGAATTGTATGGACATTCGGATCGCTTGACTTCCTTAATCAAGTCGTCAATCGTTGACTGGTCGGTAAGATAAGGATGATACATCAGCCCATTTATTCCTCGAGTACTCGATTTACACCTGGAGTGCATCGTTCGATGGCAGGTCTTCCCTTATAAAGTGTACCGACTCGTCGTTAAGTGCTATATCAACTGGCGGTAACAGTACAATTCATTAAATAAATTGCATCGACCTGTTACGCGTTTCTTTGGGTATTATAAAAAAGCAGAATAAATAAATAGTGGAGCTGGAAACGTCAGGGGTGGGCGCACGGGCTCTACGGGCCCTACGGGGCCCCGCTAAATCCGCCACTGCATTTGTCACGCGACTTCTTTGTTTACCATTAATTTTTGGTCGCACGGGACCTACGGGGTCCCGGTTAATCCGCCACTGCAAGTATCAAGCGACTTCTTAGTACTTTACCCTTTCACTTCGCGAATGATAATAGTTAATAAGCTTCCATATTTGACCGCTCGGTGCGTTAATTTCTAAAACATTTGTTAAACTTATATTTGAGTACTCACGCCTTAAGTTTGTCACTGATTTTCCAACAGCAAAGGTAAAATAAACAATAAAAACAGTTTGCTATAGGTGACAAACATTTCGAAATAGTCGATGAATATAAACATCTGGGTCTCATTTTTGACAATAATGGTTCTTTCTACAAACAAAACAATATATTGCTGAACAAGGAAATAAGGCCATGTTTGCATTGCTTCGTAACATTAAAAGTTTATATCTACATTACGCTTACAGATAGAATTATTTGATGCATCTACGAAACTTATACTCTTATATGGAAGTGAAATCTGAGTTTTGGTAATGTAGAAATACTCGAAAGAATACAACTCAAATTCTAAAAATACGTTTTTAATTTGATCAGGATGATACATCACCCCATTTATTCCTCCAGTACTCGATTTACACCTGGAGTGCATCGTCCGATGGCAGTTCTTCTCTTATAAAGTTTACCGACTCGTCGTTAAGTGCTATATCAACTGGCGGTAACAGTACAATTATTTAAATAAATTGCATCGACCTGTGATGAGTTTCTTTGGGCAATATAAAACAAGAGGACCATGAGGGCCTATGCTCTACTGGTATGGTTCTTTGATCATTTTCAATCCAGATCATGTGTGTATGGTGAAGATCGGATAGTAAATGGAGGCTCTTTTGTGTTCACAAGCTGTATTATAGCAATTTTTACAATTTCATGGGCCATAATCCAGTCTGGCATGGGCGGATCTGGCTGATTTTCCAAAGGAACCAAGCTCTCATCAATATTTAACTACTTTCTAAGTTTGGTGAAGATCAGATAGTAAATGGAGCCTCTATTGTGTTCACATGCTCTATTATAGCAATTTGGACAATTTCAAGGGCCATAATCCAGTTTTGCATGGGCGGATCTGGCTGGTTTACGAAAGGAATTGAGCTCTCATAGATATCTAACTACTGTATAAGTTTGGTTGAGATACAATTACAAGTGAAGACTGTATCGTGTTAACAAGCTCTTTTATAGCAATTTTGACCATTTCAAGGGCCATAATCCAGTCATGCATGGGCAGATCTGGCTGGTTTTCGAAAGGAACCGAGCTCTCATGGATATCTAACTACTGTATAAGTTTAGTTGAGATACAATCAAAAGACTGTATCGTGTTAACAAGAAATTGTTTACGGACGGACGCACGCACGCACGCACGCACGCACGCACGCACGCGCGCACGCACGCACGCACGCACGACGGACAAATCGCCACGACATAAGCCCTTCTGACCCTTGGCCAGTAGAGCTAAAAAGAGAAAGAAAAAAAGAGTGGAGCTGGAAACGTCAGGGGTGGGCGCACCGGCTCTTCGGGACTTACTGGCCCCCGCTAAATTTGCCACTGCATTTGTCACGCGACTTCTTTGTTTACCATTAATTCTTGGTCGCACGGGCCTTACGGGCCCCCAGTTAATCAGCCACTGCAATTATAAAGCGACTTCTTTGTACTTTTCCGTTCCACTTCGCGAATGATAATAGTTAATAAGCTTCCATATTTGATCGCTCGGCGCGTTAATTTCTAAAACATTTGTTAAAATTCATTGAAGCATTTAAGTAAACGACCTAGCTTTAGATTTCCACGTGCTGGGTACGAGGTACATGGTACATGTTGAGTTTACGTGAATATTGATTTGTGTAAGGGTTGAAGTACAGTTGAAGAAAAACACATCACTTATCCGGTTTCTTTCGTAACAAGTATGCCACGTTTGTCTACTGATGAACGTAATCGGGCTATTGGTATGCTACAGGCAGGTGCACGTCATGGTGACGTCGCTGCACGTTTTGGTGTGTCGCGTGTGACAATATCTCGTCTGGTAGGTCGTTATCGAACACTTGGCACAGTTAATGATCGCTATAGATATGGCAGGCCGCGAGTAACGACCCCTGCGCAACCGCTATATGAGGACGTCACATCTACGTAACATATTTTTGCCGGCAACGACCACCGCAGCTAAAACACCTGGACGTACCAATGCCAGGATATGTGCTCAAACGGTGAGAAATAGGCTTGCCGAAAATGGACATTCCAGATACTGATTACTTATGAATTGAGTTTTCGCATGATCGTTGTTACAGCTGCAAATAATCTGCCAGTATTGATAGTTTTCTACTAATGTTATGAAATTTTATTTAAATGGTTGTTAACCATTAAATTTAAAAAATATTTCAGAAAAGTGTCATAGAGAAAAGAAATAAAATGTACAAGTTTCTAGGTATCGTTTCTTTTTTGACTGAGTATATAATCCAGACATAATTTCAAGCTGCTGAAGCAAAAAATGATGTTTCTAGATTGTTAGCAAGATTTTCCTTCAATGTGGCCTAGTGACTTAGTTTTTGAGACAACATGACCCATATTCGAACTTGGCCTAGAAATCATTTAGATCAACATTCTGACCTAACTTAAATTGCTGAAGCATAAAATGCGGTTTGTACAGTGTTAACGAGATTTTCTTTCAATTTGGTCTAATGACCTAGTTTTTAAACAGACAATTTTCGAGCTTGGCTTATCATCAAGACAAACATTCTGATACAGTTTTAACATGCTCAAGATAAACATTCATCCTCCAGAGTGTTAACAAGATTTCCCCTCAATTTGGCCAAGTGACCTAGTTTCTGACCCAATATGACCCATATTCGAGCTTAACTTAGATAGCATTAAGACAAACATTCTTACGTAACTGCCGTTGATACATCCACAGCGCTTGCTTAACTTAGATAGCATTAAGACAAACATTCTTACGTAACTGCCGTTGATACATCCACAGCGCTTGCGGGTACAAACACAGCGTGATCGGGTGGCCCGGTTTAGATAGAGGTTGGCGTTTGCACTCTACCGCTTCTATTTTGTTACTCCTCCTTCAGTCATCCCATGTTTTCTAGGGAATATTGTAGTACTGTTATTCTGACATTTTTGTGATAAACTGTGTGTTAACTTGTTACCTTCTGTGAAGAGTGCGACTGGATGATCTGATGAATGATGCGATCGGCCGACTTTCATTATCTGCGAGCCACAGTGGGTGGTCGGCCAGACGCATGCCTGTCACCGTTCAATGTCGGCCCGATTTCCGGTCGGGCTCTGAGAGGTGTTAGATTGTTTGGGTAGTCCAATATCTGGCCCGGCGCTCGCACGATATGTGAGATGCCTGGCCGTACATCGGCCAGACATCGGCCGATTAATGTGCGATCAGCATTTTAGTCCGAGTTAAAAGTAACTCGATTCCTGCGAGGAGCGGCCGAAAATGCCTAGAAATCCGCTGATAATTACCTGCAAACCTATCGCAAGGTAATTGTGACAGGGGTTTAAGTGATACAAGGTAGTCTACGTTTTTAATTCATAAATATGCCTTTGATAACAATATAAATCTGCAGCAGAAGACTTTTTAAAGCAAAGGTTGATATCCATACATCTATGTGCAGACATAAGGCACATTCCTGTAAGCATTTGCTTCGCCATTGACGATCTTCGGTCGGACTTCACTTGGCCAATAGTTGAAAGTCTTTCTTCGAACTCGCAACTTGTCAACAAAAATGTTATCGTTTTTCAACGAATTGTATGGACATTCGGATCGCTTGACTTCCTTAATCAAGTCGTCAATCGTTGACTGGTCGGTAAGATAAGGATGATACATCAGCCCATTTATTCCTCGAGTACTCGATTTACACCTGGAGTGCATCGTTCGATGGCAGGTCTTCCCTTATAAAGTGTACCGACTCGTCGTTAAGTGCTATATCAACTGGCGGTAACAGTACAATTAATTAAATAAATTGCATCGACCTGTTACGCGTTTCTTTGGGTATTATAAAAAACAGAATAAATAAATAGTGGAGCTGGAAACGTCAGGGGTGGGCGCACGGGCTCTACGGGCCCTACGGGGCCCCGCTAAATCCGCCACTGCATTTGTCACGCGACTTCTTTGTTTACCATTAATTTTTGGTCGCACGGGACCTACGGGGTCCCGGTTAATCCGCCACTGCAAGTATCAAGCGACTTCTTAGTACTTTACCCTTTCACTTCGTAAATGATAATAGTTAATAAGCTTCCATATTTGACCGCTCGGTGCGTTAATTTCTAAAACATTTGTTAAACTTATATTTGAGTACTCACGCCTTAAGTTTGTCACTGATTTTCCAACAGCAAAGGTAAAATGAACACTAATAAACAGTTTGAGGTGACAAACATTTCGAAATAGTCGATGAATATAAACATCTGGGTCTCATTTTTGACAATAATGGTTCTTTCTACAAACAAAATAATATATTGCTGAACAAGGAAATAAGGCCATGTTTGCATTGCTTCGTAACATTAAAAGTTTATATCTACATTACGCTTACAGATAGAATTATTTGATGCATCTACGAAACTTATACTCTTATATGGAAGTGAAATCTGAGTTTTGGTAATGTAGAAATACTCGAAAGAATACAACTCAAATTCTAAAAATACGTTTTTAATTTGATCAGGATGATACATCACCCCATTTATTCCTCCAGTACTCGATTTACGTTTTTCACCTGGAGTGCATCGTCCGATGGCAGTTCTTCTCTTATAAAGTTTACCGACTCGTCGTTAAGTGCTATATCAACTGGCGGTAACAGTACAATTATTTAAATAAATTGCATTGACCTGTGATGAGTTTCTTTGGGCAATATAAAAAAGCAAAATAAATAAATAGTGGAGCTGGAAACGTCAGGGGTCGGCGCACTGGCTCTTCGGGCCCTACTGGCCCCCGCTAAAACCGTCACTGCATTTGTCACGCGACTTCTTTGTTTACCATTAATTCTTGGTCGCACGGGCCTTACGGGCCCCCGGTTAATCAGCCACTGCAATTATCAAGCGACTTCTTTGTACTTTTCCGTTCCACTTCGCGAATGATAATAGTTAAAATGCTTCCATATTTGATCGCTCGGCGCGTTAATTTCTAAAACATTTGTTCAACTTATATTGGAGTTCTCACGCCTTAAGTTTGACACTGATTTTCCAACAGCAAAGGTAAAATGAACAATAATAAACAGGTGACACACTTTTCGAAAATGTCGATGAATATAAACATCTGGGTATCATGTTTCACAAAAATGGTTATTTCTACAAACAAAACAATATATTGCTGAACAAGGAAATAAGGCTATGGTTTCATTGCGTCGTAACATTAAAAGTTTATGTTTACATTACGCTTACAGATAGAATTATTTGATAAGACTACGAAGCTTATACTCTTATATGGAAGTGAAATCTGGGGTTTTGGTAATGTAGATATACTCGAAAGAATACAACTCAAATTCTAAATATACATTTTTAATTTGATCAAATCTACCCCATCTTATTTAATATATGGGGAGCTCGGAATAGTGCCCTTTTCAGTACATATTAAAAAAAGAGTTTATATCATACTGAACAAAAAAATCGAAAATATTGGAAATGACAAATTAACAAAACTTGCCTCAAAATGTTACATTATAATACATAAGTTACACCAACAAAACATGCTTAAATCCCTAGATTAAGAATATATTTGTAGTTTAGGGTTATATGGGGGTGTTGTATAGTCAAACCTCTATCAGTAGTAAATGGCCAATTAAATCAACTCATCAAGCATTAAAAGACATATTTATACAAAATTGGTATTCAGAACTAAAACCAAACATCAGACTCCAAGATTTACAAGCATATTAGGACATCTTTTGTAAGAAGTGAATGTGATAACAAGTTGCATTTTCATCCTTGTAAAAACATTGTATCATTTGTACCAGAAACCATCGCTTAGCAGTAGAACCAGGTAGATAGCAAAACATACCAGAAAATGAATGTAAATGCCCTTATTGCACATACATAGGAGATGCGTATCACTACCGTTTAGTCTGTCCAATTTGCAATGATGAAAGAAAAAATGATCTGGATATATGCTAAGCAGACCGAATATGCCCAAATTTATAGATCTGTTAAGCTATAATTAATTATTATAATAAGTGACACTATATGTTTGATGCTTGCTCTTCATATGTACGCGTAAGCTTTGTATTGCGTGTTGGGGGGATGTCAACTACAGTACAGCTCACGCGGAAAACGCATTCTCTAGATCCCACGATGATCAAAAAAAATATATTCGCGGATGATCACCGCGATTAAATACTCTGGTGATAACCGCGACACCGTAGACGGTCAAATTGGTCACCGCGATTGACATTCCGTCGATACAAGCATTTTATCTATCCTGAAATCCCCGCGATATCATCCGCGATTATTTACCTGAACAAATGTATTACTTTTATTAAAAGGTTTTGTTTTTTCGATGCTGTACTTGTTTTATTGACGAATTGTGATTATTTTAGAACCAGACTTGCTAAAATTCATTCCATTTCAGCAAATTATTCAAAAAACAGTGGATAGATTTGTGTTTGTTTACGATAACGTCAAGTTTCTTTATCGAAAATGGCGGACATCAGATATACGTTTTAAAGGTGCGGCCATATCGTACATATGATTATCTCACATGTGTTATTAAGAGAGAAATATTGTTCAATTACAGTACATGTATATATAGCTTTGACTTTTGTATATACATGTACATGAGTTTTGTAATAAAAGCAGATTGTTGATTGTTGAGCTTTTCTTATTGTATTGAAGAATTTTTATAAATTGAGTTGTTACGCATATATGCTGCTTTATCGTTAACACTGATTCATAAGGTAATCGGACAAAAAAAAGGATAAAAGGCAATGGGCAAAAAATAACAGTTTTTGCCCGGATAACAGGTAACAGGACAAAAAGCAACAGTTCTAATATTTTTCATTTCAGGTTAAATTATTCGTTCTTTCTTTTATTTACTACGTCTGTAATAGACACATTTCAATAAACGTATTTATAATTTATCTTTTGTTTATGCGAACATTTTAACTTTATTTATCTAAAATTGCGATGTTTTGTTTTTTTCACTTTTCCACTTTCTCCACAATGTTTCCTTCCACCTTTGCAAATATCTGACAGAAATATAATTGCGTGCTTATTTAAGAAAATTCTCTTTTTCCAATAATGTTTTCGTCAACTTGTTTAAACATCTGACAGAAGACTAGCAATAGTTCTAAAATTTCATGATAATTGATGACGGAATATATCATTGCGTGAAAAGGAGAAATTGCTAATTATGATAAATATTTCTTATCCAACAATATTTTCCTTTCTCTTTTTCAAACATATTCAACAACATTTATTCGTACTGTAATGAAATAAATATTAAAAATTAAAAAACTCCCAGCAAAGGGGCGAGAAAAAGCTTATCGAGTCAAAGGAATGTCACCGCGAATACGCGCTGGTTCTATAGCAAATCCGTGATTATCAGTTTTATTAACGCCTGTGGCTATTTTGTTGCCTCCGCGGTGGTAAAGAAAATCATATCGCGGTGATGGGTGGGCGTCCGTCTATCTTGATGGATCAAAAGAATTGTCTGCGTTGAGATTTTTCCGCGGTGGCTCTCGGACGATGCGTTTCCGACGTGAGTTGTACTGTACGAAGGACATCATGATTTACATGCTATATTCTGTGTACGCATGTGTATGGTATGTGCATATGTTTATACGCACGCGTATACTTTGTTTTGCGTGTCGGGGGAATGTCCGGGTCAGTTACGAGGGACATTCCCACTGACATGCTCTGTTCTGTGTGCACGTGTGTTATATGACCTTATGTACACAGGTAGAAATTGAAATTGAAGTTGACAATGTACAATATTCAAAATGTTATGAAGAAAACACAGAAGATATCAATTTATGTTTTAGCCATTTTCCGACTTGATGAGTATGTTATGTGATCATGTATTGTATATAGTTGCTTTGTATTTGCAATGCTAATGCTAATGTGGGACTTATGCTCTGTTAAATAAACTTGAAAATTAAAACTTGAACACTTTCTGACGCCCCTGCAGCAGACGACTTTGAAAACTATTTTGCTCAAGGAGAAATTACGCATTATGTATTTTACTTTAACTTTAACTCTTCCATTTACAGAGAATTTGCCTCTTTTTAATTAGATGTTGTCAAAATCAAATCATCTGCTGCATATTTGTTGTATGTGGGAAAGTGTCATTGTATCACCGTGTTAGCATCACATAAAGAGTAACGTGCATACATCTCGCGTGTCCTTCATTTGAGCCGTCCCGCGAGAAAACCAACATTATGGTCTCTGCGTAATGTATCGACCCAGATAAGCCTGCGCAGTCCACCGCAGACTGATCCGGGCCGACACATTCCGTCTCAGGGGGGAAGAAGTATAGAGTAATGATTCCGTAAACAAAAATCCACAGGAGGCGAAAAGTGTCTATCCGGGTAAGCCTGCGCGGCATGCTTAGGCTGATCCGGGTCGATACTTTACGCAGAGTCCACAATGTTGGTTTTCTCGCGGGACGGCTCATTTTTAGATTTACATCAGGGGCTATACTTCTCGCAAGTGAACGGCGAGACATCTGGACCAAAACATGGACTATATTTTTAAACGAAACAGACAAGTATTGGAGAGAGTTGAAAACATATTGACAAATGTAAAAATTGCTTTCACAAGTCGTGTGCTGCAGATGAAAATGCGTATGTTGTGGCAAAGGTTAAAACTTTAAAACGGAAACATTCGCTTCGATAATACATTTATGAAACTTTTAATTTTTTCATTTAGCAACACGTTTAGCCTACCATTTGTTTTACCAAAACATATCGTGCCTACATAAACTTTCAGTTGTATTATAATATCGATTAAGTTTTCCACATCCGGGTAAGGGTTATGGCTGAAGTTGGGCAACGTGATAAAGGTGAGGCATAACATTAATTTATACGTTAATTATTTTGTTGCGGTTTAACCTACCCTTTCTATTCATTTCAATTATTCTTAGCCGCGTCAGGCATATAGGGACCAGGTTTAGTGCCGCTTTAGCATCCCACAGGCAGATTCGGGAGTGCAACACAATAATCTCCTTGCAATGTTTGTGTTGCGCGAGACATTACTACTTCTATGTTTTGTTATGGGCTTTATTTTACGTCGTTTATAATTCGCAGAGAGAGAGAGAGAGAGAGAGAGAGAGAGAGAGAGAGAGAGAGAGAGAGAGAGAGAGAGAGAGAGAGAGAGAGAGAGAGAGAGAGAGAGAGAGAGAGAGAGAGAGAGAGAGGGGGGGGAGAGAGAGAGAGAGAGAGAAAGAGAGAGAGAGAGAGAGAGAGAGAGAGAGAGAGAGAGAGAGAGAGAGAGAGAGAGAGAGAGAGACACACACACACACACACACACACACATACAGAGACACACAGAGAGAGACACACAGAGACACAGAGAAAGAGAGGGAGACAGAGAGAGACAGACATAGAGAGACAGACAGACAGACAGACAGACAGACAGACAGACATACAGACAGACAGACAGACAGACAGACAGACAGACAGACAGACAGACAGACAGACAGACAGACAGACAGACAGACAGACAGACAGCAGACATACAAACAGACATACAGACAGACAGACAGACAGACAGACAGAGACACAGAGAGAGAAAGAGAAAGAGAGGGTAGATAGATAGAAAGACAGAGATAGAGGAGTATATGTAGTATATGCATAGGCACAGCATATTTTACATAATGATAAACATGTACGTGTTCAAGAAACGATAGCACTCAATAAGGAAAATAGGCATGCAAAGTGCATGTGCCATTGCATATACTCACGTAATATATAAAAAAATATACGTCCGGGATTCTCACGATAATCTCTGTCACCGAGTCATGAAGGGGCTCATGTTTGTCCCGGAAGTCATAACAAACGGAATAAATACAATTTAGACGCATACTGTTACCAATCTAAGCCAGCTATTTCCCTGTATGGGAAGGAAGCCGGACAACGGACCCCATGCCATTTTTATCTAAGTGGACAAAGGATTCCACATCAATTTACAGTGTGACAAAAGTGGTATACGATCATAATTTCCTACAGACAAATTCCCCCAGGTATCATTTCAAGATAATGAACCAAATCCCCTAAATTTCAATATCCCCTACAGACAAAATACGCTGGTATACATAACCCCCTATATCCCTTAATTAAAATTAAATTGCATGTTAATATGCTTGACTCTTCTGTGATGGGAAGAGGAAATTAATAAACTTGTTTTCAATAATTGGTCAGGGCAGTGAAAAAAAAAAGTATTTATAATTTATAAATTAACAGTAAAGAATTAACAAGTTGAACAAACAAACAAGCAAACATATATATTTTCAGACTGTAAACTGGTCGCACACTTCAAAGAAAATAAGCACATACTTATTAGGAATCCCTCTATTATCAGACAAGTGTTTATTCTATTTTCAGTAATGATGTCTTTAGTTATAGAGATATTCAGTATTTTGACCAAAATGTTTTCAAAGTCGTCTGCATCAAATTTGTAGTATGTGGAAAAGCTTTAAGGCCCCAACCCTTCAGACGCGACTTCTATGAATACACACCTCCGTCATGAAGGTCCATCTGTACTATAAAACAGGTCGGTTCGCGATACAAGTCCAGCACGATATAGAAATCGTC
Source organism: Serripes groenlandicus (assembly GCA_031761405.1). NCBI lineage: Eukaryota > Metazoa > Mollusca > Bivalvia > Cardiida > Cardiidae > Serripes > Serripes groenlandicus. The sequence goes on from JASEVX010000008.1 coordinate 58,918,724, forward strand.
AGATGAAACTAACGACAGCATTTTTGCTTTTAGGTTTGGTTGTGTGTAGCACCTTGTTAAATACGGAAGCAAAACGTCTAGGAAAAGGTAAACATACGAATGTATTTTATTGTGCGTGGGTGGGTTGAGTTTTGTATTATACTTCTAGGTTAGATGCATTTTTATTTTCATTATTTATATTCTTTTATAACAGGATCAAGTGTTGTTGTTTTCTATTCAATGATATATCTATAATAACTTGCCCTGTTAGACATCACCTCTAAACATACTTATATACATAACAGTAATTTTAAATTCTACAGAAGTAATAATGTTCATGATGGCTATGAATTTTTGTTTGCATGAATACATTGACCGGTAACAAAACTTTGCAATGTTGGTTAAAGGTCAAGGCTCGCAGTTCAATTTGATCTGTAGTGTTTTTTATTGTAATGATTTGCATGTCCGATTTTGGCATTCTTCATCTCGCTACCTCTCAGTGTCTAATTGGTCAGAAGCCATTTCATTCTAGCAATTAGCTTTTCAAAAAGTCACATAACAGAGTTCATTTTAAGGTATAGTGAACGTTTTCAGAGAGTTCTAGTTTCGGACGCTCTAGCTGGTTCCTCGTTGAACGGGTATATCTAAGCTTCTTTATATACTAAGCAAACAGTTGAAGCGGCTACTAATATTTTGTTAACCTGATCATTCTAGTCACAATTTACTAAATTGCGCTGCAATACATTTTCCCTCTGCTAGAACATTGCAGATTAACATTTCGTTTAACTCACTTTATTCCTTATTCCCCTTAAAGAAATGGAGTATATAATGAATATTTGTTCCATTGGTCCATTGTTTCATTTGTGTTGCTTGCGTCTCTGTCTTTTAGTAATAATTTAATTTATTTACCCTCACTGTACAAAGTTAACTATTTGGCTATACAGGTTATGTTGTGTTAACCATTTCCTTCTTACAATCAGTCTTGGGTAGATGATTTTGAAAACATGTAGACAACATTAATTAAAAATCCTTATAAATGAAAGGTTAACTATTAAACAAAGTTAAAAACTTTGTTTTCAAATATCGTCTGCTACAGGTAGGTCAGAATGTACATGTAGTAAATGAATTGTCAAACAATGTTTGGTCTCAATACCAGATGTTCAAGAAGTACTTAGACTGGCTGTTGTAGTGATTATATTTTTAAAGAATGATGTTAATTTACTTGAAATTGTATCAGTTTATTGTATTGTATTAACACTTTCTCCTATACAGAGGCAAATGCAACAGGCAATTTAAGTTTGTTTGCACACTGTTTTCTTCTCCAATCAATAAATATACTTTCGTTTATTGAGATTTGCAATCATTTTTGCCTTTCCTTTCTTTTTAGACGTTTTCTGCAGATTTGTTGCATTTGTGAAAATGTCATTCGCTTGGTTTATCACATTTTTTAAATAATTTTATTTAATATAAATTTGAACCAAAGTTCTTATTGGAAATGGCTTGCTTATTTGAAAACTGTGACCCAGAAATGGTGTGACTGTCAAAAATAAATATTACTTAAATTAGAACTAGTTGCTGTTGTTTTACTTAGGTCTGACCGAAAGTAATATCTAAAATAGTTTAAATTGTTTGAAGTTCGCACCTCGGAGTTTTACCTTTTAACTGCTCTCCGCGATTTGGTGGTTTATGTGTTAACATTTTGACTGACGGGAACGACTTTGTGAAGACTGTACCACCAGTAATAATTATATTATTATGATAGCATATGAATCATACAGAGAGTATATTTATAGAAATATAAAGACAATTCAGACGAATATGTTTTAACGAACTGTACAAATCCGGACCAGACTGCACACATGTACAGATGCAATCTAGATCCACATAGGGGTGGTTTTCACAAAGAGCTCGGCCAACATTATTCTGACACATGACAAAAGTCAATGTGACAAGCGTCATTCGTCTTTCACCAGTGGGCTAACAGTCTATGTGAAAAAGCACCCAGTTAATGGAACAGACTGTGGTGTGGCGTACTGGTTTGAGAAAGCCATGAAACACATGAGTAGGTGTGAACTGGTCGCCGTGATATAACGGAAAAAAAGTTGAAAACGTCATTTGTAGAGTTTTTTTCATATCTTCAATGTCGTATACTGCAGAAGTGTTGTATGTGGGAAAGCCTTAACGGTTAACGATGGCTGTTCTTTCTTTTCGCAGGACGTCGCATGGTAGTTAATATACACGAGAGGCAGCTAGCAAATCTGACGGAGAAAGTGGTTGGAATGATTGAATTTCCCAGTGAACTTCAATACACCATCAACATAGAGGGAGTGGGAGCTCGGGACCTTAATCTAGAACTCAATCCTTATATGCAAATGCCTGGAGAAAGAACTAGACGTGGAAGAAAATTTGCATTTTACACAGAGATTGATACAGGAGACTCGTTCGCTTGCAAGGTGAATCGAAGGCACGGAAGTGGGAAATGTGAGGTGGCTGGTATCATTGAAATGAACGGTGAATCTTGCTTTTTTTCACCGAATTCCAATATGGCGGAATGCGAACACTCGGACGGTTTTAGCGATGGAAAGGTCTTGGCGCTGAATGACAATAACCAAATTGTAAAGAGTTCTGCTATTCAATCAGACAATAACCAAAGTATTTCACGAAAGAGGCGTTCTATTTTACCCAATCCTGGCTTCAAAGTCGTTGAGATAGTATATGTAGGTGACGAAGCGTTTATGTTACCTTTCTACAACAGAAATCCAGGTGATGATGTGGCTGCTGAAGAAGAAGCTGAACTCTATGTCACACTACTAGCCAATGAAATGTCCGTCTATTACAGAAGTGTGAATGAAGTGTCTTCTGGACAATTGGACCTTGTGATTTACCCATCCGCATTCATACACCCTGGTAAAGGAAACAACTTTGCATGGTCCCAGAATAACAGGAGAAACTCTGACACAGAGTTGGATATAAATGATGGTTTGGCAGATTTTTTAAATTATGCCTACAATGATATAAACGACGTAAACTTTGATCATGCTATGGCCGTCACTGGTTTAGACTTATATGTTAGCGGAGGTACTGGTACTAGTTTGCTTGGTGTTGCGTATACAAACACAGTTTGTCGGCCTAACAGCGCTAAAGTATCAATGCAAGAGAATATTGGATACAACATGGGATGGATTGCTTCCCATGAACTTGGACATGCACTTGGGTCCGGCCATGACGAAACAACTGTGTGTCCAACATTAACAAACATAATGTCATCAATTCTATTCAGTCCTTCCTTACAAACTAAGGATACGTACAACAAGTTTTCTCCTTGCTCTGTCGACGCATTCATAAGTCACTTAAACAGTTATCCGGATTGTACAGCAGATAATGGATTCACTGATGAGCAGTTTCGAGAGAATTTCTGCAGCGGCTTGTTGGGAGCAGCAGACATGTCCTTGGATCGCCAGTGTCAGGCACGAACCGGATCGAGCATAGCCTCCGCGTGTAGCACAACTGTCTCTGCCGACGCATGTTATCTTTCTAGTCAAGTAGGATGCCGCTCTACACCGACAGGATCTTGCTCTACAAATCTGTTATTTGTTTGGAACGGCACACCATGTGGTACAGGGACTGGTAACATTTGCTACAGAGCTAACTGCGTTCCTGAATTCAATATTTGTCCCACTGAATCAACTCAGGCGCCTTCCACCACACTAGCACCGACTACAACTACAGCGGAACCAGAGCCGAATTGCATTTGCTGTTTATTCATCTTTCGTCGATTTTGTTGCAGCATCTTAGCATACTACGGCAGAGAATGTTCATGTTGCTAATCCAGTGATGTTATCAAGTATTATTCTAAGAAAGAAATTCTTACACCCTTTCAACGCATAATTCGTTAAAGTAGGCTTGTCCATGTTCAAAATCGGGCGACTCCATTTTTCATGTAATAAAAGTTTTGAATTATTTTGATAACTTAAAGGGAAACAATACTGATTTCAGGTGAGAGAGCTAGTCACGACCTGTCTCACCTTAATTTATATTGTTTGCAAAATTATATTCAACACCAAGATTGTCTGCACTTAAATTTCTAGTATTCTAGGACAAACTAGATATATTTTTTACAAAATCTATTTGAGCCGTCCCGCGGGAAAACGAACATTATGGCCTCTGCGTAATATATCGACCCAGATCAGCCTGCGCAGTCCGTGCAGACTGATACGGGCAGACACATTCCGTCTCAGGGGGAAAGAGGTTCCTGAAGTAATGATTCCTGAAACAGAAAATCCACAGGTGGCGAAAAGTGTCTATTTGGCTTAGCCTGCGCGGCATGCTAAGGCTGAACTGGGTCAATACTTTACGCAGATTCCACAATGTTGGTTTTTTCGCGGGACGGCTCAATTCATTTACGACTTTATAGCCCTTTATCTGAGACCCATAGCAGAGTATAGTTTTTACAACTTAATCAGAATGTTAAAAACATCTTTAAGTTTTAAATATCCAAACTGTCTACGAATCCGTAGTATATAATTAATCGCTTTAGTTGCTTGAAAGGAGGGCATATCATGCTTTTTGCCCCAAGATGATTTAGGAGAAAAATATAATCCTAGATATTTATAAAATGTAACGACATCAATTTGCTTGTTATCTAAAAAACACTTTTCATTTCGCTTGACGATGCCTCTATTTCTGAAAACCAAGATCTTAGTTTTATCTATGATTATTTTCATTCCGACTAATGGGAACAATTCTGATATACAGTTGATCTGCCTCTGAAGCTGAACGAACGTATCAGAAAAACTGGACACATCGTCAGCAAACATAAGAAGATTTAATTATTTTAATTCGATAGAAACAAATATACCCTTATTACATTTAATGTTAAGATAATTTGCTAGGTCATTAATAAAAACAAGAATATATTTTGGTACTCCCAGTGCACCCTTGTCGTGTATTCACTGTACCAACACACTATTCTATTAAGGTATCGCCTATCTTAATACAATATTTCAATTGTCCGTAGATTGACTGAAGTATATGCATAAACATTTCATTGACACCCTTTCGTTTCAATGCGTCCCACAATCTGTTCGTGTTGTATGCTATCAAAAGCCTTCTCAAAGTCAATGAAAATGCAATAAAATCTTTCCTTCTTTTTCGATAAATACGTGTGTGTCAATGCCATCAAAACAAACGAATTATCAATTGTAGGATAATTGTCGCGAAACCCTTATTAAGATGCATCAATAATATTGTATATGTCGCACCATAAGCAGAATCCATGCTAAAGAACAAAATGGATACCTCTTTACAGAAGTTGCTTGAAGTCGTCTGTGACAAATTGGCGATCAATACAGAGTCAGATCAGGCAGTGCGGATGCGCTTGCTGATCTGGATCAATCCTTGAGGACGCAACTGCATAACGATTTTTGTTTTTCGAAGACAGTCACTCTTTTTATTTCTTACTTCTTAAACTGCTAACGTTGAATCTTGGTTGGTATACTTGCAACCATGGCTTTTCAAAAATAAAATGCTCTCCTTTAATTAATGTTGTTGTTTTCAATTTGTTTAAACCATTCCCTGAGGCACACGTCCAGTCTCTAATGACTTATGAAAACAGTGTGAGAAAAGAATAAATTGCTCAATAAGACCATTGTCTCCCTTTCTAACGATATTTCCATATGCGTTCGTGCGTGGGATAAGATACATGTAGGCATTTCGGAAGAGTAGGTTCAGATCATCATGTCTATCTGCTCAGTCTTATCTGCAAAAGTTGATAGGAACTTCCTACAAGCGTGTATAATACTGATTGACCTTTATAGATCTTAATCAGACTGTGTGGATGCACATACTAATTTGATTTTACAAGTTTATCTATAGCCAACTTGTACCGCTTACCATAGACGGGCTCATAATATGTAAAGTAAAATATCGACCCGGATACCTAAGCATGCCACGCATCCCGGACAGACACTTTTCGCTTCCTGTGCATTTTCTGTTTCCGGAATCATTAATCTATACCGATTTACCCTGCGCAGGCTGATCTGCGTCGATACATTACGCAAAGGCCATTATGTTGGTTTTCTCGCGGGACAGCTCAAATGTCATATCGTCAACCTATTATTCGCTATACTACTTATAGCCTCTTACAGAAATGGAAACTCCTTAGAAAGGATTATACTAGGTTCCATGAACTACAATATTTACCTCCCTTGGCGGCATTTTGAAAGGCAGATTTCTTATTTCTTATTCATTGAAAAGACAAATAACCAATAAAATATCATTAATAACTACATGACGCAATAATACTTTAAACAAGAACCTGGTAGTATCAGATAAAAGAAAAACTCGATAAAATATGTTTTTCAACCACAAAGTCCTGTTAGTTTGCTAATTGTCACAATTTGTTTTATTATGTTTCATTGATGCTTATCATATTTGCCTATCAAAATGGCCGAAAAAAGAGATAACAATTGTAGGATTTGAGAATAACAAAGACTTTTGAATAGAGTGCTCGTCATCGTTTGAAAGAGAAATACCTGTTCACCATTAGCTTTGTTACCTGCATTTCCTTAATTAGTATTGTTTATGCGTCAACATTGGAGTTATTTCACTACATAGTCGGGAAACCAGATTGACCACGTGACTTGAATATATTCGAAATACCTTCAAAATGAGGATCAGCTTGCACTGGACACTAAGAGGAGACATGTTGCTCTTAAATCAACATATAAGTGTTCTTTAGCGAAAAAAACAATAAACTATATTTTATTGTATCTCAGTGGGTTTTCGAACAATGTACATTAAAACATACTCGGCTTTGGTACATTAAAACATAATAGGTGTTCGCACATATATCGCAGTTAACACCCGACGTCACACCAACGTTAGATGTAATTGGATTACGGTTGCGACGTCGGTGACCATAACCCAACGTCTATCCGTCGTCGGATTCCTGCCGACGATACAACGTTAGGGTTAGCCGTGTGATCGATGTCGTACCAGCGTTTGATTTTGGTCGCGACATCGGTGACCAATATCCGACGTCTGTATAATATCTGTTTTCCACAAAGTACTTTAGATACGGGTTAGGCCAAGAATAACAAAATACATTTTCTATAGTTTATGAAAAATAAAAAATCGTTGGCATATTTCCCCATTTGGTATCGCTAGATTACTTTTTAGATTTTTGTCTTCAGCAGATAGGCCTACGAATACACTGTAATCCGTGATTTGCTTCCTGTCAGGACTTTAAGTTCTTTAATTCTTGGACGCTGTTATTCAACGTTTCCGATCGGGATTATTCGGCTTTTGGCGGAGATACTTTACAAGTCTAAACATTCAAACCATTTTTTTTTTTTCCAAAGCAAAGAATTCATAATAGTGATTATTGTTATTCAGATGAACAGCGAATAATGGAATATTCAGTCATAGTTAACACGCTAAATCAAAACAAACATTCTAGCTTTTGCAATCGGAACAATACGGCAACACTCGTAAAAGAACATGTTTACCAATGTGGTCCTCGGGAACCGCCATAGCTCTTGCTGACGTAATGCCGACGTAACAACGACACAGAAAGCAAACTGATTGGGTTGGCGAAATGATACCAGCCAATCAAATGCATAGAACGTATGGAGTAAAAAGGCGAACAACTTTAGAATTTGAAACTAGGGAGATTTTTATTCCATGGTTTTTGTTGTACATTAATTTGATTTGTAGAGTAAAACTGATACCGATGATGGCACTGGTGTTGTGATAGAAATTACTGAAAGTAATTGTGCTAATCAAGGAGGATCTGTAAATGACAACTCGGAAAGAGAATGTGATCATGCAATCACTCTATGGAGAAACGCCGAGGGCAACACAAATGAACTTATATCCAGCCAAGAACTAGTCGAAACTATCAGAATTTGTTCCATAAATGTGTGTGGACTAAAATCTAAATTATTAATCCCTGAATTCAATCATATGTTTGGCAAGTATGACATTATAGCGGTACAAGAGACCAAACTTGACAAAATTGACTCTATTGAAATAAAAGGTTATAAGTTGTTTGTTGCAAACAAAGTAAATGTTGCTAGAAATAGGTCAGGAAGAATAGCTTATATTGTATCGAATAAACTCTCGGAAGAAATAGAAATAATTGAAAACACAAGTAAACTAATACTTGGACTGAAATTATCTGTCAGGGAAAACAACATACAAAGGAAATTCTATCTTGGAAACATCTACATACCTCCAATTGGTTCAAAATATGTAAATCATGACCCATGTCTTGAAATACACAAGGAAATGAATAAGTTTGAAAACGAGAAAAGGTACAACTGAGTTTTTTCAAACAAATATTGTACTTAAAAAAAAACAACTCTACATACTTGAAGTATAGTGAACTTGGTAGTATACCCCTCACAGAAGAGGCAAAGTGTAGAATGATTAATTACTGGAGTCGACTGACTACTGATAAAACAAACAAACTATCCAGCCAGATATATTTAATACTATTCAACTTACATAATCAAAACAAGATTAAATCAAAATGGTTAGAGAATATCAAAAAGCTGATAATAACAAATGGATTTCTTAACATTTGGGATAGTCAATTTGATATAAACCCGAAATGGTTCTCAAATGCTTTTAAAATCCGTACAAAAGATCATTTTTTCCAAACGTGTTACTCTACAATAAATAATTCTAGTAATCTTATGTATAAATCCATCAAACATGATATGAACATTAACATATATTTCTCCTTGCTATCAAACAAACATTGCACAAAATTAACAGCCTTTAGAACTAGAAATCATAGACTACCAATAGAAGGTGGAAGATGGAACAACACTCCAATACACGAAATAATTTGCCAATTATGTAAGCAGGGATTAGGAGACGAATATCATTATATCATGGAATGCAAATATTTAAAAAAAAATAAGGAAAACTCACATACATAAATACTACTTAAGACACCCTAGTATTATCAAATTTAGCGAACTATTTAACACCAGTAACAAATCACAACTAACAAAACTGAGCCAATTTGCAGAAATTATTATGAAAACTTTCAGACAACAATAACATATATCCTCCAACTGAAATCTTTATAAAAAAACTGTAACATGTTAAAATTGTAAATTGAATGTATATATGTAACTAGATGTTTGTATATAAAATGTTTAACTTGTTAAATTATTAACTTACTAGAGAAAGGACTGCACAACATAGCCCGACTCAAATCATCTTATTCTGGCCAATAATACTCCCTACATATCGACCTGGAAGAAAAAGAGAAACCACAAAGAAACGCATTCTGGGATAAGAACATAAATAAGTTTACTGATTTTTAAAATATCTTTAAACACATGTATCAATATTAACTGTTATCCACTTTAAAACGAAAAAAAATGAATTTGAACTAGAAAATGACATTTAAATCTAAATTGCATGAATTTATTTCAACAAATGTAGCAACCAGTAGTAGTATTAATTACCGTATGTCTAAATTGAAAACTATTACAAAACGACAAAATTGTACTTATCTAAAACAAAAATTCCTCTTGTGACAAATGATTTGCCCGAATCCATGCGACGTCCGAAATAAGTAATCCACTAATCCTGGCTTCACTTTCACTTATAATCCATTTGTTAATTGATATTCATAGAAAGTAATGACTCAAAACTGTTAAAAAACCACTATATAACGGTTCACTCTGACAGGCGTGTACAGTTATACACACTTTACACGTTTGACGGAGTCGAACGCCAGTAATCATGGACATTTGTTTGTGATTGCATGAGCTCCTCATGACCTGATTTTGTACACTGTATATTTTGCGACCTACAAAAACGACACGAGTCTCATAAGATCCTTTTCTCTGTTACTGTTTAGTAACACACCGCTTCCATCCTCCATTCTGTACCTTCTTTCTTTTTTTCCTTTTATTTTCTCTATATACTTCATTATTTTTCTCTTATTCTCAATTTCTCTCTCATATTGATTTAATTACTACACCTTTTGTTGCCATATGATCACGTTGTATAATATATTGCAGAGCTGTCATTTATGTATTATGTACATACTCAGCATCGAAATAAATATATTGTAAAAAATATTGTTGTATTGTAATATTGTGAATAAATGACTATACGAGAGAGAGAGAGAAGAGGGAACTGTTTTAAAGAAAAGTAAAGGGTATTCATTTGTAAATATGTATGATGAAACTCTTTTTTTTAAAACAATTATATATAAAGCTCATTGTGTCCACCTACTGGTCGGCCATTAATCGCTACACGGGCCGACGTGGCACAAAGAGCTTAATGTATAATTGTTTTAAACATAAGAAAAAGTTAAAGCAAAAGAAAATAGTTAAAAAATATAGAAAGGGTTATACCTCATATGCTTTATATAGTAGAATTATGCATTATTGGTAACATATACAAAGTGTTCGGAAAATCCGAAGCCCTACAGAGTGTCTTCTCGGCTAGTCTGCCTTCGGACGGAAAGCGGAAAGTCAGAATTGCACAGTTCAAAAAATATATATAATGCATATCAGATGGCAGACATTTCTGCATAAATGACCCTTTAATTAAAGACCACATGTTAATAAAGACCAGAGTATTCCCATGGTTGGTTTTCACACACAGGTTGGACCGCATATTGAGTGCAGTTATTTATGAAATTCCTATAAAATTCCGAATAAAAATAACTTTCAAAGAGTCGTGATTTATATACTGTTCTTAACTGTACTCATTATGAAACATTTCGTATATTAACTTGCTATCTTAATCTACACCATCTTCTAGTTTATATAACAGATGAAGGGAGGTAACTACGTTTAATATATATAGGCTAATCTTGTCTGGATACATTTCCGTGGCACGAACTATTTTATTTTTGAAATAAATTGAAATTGTAAAAATATGATATAACAAGAGAACTTGAAGCGTTTGTAAATAATCTTCTGATTTGCTAAGTTCGAAATCGTCAATTATTCATATAAAAAACATTTGTTACTTGAACTGGGTCCTTCACGGATTTAAGCCACCGCGTGTCACCCATCCAGGCTTTAACCGCGATGTACATTCCTTAAGTTTGTGAAAAAGCCAACCACTCTACCAACGTCGCTATACAATCCTGGTTCTAGAGTGAGGCTGTAGAAGTGGTATTTGTACTGTAACGTTTCTTCGGTCCGAGCGGTATTATTCCCGAAGACACGTATATCTATTTTTAACACGGTACAATGGTTCAGAACCTAATGGAGGATTATATGTTAACTAATGAATTATTTAATATGATTAGAACAAACACAATGTAGCTACCTGCTATATTGAACTAAGCACACTAATACAATTATTAATCAAAACGGTTTAGACTATCTGTCTTTAGGGATAGGACAATGATTAAATGTATGGCACTGATTAGTACGCTTCGACAATGAATGTAAAGATGAAGGCTTGATCACGGGACTGTCCTCGTAAGCTGATGACCTCCCCAAATACTCCTGGTGCCTTTAAATGATTGCATAGGTTTCGAGAACTAATACACTGTCTGATAAACGTTCCCCGACAATGAAACCAAGCTTCAATGGATGCTAAATGCATTATCTTCAGTGCTTTGTCTCGGGATTATTATTTAATCTTTAGAGAATAACCTGTTTTAACTTCGTTGTAACCCAAAACATGCCACAAACAGACTGAGCAGAATGACGCATTTAACAAAGTATTTATACCTAGGTAGAGCACTGCCACTTAGCGATGAATCTATGAATCACACAAGTTATTAATGAGCGCCTCTATAACGGAGCATTGCTCTATTGTAGTAAGTGTCTATCAACCATGATCAAATAATCACTGAATAAGTAATTTCTTTAATATCAATTTGATATGGCATGATCAGAATGCACTTGTAAAATACAACAACACTGCCGTTTTTAGATCGTCAATTATATTCTTTATTGCATAATAAAAGTACTTTGAGTATTTTCAAAGTACGCCAAGTAATTTCATTACACTACCTATATACACCATTCCCACTAGCAATACATCAGAGCGGAGCCTATGTGACGACATCACTGGGAATCACCGAGGTCCGGGGATGGTGGTGATGTCAGCCCAAATTCATACCACTGCTACCCTGTGTAACGTGTACCGGTTCATTAAGTGAGTTAACTCATCCATACACCAACCGCGACGTACGTTGACCACTTTACCAACGTCGCTATAAAAGTCGGCTTCTACAGCATGGCTATAGAAGGGGTATTTGTACCTATAACCCTTTATACAAGTATAATGTGTAGGAAAAAATACATGCATGTCCTAAAACGTATAGGAAAAAAATACTTGCATGTTCTAAAAATTATAGGAATAATAAACATACGTGTTCTAAAAATTATAGGAATTAATAAACATACGTGTTCTAAAAAGTATAGGAATATAATATGATGCATGTTCTAAATATATCGGGATGATACAAATGCATGTTCTAAAAAATATGGCATCTTCTACAAATGCGTCAAATTGCGTGTCTGCATGAAGGAAAATGTTAACCCTTTCTCACATACAAAATTTCTGCAGCAGACGACTTTGAACATATTTTGTCAAAAAATAGAAAATCTCTATAATTGAATGGATAACCTATGACTAAAAGTGGAAAACATTGTTGCAAAAGGAGAAATTGCTCGTTTTGAGCAATTTTTCAAAAAGCCGTCTGCTGCAGAGGCGTCAGAAAGCATCTATATGAGGGAAAGGAAAGCAATGAAAGTCGTTCGTTTTTGTTATTCCAAGTTACTTACTGTAAGCTAATGTTTTCCTTAAAGATAAGAATATAACACACCACATACAAAAACAAAATAACGCTTAATTAAGGCTTCTAATGGTTTCAATCCAGTTATAAAACTGAATTTAAAAAACATGTTTACAACAAGTTGTATATCATTGATATGTGAGGCATTGTCTGACTCAATGACATTGCCGCACTAAACGAAACGAAACATTGTACGATATATATCAGTAACTGTTTGTTACGGTGTTCCGTTAGGGCCATCGTTGTTTCGCGGTTTCGACCTATGGTCGAAAGTACGAAAACACGATGCGAAAGTGCGAAAACGAGATACGAAGGGGCGAAAACGCGATACGAAGGGGCGAAAACACGATACGAAAGTGCGAACACACGATGCGAAAGTGCGAACACACGATGCGAAAGTGCGAACACACGATGCGAAAGTGCGAACACACGATGCGAAAGTGCGAACAAACGATGCGAAAGTGCGAACACACGATGCGAAAGTGCGAACACACGATGCGAAAGTACGAACACACGATGCGAAAGTGCGAAAACGCGATACGAAGGGGCGAAAACACGATGCGAAGGGGCGAAAACACGATGCGAAAGTGCGAAAACACGATGCGAAGGGGCGAAAACACGATGCGAAAGTGCGAAAACATGATACGAAGGGGCGAAAACGCGATACGAAGGGGCGAAAACACGATGCGAGATTACAATATTAATATCGCACTTTCGGCCCTAGGTCGAAACCGCGAAACAACGATGGCCATAACGGAACACCGTATTTGTTGGTTGAAAGAATGCTCGCCAAATGGCAATATTGCCGAGTGCATGGGTAAACAAAGCCAAGAAAACAACAATTCGTTTGTACGGATACATATGAGCCATGCCAAAGTCGTCTTCTACAGATTTGTACTAAGTGGGAAATGGTTACCGAATATGCAGATAACAGGTTGGTTGTCATACAGGCCGGTTTCGTATGACGTGTCAAAAGATTGACCCACACAAGTGCAGACTACCTCAGCGTACTTTGATTGTTCGTTATGACCTTGAAAGGACCCCAGTGAAGGTATTGATACAATGACTAAATTGATATAAAAGAAGAGTTTCCAAGCGGAAGCGGTCGTCACAATGATAATACGCCTGCAGAAAGAATATTGACTATGGTTCAATTAGTGTTTATTACTCTACCTTATTGCACTGACACTGACCAAGCTTAACTCTTTCCCTTATATAAACCCTTTTCTGACGCCTCTGCAGCAGACGACTTTTGAATACACTATGACAAAAAAGAAATTGCTCAAAGCAAGCAATTTCTCCTTTTGCCATAATGTTTTAAACTCTTTTCAGTAATTATACCTACAATAATAGAGATGTTCCATACATTTAAGTAGACATTTTCAAAGTCGTCTGCTGCACGTTTCCCACGCTCCACACATCAGCAGCAGACGACTTTGTAGACATCTAAGCAAAACTTTTGAAACTCTCTATAAATGAAAGAATAGTTATAAAATAAAGATAAGAATTTTGTTGCAGTTTTTCCTTTTGACACATTGTGTTCAAAAGACGTTTGCTACAGAGACGCCAGAAGATGTAAGTAAGTAAGTAAGTAAATATTTTATTATAGTGACATGTGTATGTACATCAACAAAACAATGGTAAAAAAAAGTAATAAATAACACCCGTCCCAATGGGCCTATAAGTCACTTTCAAAAGAAAAATAATTAAGAAAACAAAAAACATACAAACAAAAACAAAAAATGGAAAACGTGTTGTGTTGGTATCGTTTTCCTTCATAACGACAATATTAAATATACAGATATGGGCAGTACCATTCGAAAATATCCATTCCAGGAACTTAACATTAGGTAGATATAAAAAGTCAATATATGTACGTATAATTATGAATGAGATCACTTCAGGGAAAAGACAAAAAAGATGAAGACGTTAATTGAAACATGTATGTAGGGAAGGATTAAACATGAAATGAACCATCCCAAGCGATTAAGGGTCTCGATGACAAATCGCTTTGGCCGTGTCAAAAGATTAGGTGTCTCGATGACAAATCGCTTTGACATCATTTTAACACAAAGTGGAACAAAGCTAACGGGGCTACACTTCCAGTGTATTTGTCAGAGAGAGCCGAGCCCCGGTAGCTCAGTCGGTAGCGACGCGGGCTCTAAGTCTAGGGGTAGTGAGTTTGAATCCCGGCTCGGCCAATTTTCCTTCCGACGATTACCAAAAGTCAATGCGACATGCGTCATTCGTCTTCCACCAATGGGCTAAGTCTATGTGGAAAAGCAGCCAGTTGCTTGAGAAGATTGTTGTGGTAAGTACTGGTGAGAGAAAACCAGGAAATGCATGAGTAGGTGAACTGGCCGCCGTGATATAACTGAGAAAATTGTTAAAAACGGCGTTAAACCCCAATCAATCAATCAATCAATTCTTTGTCAGAATGTGTATTAATGTATGTATAACATATTGTCAAGTATTTGAACGTTTTGTAACCCTTTTCAGTATGGCTATCGCCAAAATAGACAAGGGTCTTGCAAATCTTCAATATTTATGAGAGTATGTTTCGCACTTACTACACATGCATTGCTTGCACTTAAATTTACACTTACTGCCATCTAGCGGTGATATGCTTAATCGCTATTAAATGCTAATTAATACAAATTAGGAGAGACATGCGAGTAGAATGTTTCCGGCACATGCTGTATAAATTAATTGTAGTTATCAGATGTCGGCAGTTCGGTTTTTATCATTCATTCAGCTTTTTGATTCTTTCTCCTTATTTACCCTTTCCCTCATATAGACGCTTTCTGACGCCTCTGCAGCAGATGGATTTTTGAAAACATGGTGACAAAAGAAGAAATTGCTTAAAACGAGCAATTTCTCATTTTGCTTTGCCACAATGTTTTCCACCATTAGTCATTGGTTATGCATTCAGTTATAGAGATTTTCCATTTGTTGACAAAATATGTTCAAAGTCATCTGCTGCAGAATTGTCATATGAGGGAAACTCTTATTAAGCTTGGTGTTTACGTTTATTATATTTATTCTCTCTCTCTCTCTCTCTCTCTCTCTCTCTCTCTCTCTCTCTCTCTCTCTCTCTCTCTCTCTCTCTCTCTCTCTCTCTCTCTCTCTCT